>QUSF01000010.1:4107697-4229322 GCA_003676055.1 Chloebia gouldiae | reverse complement strand
AACGATCTCGTCAAGTATCCATCCCAAAGACATCTCTGGAGGAAAAGAATTACAGAACCACAGGATCACTTGAATTGGAAAAGACCTCTGAGACCATCGAGCCCAACCTATGACCGATCACCACCTTGTCCCCTAGACCATGACACTGAGTCTTTCTTTTAAACACCTCCAGAGATGGTGACTCCAGCACCTCCCTGAGCAGCCCATTCCAATATCTAATTACCCTCTCTGTGAAGAAATTCTTCCTAATGTCCAACCTAAACTTCCTCAGGTGCGACCTTAGGGCATTTCTCTCATCGTGTCCCTTGTTCCCTGGGAGCAGAGCCTGACCCTCACCTGGCTGCACCCTCTGTCAGGGAGCCCCCGAGCCTCCTTTTCTCCAGGCTGAGCGCCCGCAGCTCCCTCAGCTGCTCCTCACAGGACTTGTACTCCACACCCTTCACCACCTCCGCTGCCCTCCTCTGGAGGAGCTTCACTGCACCTCCGCTTTGGAAAAACGTCTGCTAATCGCCGGGATGAGGGAATTCGGGAGGAAAAGCAGGGATGTTGGTAAGACTGGCCATGGCTGCGCTGCGGGCAGGGACAGCGCGCCGGTGCCGCAAGGGGGGCGCTGCGCCTTTAAGGGGCGGGTCCAGAGGCCCGGCCCCGGCGCTCGCTCCGCCCGCGGTGTCGCTGAGGGCCCGCAGGACGCGGCGACAGCAGCGGGGAAGGAAGATTTGTCCCGCCGCCATGCAGCGCCGGGTGTTCGTGGTGGGCGTCGGCATGACCAAGGTACCGCCGCCCTCCCCGCAGCCGTGTGCGCGGGGGGCACGGCCGCGCCTCGGCGGCGCCCGCCCGTCCGCTGAGCGGGGGCCGCCCGCGCCCTCCCCGGCGCGGCTGGAGCCCCTCGCGGGGCGCGGCGGCGCCGCAGCAGCGCGCTGGCACAGCCCGGTCCCGGCCCGGCGGCTCCGCGCAGAGCTCACCCTCGCTCGGGGTGTGGGGGAGGCCGGAGCCGGGCGAGCTGAGCGCGGTGCTCCGCGGACAGGTCGGTACAACAGCCCTGCGGCGGGCGCAGCGGCGCCGTGTGCCGCAGCCGCAGGGCCCGTCCCCGGGCAGGGCCCTGCCGGGTCGGTGCCGGGTGGGGCGGTTCTGTTCCCGGCCCCGGCCCCGGGAGCGCGCGGTTCGCCCCGCTCGGCTCCTCCCCGGGAGCAGCTGGTGCCGCGGTGCGCCTCTTCTCCCAAGTGACAGGTGATGGGGCGAGAGGAATTGGCCCCAGGTTTCCACAAGGCGGGTTTAAGGTTAGAGTTAGGATTAAGTAAAATTCCTTTACTGAAAGGGTTGTCAAGCCCCGGAACAGGCAGCCTGGGTTTGGCAGTGCTGGGGTAACAGTTGGGCTCGATCTTCAAGGTCTTTTCCAACCTAAGCGATTTTATGCTTTTCAAAGAGGACAAGTAAAAGAACCACTTTTGTCTTGATAGATGAATCTTAAGATAACTTTGGTATTTGCCAGAGTAGTCAGAAACTCCCAGGCCACCTTTTCAATAATAACTTTTTGTCTTGTTGCTGCATGGGTGTTTCTCCAGCTGTCATGTGATAGGGGAGGATTTGAAAGGTTAAAGACAATTCTGTTAATTGTGATTATTGGACTAGATCACAGAATGTAGTAATAGAAGTTATTGAGCTTACTTGTGATGTCCTTATGGAAGAGACAAGTAAAACTTGTCAGACACCATATTGCATATTAAGTATTTTACAATAGAATCTTTTAGGACTATTGCTTCTCTTTGATTAACACTAATGATGTAATGACTACTAAAATTTGTTTTATCTTCTCACAACAACAATCTGCACTTCTTGTGTGTGTAACTGTCAGCTCCCCAGTGCTCTGCATTTTCAGATGTGGATCATCACCTCATTTACCACTTGAGCATGACTTGACAAATTGTCAGTACTCTCTTCTTCTCTCTGTTTGCTCAAACAGTATCAATCACTCTTACAGACTTCTACAATGATCAACTCACCAACTGTTTTTTCTTAGGACCTTTGCTGTGTTGGTTCTCTGTCTAAACTAATGAAACGAGGCACTGCAGGAAGTACAGCCAAGTGGTACAAATGACTGGAGTCAAGGACATAAGCAGAAGGAGGCAGAAAATTAACTTTCATATGCTCACAGGGGACATCAAATAACTTGTAGGATCATAAGTAGTTAGCATGAGGATTTCTTTTAGCAGTGGCACTTTGTTAGTTATGTAAAAATGGAACCCACATGTACTTGTAGTGGTCTCTAATGAGTCACACTGGAAAGAAAATAGAAATGCCACCTCTACTCCAGTGGTGAGGAGTAAGGTATGATAAATTCTCTGCAAAAAACCAAGCATTCTCTTGTTACAAATAGGATTATAACAAAAAAAAAAAAAAGAAGTGGAAATATGTATCAAAACTTCAGTGAATATTGTGATGAATTGGTGAAGATTATATGTCCCACCCAAAGGCTTTAGACAGGATTATTGTCCATCTCCATAGTCATGCATCTTCTGTAACAGTGACCAGAAATGGTCCACAGTTCCCATAAAGTTGCACTGTTTTCTCCTTTTAGCCATTGCAGGGTCTGGCAGCAGCACTTGGGAATTTTAAAGATTTTGAACATGCACTTTTGGGTCAATGAAATTAAATTTTTTTGCATTATTTAAAACTTATTTCTAAATTAAATAGAAAGCTTTTAAATATACCAATTTGAGCAAAATATGAATTAAATCTCACTGTGATTTATTCTCACCTTGTTTTCCTTCCTTTCTTCTTGCCAGTTTTCAAAGCCTAGTGAGAAGAGTGCTGATTATCCTGACATGGCTAAGGAAGCAGGTAATTTAGTAATAAAGCATTTTGTTTCATTTGTTTAATTATGTCTTACAGCTAATATTTTTATTACACATATAAAGGAAAAGCTGCTGTTTAATAAATCTAAAAAACAGATTTAAAACTCAGACCACTTTTACCAAATCCATAACTGACCTCTCCAGGTCAGTCCCTCCAGGCTGAAGTCAGCAGGATAGCTTTAAATTAGATTGTGCACTTAAATAATGGAACACTTACCTATATTATTCAAAACCTACTCTCATTGGGATGAACAACCTTAGTGCATGAGCACAGAATGAAATGAATGAAATTGATTGAATGAAATTTTGAGATAAAAAAGCTTGTTTAGAACTCAAAATACTGTGAAATTGTCCTTATGAGGTACAAGACTATATTAATCGTTTGCACATTATAATAAGGAATTTCTACAACTCTCATTTGTGAATGCAAGACTCATACATACTGCTCTAGGTTGGTTTGTTGTGGTTGTGAGAGCTGATTTTTTGTTTTATTTTACCTTCAATTTTAAACTTTTTTCCCAACTTTTGAACTGTTTTTTTAGGCCAGGCAGCTTTAGCTGATGCTGGGATTCCTTATTCAGCAGTGAAGCAGGCATGTGTGGGTTATGTTTATGGTGAGTATTGTTTGATTGGGATGTGACTTCTATGACAATTTTGGACTTACGTTTAGATAAAGTGTGAGGAATGGCATCAATAAGCTTGCTATTAAGGGGAAATCTATTTCTGTTCCAAAAAGATTTTTCCATTTACTTTCCTTCTGGTTCTCTGTTAACAACTGTGTTGTGGCAAGTGAAGTAGGGGCAGTCTGCTGTGATACCTAGAGCAGCTCCCAAGCCACACCTCTAAGACCCTTCTGTCCAGTCCAGTTATGTCCCTTTGATTCCCAGCCTGTGAAACAGAAACAGGACAAACTTCTGGTTTTAAAATCTGAAGAGTTTCATCTTGTTTCTGAGGTTTGTTAATGTGAATACCCGAGAGCCATAGTCAAGGTGGCTGCTCAGAAATTCAGGTTTACAGTTTAATTGGTAGCACTGCACATACATGGCAGTGTATGTGCAGCAAACAAAAAAGCAAAACTTTTGTGAGTTTGTACCTTATTTTAATGTTGTGTTTCTATTTGAAGGTGACTCAACCTCTGGGCAGAGGGCAATCTACCATGGTCTAGGTCTAACTGGCATTCCCATCATCAATGTTAACAACAACTGTGCTACTGGAGCCACTGCTTTGTTCATGGCCAGACAGCTTGTAGAAGGAGGTGGGTTGTTGTGCTCTGTGCACCTAAGAGATAGTCTGGAATGCAGTAGGATGGTCTGTGAGGATGTACATATCTTTTCCTGTGTCATGAGCTGTATGAACCTAGTCAGTTCTGCCAGTGAAATGTTTCTGCAATAATTGTTTGGAGGAGTGCAGAACAAGTGGCATTATTGTACTCCAGGCACTAGATTCTCCAGGGTGAAAAGAAGAATCTGCTAAAAAGCTTAGTTCTTTTCTTTTAACTTGAAATTAATACAAGTGTTTAACTAACATGTTTTTGGAAGGGAGGGGACAGAGCAGGCTGACGGACCATGCTTGAGTATTTCCTCCTATTTTTGCAGTTCCTTTGTGGACTTTGATACTTTCTTGCACCAATGTTGATGTTTCTGTAATGAAAACTATAGTACCACTGTGCAGGATTGTTTAGTATTTGTAGCTGAGACATAAATGCTTGGTTGTTTATGAGAGTTGCTGTCAGACAGTTAAAAATAAACCCCAATCCTGTAGTGATCTTTCATTCTTATGTATGAATATCTTTGTATCAATACTTTGTCCATTTTACTTTGATTCTTTCAAAAATGAAGGAGGAAGGAAGAGCAGCTGGTAGGTGTTTGTGTACATATCTCGTAATGGAATAGTTGTTAGTACCTAGTGTCATTTATAAACACATTGTGTTTTAAATAGCCACGTTTTATTTTATTTTAAGGTTTGTCAGACTGTGTTCTGGCACTCGGCTTTGAGAGGATGGCAAAAGGATCTCTTGCTATAGGTGTAAGTGTCTGAAACACTTGATATGTTTGTACATGAGATACAGTTCATCATTCTCTGAGATGTATTGTCAATAATACCACTTGCTTTACTCTGTTGCTGTAGATGATGATAAAAGAAATTATTAGTTTCATCTAAATAATCTTTTAGTGAGTTTTGTGATCCGGATGGCAGCTATGACATACTATAAAAAGTAAATTATAAAACATTCCATGTGAAATTCATGTGTCTTGTTTGTTGTATTTTTCCAAGATTATGTTAAAGACTGGGTTCTTGGGGGAAAATGAAAATATCAGATAAAATACTGAAGCTTTGAGTAACTGAAGTATCTTTCTCAAACAGCACAGCAAACCAAGGAAAGATTCTGGGTCCTCTGGTCTGATACTTAGTTGATTGACCTGTTAACACACCCTCCCAAAAACTAAGAGCTTCTTGACTCTTATTTGTTTTTACTGGAGAAGTATGTGTGGGTTTGTTTGTATTTTGCCTTAAGGCAAGCAATATTAGAGCCCATATGTCATTTAACTACAGAACTGCCAAATTTGATAATATATTCAAGCGGTTTGGGTGAAAAATGTTAAATTTAGCAAGTGATAAAAATGAGAGAGTTATCTTTTAACATGCTTTATGATATTTCATCTAAGCTTCATTGAAAATACTACTAGAGTATTAATTTCATAACTTGAAACTATATAAATGGTAGGATTTTAAGTGAGGTGAAAAATACCCAAAGTCCCCTGCTGAAAATAGTGACTGTGATAGAAATCATGTAGCAGTGATTCTTGCCATGAATCAGTGCAGTGGTTATAATGTCAAGCATTATCTGCTTATTTACTTTTTTTTTTTTATAGCTGGGAAATTATCAATACTTATGATTATGTCATTGAAGTGCAACAGAGACTTGTTGAAATATTAGAGACTTGTTAAAATATTAGAAAAACCTCTAATTTGCTTGAAATCTGTGACAGTTTTGTGGTGACGTTGAAAAGAAAAGGAAATCATTATTTGCTTTGTATTTCTGTTTTCAGTTTTCAGACAGAACTAATCCTATGGACAAACATTTAGAAATTATGATAAATAAATATGGCCTAGCAAGTGCTCCAGTGGCACCTCAGATGTTTGCAAGTGCTGGCAAAGAACATATGGAGAAATATGGTCTGTTAACATACATTTTTTCATTGTCTTTTCTTTATGAAGTGATTAAAAAGTAATAGGATTTTGTTTTAAGAAATGGTAGCATTTAGGTTGCATAACTCCCTGCATTTTATCCCTGTGCCTTAGGATAGGTAGATGGGCATGGGGCTGAACTGTTTGGCAAAAGCTGTTGGGTGTTTGATTTGATTTAATACCTAGTACAAGGCTGCTGCCACTGCTGTTTGCTACCCCCTGACAAGATAAGGAATTGGCTCCAAGATAACAGCCTGGCCTGTTGTGCATCTTTTATTTGCACTTTTAGGCTATTATATGAAAAAATAGATACACTCAGACTCTACAATTTCACTGCAGCTGTTTTGCACTGATAGGAAAATGATAATTTAAGTTACAGTAGTAGAATAATACATCAAATAAAATGCACTTTTTTCTGTGCTTTTATGAAAGTATTAAGTATGCGAGTTGGTTGTTCTGTCAGCTAAAACTCAGCCATTTTATTAGTCTTTATCTAATTTTGAAACCTCAGCTGAGTTCTAAGGAAAGTCTTCATCACAGTGTGTCTCTTGTAAAGATCAGATTCTTATGACACAATATTTAAACTGTTATGTCAGCAAAGTAAATACTTTGAGTAAACAAAGTATTTAAACACAATTTTTTTTTTTCCCGTTTTCAGGGACAAATCCAGAATACTTTGCGAAAATTGCATGGAAGAACCACAGCCATTCAACCAACAACCCGTGAGTCACATACCCTGCCTCTATAGTCAACATCCCTGGTTGTTAAAAAAACTCATGCACAACAAAGTAGTATTTTTAGAATATATTCAGAATATTTTCAGCATATGTTCTTTATTATGAAATGAGAAAATAAAGAAATTATTCTAGAAATATATGGAAAATTAACTCTCTATCTGATGCCTTATACTTTATAAAGAGAGCTCTATGGCTGTCTAATCGTGTGATATTAGTATGTGTGCTGCTCAATCTGAGATGGCATTGTGTGTTTTCCTTAGGTATTCCCAGTTCCAAAAGGAGTACACGTTAGATGAAGTTCTGCATTCTCGCAAAATTTTTGATTACTTGACTGTCTTACAGTGTTGGTAAGGAGAGGACTTTGCATTGTGAAATAGATCTTGATGTTAGGACAAATATGGTAGGACATCTATTTAAATAAAGTCTGTTTTTGTGGCAATTATAATTTACAGATTGCTTTAAGTAGAACTTTTTATAAATAAAACAAATTTGGAAACTCTGTCATGACCAAACCCTAGATACTTGCTCTCAGTGTAATATTCTGAGCTGAAATAAATTTTGTGCTTTGGGGTTCTCATGTAATTCTGTTCTTTTACTAATGTGCATCCATTGCTGTTAAGTGTTAATTCTCCTCTTCAGCCTTTCCTAAGCACTCTTGGAGTGTATATATGTTTATAGCCAAGGAGAAGCTTTGATTTGTTCTAAATTGAAAAACCTTAATGACACGTTTCTATTTCAATGCAATGATTTTCAAATGTCTGGTATAAATATTACTGAAAGTGTCCAGTAAGCACTGATGGAATTTACACTTTCAGTGGTATCAGCCAAAGAAAAGTGGGGATTTGTTTGTTGGGTTTTTTGGTTTATATTAAAAGATAAATCTATGGAAGATCAACAGTCTAATGAAGATTGACATTACTGATTTGGAACAATAACATCATTATTTTTCTTTCAATCAGTCCAACATCAAATGGTGCTGCAGCTGCAATTTTGGCTAATGAGGAGTTTGTGAAAAGGCATAAGTTGCAGCCAAAAGCTGTGGAAATTCTAGCACAAGTAATGAGTACTGATTATCCAAGCACATTTGAAGGAAACAGTTGTATGAAGATGGTAGGTTTAGAATCCTGAATTCCATGGTACTCTTTGGGGTGGTTTTTCTGAGTTTTTTTTGTTTATAGTTTTGGGTCGGTGTTTTGTGGTTTCTTTTTTTTTTTGGTTTTTTTGGGGGTTTTTTTTGGGTGTTTTTTTTTTAAGTACCTGCAAGTCCTAGTTATGCTATAAACATTTTCATCTTAGTGAACAAACATATAATGCTTTGTGGTGAATGTAAAATTGATTTCATTTGGACAGATATGGAATAAGCAAGGAGTATGATTGGAATGACAATAAGTAACTTATAAACAGGATATCAGAAACCTAGTTTTTAACAAATTATTTACAGGCTGTCTTTTAAGCAACTTTAATAGCAAAAGAAAATTCCTTTCATTTTTCTCTTTATAATAGTAATGAAATTTAAAACAATCAGGTGGATCATAGAAAAACTTAAGAAGACAATTTGAGGATTTGTTTCAAGTCTGTTGGCCTGAATCATGCAAAGGAACAATTTGGGTTGTGATCAAGGTTAAGGAAGTAGAGGATATTCCCCAGAAAGGTTTTGCATGCCAACAATAAGCCTTAGAATGTGTTATTTCTTTCTAGACATTTTTTATTGTATGAATATCAAACTCTGACATATGATGCACTAAAATAAATCAGAATACCATCTCCTTATTTCACTGACAGGATCTGTAGAAGCACAGTTAAAATTAGGTGCAAAAAGTAAACTGTGAGCTATATTTCTGTAATGATATTTTAACATAGAATTTCTCCTTTTCTCAGGTTGGCTATGACATGACTAAAAAAGCTGCACAAAAATGTTTTGAAAAAGCAGGGCTGAAACCTACAGATGTTGATGTGATTGAACTTCATGACTGCTTCTCAGTTAATGAGTTCATCACTTACGAAGCTCTGGGACTGTGTCCAGAAGGTAACAGCAGCAATGGAGATAATTGTTTCATTAAAATGGAAAGCACCAAAAATACCCAAATTAAGAACTCATGTGATCTCAGTCTTAGGCCACTTTTTATGGAGCTGTATTGTACCATAATCTTACCCCAAGATTTCCCTCCATCTATGTATTTCCATTTAAAAATAGAAATATAGGAGAAGATTTCCCTGTGGGGGGCCTTAGCAAGTCACTGATCTTTGAAACATGTTTGCCTCAGAGTTATTGGCAAGTTGTCAACATGCATCTAAAGTCAACTGTGTAACAGTCCAGTTTAGTTTAATGTCAGTGAATTTTCTGGATTTACAACAGATTCAATGGCAGTGAAATTTAGCCCTGTGTATGTAAGTAAAATAATTAAAATTTTCTGCTGAAGAGGGTACTTTATGATTTCAAATAAATAATGCATTGAACTGCTATTTCAGTTAATAATATATTTAAATTCTAAACATATTCTTGCTTTGCATAGATTATCATATGATACAATCTTTCTCAAATTTCTTTTTAACTAACTGTGAGGAAATACCATATTCTGGCACTAGGTGGTATATTAAGTCTGAGCTTTCTTACTGAAACAGATATTTATGGAACTCCAGGAAGACTTGTGTGTTTGCTTTTGAATGTTTGCTTTCTACTGCAATTTTTGCTGTGTTTTTATGGTATCTGCAGCAAAAATGGTAAATGTTTGACAGGTATATTTCAACAGGTACATTAAGCATTTTGGGTTCATTCCTTTAATTGATGCAGAATAATTTTAGTGCTACTTGTCTATTTGACTAATTAGCCTTGTGTATGGTTATTTAAAAGTGCTGTTCTCACAACCCTTTGTCAGTCTGGCCTTAATAGTGTATGAAACTTAGCTTGGAATGATAGACTAATTAAGCATAAAGATTAATGAACTGGCATAAAACCACTGTGGATTTGGATGGGCAAATCTAACCTGGTATTCTCATTTAATGACACCATGGAACCATGACAGACCTTTTTTAGACCTCTGTGTTAGTAATGTAGGCTGAAGAAGCTGGTACAAGAATAAATGAGTAAGAGCCTGGTTAAAAGGGAGAATTGTCTATAGTCTGGAAAGCTAAACAATTCTAAACATTAATTTTCTGAGTGGTTTCATTCACTATTTTAATGTCTTAATACAGCCCAAGGTACCATTAGTTGGCCTTTGTGGTGAGGGATTGTGTTCAACTGGGTGTTCACCCTCCAAGTCCTGGGGGTCACAAATTACAACTTACAGAAAAATATAAATAGCTTCATTATATTGATTATATAATAATGCTGTATATACCAATAGAACAACTAAACTGCAAATTAAAAACAACTTTTGTACCAAATGCTTCTCTTCCATGTTATGCTTTCTCCAATGGTATAAGCAAGTGTCATTAATGTAGTTTTGCCAATTTTTCCTCTTTGTGAAAGATGAGCTGTAACATTTCCTAGGGTTTGACTGGCATGCAGCATCCCTGGTAAATTACAGCAGAAATGAAAAATCGCTTACAAGTAAAAAAAAGAATATTTTTCTTACATGAATATTGTTTTATAGGAAGAGCATGTGACCTGGTCGACAGAGGAGACAATACTTATGGAGGAAAATGGGTTATTAATCCAAGTGGTGGTTTGATTTCCAAGGGACATCCTCTTGGCGCCACAGGTATGCAAAACCTTCATTTAATCACACCTATTACATAAGAGATACAGCTCTTGAGCAGGCAGGTGCTTCCCACCTATTCTTGAATCATGAGGGCCTCAAAGCTTCTTCCCAATTTTCTTTCCAAATAATCCAAGTGTTGGAGCAGATTAACACAGCTTAGCCTTCCCTAAATATTTTTTCAATAGTACAACTTCTGAATAGTATTTGAATAACTATTCTAATATGATGTCATCCTTTTAAAATTCTGTTTTTGGGGATTTTTTCTGCCATTGAATAGCCTGTACCATTGTTAGCTGTACTAGAAGCCTATTTTGTTAAGTCTTGGATGTCAAAATATTTATCTGATGTTTACAACAGATAACTTGGTCAGCATTTCCCAGCAACATAGATTTCCCCCCCACCCCTTTTTTTTATGAGCTGGCTCTTGGACAAAATGTGTTGGATTTGTGAAGATAATTCACCCTCCTTGTTTGGAAATGAGAAGTTATCAGGAAACTGAAGAAAACTGAACTTCATGAAACACTAAATCTTAATCTAAACAGTTGTGAGATACAATATGCAGTTAAGTGTGGGGGCCAGGGGAAGTGTTAAGAAACTTTGGAGAAAAAGGGTTCCAGATACATGAGACTGTGGATATCTGTAAAAGTGTGACAGTATTGCATTGCCAGGTTTTGTTAATTTTTGTCAGTTACAGTGATAAAAGCAGAGACGCTTAGTGGCATTCTTGCTTCTCCAGTGCCATGGGATGGAGGAAGAGTCAGTAAAATGCAGAAAATGACAAGTTTTAGCCTGTCAGCTTCATTTCCCTTGGAAACAGTCTTGAGGCCACTTATATGCTAAACAAGTGTTGTGTAAATCCTCTTAAATATCCAAACCATTCCAGGGCAGGCTGCACCACAGAACACACCCTCTCCTTGAGGCTGAGAGGATGTGAATGAAACCTGTTCATTCTCATCTACGACTGGAATTTAAAATTCCTTAACTCCTCCTTTTGATAGTGTTTCAGTTGGCAATATGTACAATTCAGTGCGTGCAGTGCAGATTCTTTGTCTCCTTGTCCAAAGACCTGTGCAATTAGTTGTCAGGGGAAGGGAGAGGAAGGGATTGGGGAAAGGAGAAAAGTCTGAGGAACGTGCAGTGGAGCTGGGGGAAAGTCTGGAGCACAAATCCTGCGAGGAATTCCTGAGGCAGCTGGAGGGGCTCAGCCTGGAGAAGAGGAGGCTCAGGGGGAACCTTCTCATTCTCTCCATCTCCCTGAAAGAAGGGTTGTAACCCAGGCAGCTGGAGACAGGATGAAAGGACGTAGCCTCAAGCTGTGCTAGGGGAGGTTTAGGCTGGACATCAAGAGGAATTTTTACACAGAGAAGGGATGGTTAAACATTGGGATGGGCTGCCCTGGGAGGTGGTGGAGTGTTGAAGGGAAGACTGGCCATGGCACTCAGTGCCGGTCTAGCTGACAGGCGCGGTGCTTGGGCAGGGGCTGGGCTGATCGTGGAGTTACCTCCGCGATTCTGTGCGTGCGGCGGGGAGAGATCTGACGGGGCAGCGCGGGGCCACCGAGGGTGACCATCATCGGAGAGCGTCCGGGCAGGACGCCGAGGGGCTCCCCTCGCCCTGCGCTCCCCGGGACGCGCCGCGGGCTGAGGCGGGCTCTGCGCTCGATGTTTCAGGGCTGGCGCAGTGCGCGGAGCTGTGCTGGCAGCTGCGCGGGCTGGCGGGGCGGCGGCAGGTGCCGGGGGCGAAGGTCGCGCTGCAGCACAACCTGGGGCTCGGCGGCGCCGTGGTCGTGACGCTCTTCAGGATGGGCTTCCCCGGGGACAGCAGGTGAGCCGGGGCGGACACGCGCCGGGGGCTCGCCCGGCACCGAGGGACGCGCGGGCCGCGCCGCCGGGCCTTCCGGAGCGGCCGGCCGGGGCTGCGCACGGCGCCCGGCCGCCCGCCCTGCTTCCCGCAGCCCCAGCGCCTCGCTGCTTGCAGCCACTGCCGCGGCTCCAGGCGGAGAGCGCCCTGTAAAGCAACACACCGCGTGACTCTTGTGTACCTGCAGCGCTGCGGGTCTGTCGGGAGGTTAAAACTCACACACTCTCCTGTCACTTTTCAACGACTGCCTCGTAGAAATGGCTCCTGTAAGGAAGAGTGAGGTTCGGAGGAAAAAAGCTACCAAACAAATTCAAATAACATTCCAACGCCAAAACAGGACACATTAAAAGGAATTAATTGAAACTACGGATCTGTCAAGATCCCACCAGTAAGACATTCATGAGAACAGAGAACCCACTGCTTTCATTGCTACACTTGTTACTGGTTTAGCTCTATGAAGGATGGCTTTCAGCCGTGTTTCACATGATACTGTAGTTCCTCAGAATTCTGGTGTTACTGACTACAGAATTTGCACTTGTAATTATAGCCTATTTCAGAGTGAGAGAACACTGATATGAAGCTTTGTGCACTCTGCTGTAGCTCAGTGCTCAAATGGACAGAAATTGAGAGAAAACACTTAAAAATTGTGTTATTCTGGTATTTCAGGGAAGACTTACAATACACTTCCCTTTACATTTCACTTTCAGATTTCCTTAGAACGATTGACCTGCTTATTATGGGTACTATGACTTTTAAAGCTCAATCTCAGTGCTTTGTTTTCTGTGAAAACCTGTGAACAGCAGGATTTTTCATACGCTGGCCTTTCATAAAGAAACACACCCCTCCCTCCCAGCTCATATTTCTAATATCTGTTTCAGCTAAACCTGTGCAATTCCTGGGAGGTGACAATATAACCTGTGGAAGAGGTGATGAGAGAAACCACTGAACTTTCAAGGGCTGCAGCAGTGACTTTTTGTAGTGTCAGGAGTGATAATTCTCTCTCTTTTTTAATCTGTAAGAGGTTGTACCATGTGAGAAAAAATTATAGATATGGATTTTCTCCAAGCATGCTCACATAACTTGTCAGTGGGTGTTAGTACAGTTCTAAATCTGAGGGGAAAGACTTAGAGGGAGTACACATTTTCCCATTGCTTTGAGCTTTGTCTTTAAAAATACTGTCACTTTATGGAAAATGTTGTTATTTTTATATCATCAGTCTTGAGGTGCTGCTAGAAGTAGTCATGTACAGATAATATTTCTCTTGAAGAAACTTAAGTCTAATCTATGGCTCATTTCACCTTCACTGGTGTTCAGAATTTTTAAAATACTGTCTTAAGTACAACTCACCCCAGAGAAATCTTAGCAATACTCATTTCATCTTACACTAGAGAAGCTTAAAGCCCTTTAGTTCTCCCAAAGGCTCTGTGTGGGACATCCCTGACACAGGGAGTTGCACCAATGTGTGTCAGACTGGAATGGAGCAGTGTGGCTGGTGTGCTCAGACACCCCTTGTGTAAGTGAGTTATGATGTGCATTGTGTAATTAAGGGGAAGGTGGTGAAACTCCGTGTTTATGAAGATCCTTCACATCAGTTGCCTACAGTACAGTTAGTCACTGGTTCCAGATCAAGCTTGTGGCTTCAGTAATGGCTGGTGAGAACGTGCATCAAGGCAGCAGGACTTGATCAGTTTTGCATTAGTTTTTGCAACAGTTCTGCTTTTTGTTTGGTGGCTTTTTCTGAACCTTACGGTTTCCATGCTGTTAGTACAGCCTTGGTTTGTTAGCAAAATGGATATATCTCCTTCAGACAAGACAGTGCCCACTTGTCACACATCTGCAGGGCAGTGTCAGTACCACCCCAGTAAGTTCCAGCAACATTTCCTGAGCAATTCTGTTATTTTAGTAGTATCAAACCTGACCACAGTTCTGGGCTCTGCTGCCAAGGGATGGTAACAGCAGTGAACCTGTTCCTCCTGCTGCTTGAATTGCCATTTCTTTGGGTGTTTCTCTGTACTTTGGCCCTGTGTGCCCCTGCAGAAATCAAGAATTGGGTTCAATGTTGCTTTCAGGCCATGCAGGGTGATTTCTCCAGAGTATCAGGAATAAGAGTAATGATTTACTTTTATTATAAAATTAATCTTCAGTTCATACACACAGAACACCCAGATATCTGGAGTGATTGTAATTCAGGCTGTCAAGAGAGCAAGCTTTACTTTGATACCAGAGTTGCTTTATACTGATGAAATGTTTCTTGCTGGTGTTAGGCCTATTGGTGATCATTTGAGGATGTTGCAAATGTGATTGAAAGTGTTTAAATGAATGGGGTTTTTGTTTCAGCAACGACCGTATTGCAGCTGTGCCTCTCAGTGCAGCTGTTGATGGATTTAAAGCACACCTGGTCTTCAAAGAGATTGAAAAGAAGCTCCAAGAGGTATTTGACTTCTTGTTTTACCTACAACAGGATTTTAATTGACAGCAGAATGTGTGTGAAATCCTTTGGGAATGTATTAGCATCCACCACTTCTTCAGGACTGCTCATTGAAACAAATGCTATCGATTTGGATTTTGCCAGGAACTTTTACACTGTGCCATGATTTTAAATTACCTTTTTTCTAGATAGTTTTTATAGGCATAAGGATATTTCAGTGGTGGCAAATTTAGATTGCAGGTGAGGAGCTTGCAAAGAAACTTTGTGTTTGGTGTTAGGTGCTTGCTTTTTAACTGTGATTAGAGGACGAAATTGCATTTTGTCAAACTTATATCAGGACAAGGCTATTAGGGCTATTCTTCTTAGTTTAATAGACTTCAATATAGATAGTCATGGTTTGAGGTTTTTTTGTTTGTTTAGGTTTTTTGATGGTTGTTTAAATGATACCTAATGGGGGGAATAGATATTTTTATATTAGTAGAAATGGTGAAGGTTTTCTACTTACTTCTGTTAAATTAAGACTAACTGAAAATTATGTTAAAGTAAATTACTTTCCCATTCTTTGTCATTACAGGAAGGAGAGCAATTTGTTAAGAAAATTGGTGGAATCTTTGCCTTCAAAGTAAAAGATGGTCCTGGTGGGAAAGAAGCAACTTGGATAGTAGATGTGAAGAATGGCAAAGGCTCTGTGGCAGTTAATTCAGGTCAGTGCTCTTTTATTATGTCATTGCAGAGCACACATAAAACTAACGAATACAGACTCGTATTCTGTTCAGGGTGTAGTGACCTTGAGCAAAAATGGTGTAGAGCTACCTTAATTTTAAACTTTTCTTATTACTGGTACTTTTAATCCATGGTGTTTCAGACCAAGAACTAAACATCTCCTACACTGAATCTGTTTAGAGATAATAGTGTATTTTCTTAGAGGCTACAGGCAGATCTGTCATATGATTTCACAGGAATCAGAATGGAAAAAAAAAAGTAAAAATCAAACCTTGGGTATTTTGTTGCTCTCACCTCTTAAAATTTGGGCCCAAAATGTAATTTGTAGCTGTTTATTCAGTTGCTTTGTTGGAGACACTGGTAAGCAGTAAACTGGTCTGCCTTGTCAAGTTACTTCTCCTCTGCAAGTAGTTAAGCAATAAAACTTGATTGGTTTCAGTGCTGTACCAGCTGACATAAATTTCAAGTTTTGAAAAAGGCAGAAATAAAAAACAGACTGGGTGGTGTTGTGGAGCCCCATAAAAATATTGAAGACACAAGATTTGTATCCTTGCCATGAATATGTCTTGTCTCAAATCTGAAGTCACACACCCTAGTAATGAAAAAGAAAAAAAAAACCAAAAAAACCAAAGACAAGAGCCAGTCCTCAAAATCTGATATATCCATGAACCTGCATCACAAACTTTTTAATTAAAACATGACAAGGGATTTGAGTCAGAAATTCATTGTTATGTTATTGCAAAATGAAGACCACAGTCTTCTGTTGCATGGGCAACAATTTATCAAAGATTTCAGTTTAATAATAAGATGAGTGTAGGAAAAGATGTGTGCAGGTTTCAGCCGTTTGATTTATACATCAGTATTTATATCAGAGTTTATTAAAGTAATTTTCCAGCTTACTTCTGGTAAGAAGATCCTAGAAACTTCTGTACTTGAATTAATTCAAATGAGTGCTTTCAGAGTGCACATGTTCCCATGGAAGGAGAGGGCAGGAAATGTCTGAAATGTCTGTAATGAATATCATGAGAGTGTCCCAGGGGAAAACTTGTCTATTCCAAGCTGATCTTCATACTAGCAAATAGAAGCTTGATAAAACTGAAAGATGATTATCAGTGCTTGCAATGAACATTCTGTCTGGATACAAGTAGATTATTATTTATTTTGAAGGAATGAATTTGCTGAGCTTTTCAGGAAGACCCATCTTTCTTCAGTGTTGGGGTGGTCTGTGCTACAAGGTGGCCCAGCTGCCTGTTGGCTTTGGGTGGCCTCTTGCTGATATTTTTTAATGGCTCTTGCTTGTACATACTTCAGGTATCATTTGCTGACCTATGGTCTGAAGGGATGCTCCACGTAGTTGTAGCTCCTATAACAGTTTCATTTCTGAGTTTGAATCTTCATCCAACTCCTGTCTTGCAGATAAGAAGGCAGATTGCACAATCACAATGGCTGACACTGATCTGCTGGCACTCATGACTGGCAAAATGAACCCTCAGACAGTAAGTACCTGATCAGGGAACTGGTTGGTTTGTTTTGAATGTGTTTAAGTTTGAATCATCAAACTTCAGCATTCATCATTTGAATGTTTTCATCCAAAACTGCCATGGCTGATCTGAAAAATGACAATTCTTGGTGTGCTCTGAACAAATCACCCAAAGTGAGATCCATCAAGAAAGGACAGGGATGGACAGGGATGTATGTCAAATATCCTGCAGGGATGTGTCCTGTGCTCCATCCCAGAAGAGATACAATAGTGCTTGGTTTGCAGAGAAGAGGGGCAAGCCAGTTTTTGCAACAGGCCATGAAAGAGAAGGAATGTGGGCCTCTCTTTGGAGGGCCTTACCCCCAGAGCTGACATTAGTGTAAGGAGTCATCTTGATGCTGAAAAGTAGAAATTGAGGTGAGCAGCTACTGAATGCCTGTCAATTTTTGTTGTTGGGTGGGGAGTTTGTGGGGTTGTTGGTTGGTTGGTTTATTTTTTTTTTATTCCTCTGTACACCAAAAGCAGTCCTAGTGTACAAGTAAACCAAATGTTTAAGTTAATTTTAAGTTGCTGTTCTGTGCTGCCAAATTTGAAAAGCTCTGGGTAACTGTTTCAAGATTTTTGTCTGGTAACCATGGGGTAAATTCTGCAAACTCAAATGTGTCTAGGAGCAGTTTTAAGATAAAATACATTATAGAAATGTTGTAATAGACATGTAAAGCTGGAGTTGCTTCTGAATTTTCTACATCTACAGTTTGGATATTTTGGTGCATGCAGTTCATCACCTTACAAGTTTTGGATATAAAAATCCAAATTTTCTGCATGTCTGCTTCACAAACAGACATTTGTAAAATTGAATTGATCAGGAACAAAGCCAGTTAAGGCTGAGGAGGATTGAACTAAGAAATCCATTGTGGCACCTACTGTCACTGTGGCTTTATTCTTTGCAGTTGAAATAATGAGCTCCTCTGTTATGAGCAATCACCACCCAAACATGGGGTGTTCTGCTGCTCCAGGTACAGACCCGTGGTTGTGATAATCTGAGAAACAAGCAAGTTTATTCTCTTTAGGTATCAAAAATACAATAAGAATACAGCTTCCTCAGTTTGCAGTTCTACAGTCAGACAATGCATTTATTGCTGGATGTGAGGTGCCAGAACTTTTGGAAATGCCAAACTGCTCATCCATAATAATCCATAACTGTCGAGGGGTGCATTTGGGATAATATGTTGTACTGCATTTCACATAATCTTTCCTTCTTTTCAGGCATTCTTTCAAGGCAAATTGAAGATTTCTGGGAACATGGGCATGGCAATGAAACTTCAGAATCTACAGCTTCAGCCAGGCAAAGCTAAACTTTGAGCTCAGTAGAGTAAATAGTCAGTACTTGATATTCTTGACAAAAAAGTAGAATTAAACTAGACATTATCAATAATAATGGCACAGGCTGGGTTTGATTGGACCTCTCTCACCTAAATTCTGTGGTTAGAGACCTTTAATCTCTTAACAATTCCATTGGTTTCTCTATGGCTAAGCTTGAGGCACTAACAGTTACAAATGGTACATGGTGGGGCTTTGTGACAGCTTTTGTTCTAATCAATATGGACAATTTTGTAAAAATTACAGCTGAATTAGGCTGCTTACTGTTGTTAAGGTTAGTTGGGAAGGAAGAGAGGAAAGACATAAATAGTTTGGCATAGCAGTGAAGTGAGTTGCATTTTTAAAGACTGTAATAGCAGATCATACAAATGCTTTCAGACTTCCATTCTATCCAATTTGCTGCTGCTTACATTAAAATGATCTTGTAAAGGGGATCTCTAACAACATTTTTTTAGAAGAGGTTTTAGGAATTTGCTATAAAATACTTTTCTTATTACTACTTTGGAATTAAAAAATAAAATATCCAGAAGTAAGCAGGAACTAGAATGCTGCTTTGAGGTTCACAGGATTTGATAATTCTTCACCTTGAAAAGAGATTAGATTTGCCAGGAGAGCAGAGAGAGGAGATAACCAATACGTTACCTGTTTTCTCCTGGTAAAATCTGGTGTTCATCATGATGAAATTCTTGTCAGTTATGTAAAAGCTTTAAATTCTGTTTTGGGAAAATGTATTCTGGTTGGAAGTTTAAGAGAGAATTAAATATACTTTTCCTGTTCTTCTGTGTGTCTCTTTCTCAGACTTATAAACATGGATTTCATGTTAATGTTCTGAACTGAGTATTTTATTCAGGTTGTCACAAAGGACACCTGCAGGCATCCACTTTTTCCTTCTCAGGCATTGTCAGTACATCATCCATAAATTTCATCTCAGTCCAGTAGGCACATCTCACATACTTGGGTTATGGCTGAGGAACTTACACTGAAACTTTCACTTTCCTGACTTAATAAAAATAATAATAAAAAAGAGCAAATTCAAGGCAATCATTCTGCCTCCTATTGGCAATGGTGACAGATTGCTGAGCAGTTAGAATGGCTCTACTGCATCAGGCCAAAAATCTTTCTGGCCCCCTGGATTTTCTCCCTGTTGATACCTTGGAAGGAAGATGAAGATGGCAAATAATTTGTTTACTCAGAGTAGTTTCCTGACTACCACTGATTGCCATTTTTTTTCCCAGCTCACCAATTTGAGCCAGAATTGAATATGTCTGGATTGTCTTTCATGAGTTTGTCCAGTTCCTTTTGGAATCCTTGGACAGCTTTTTTAGCATGGCTCACGAGTTTCTGTAACCACATATCATATAGAATTTAACTTACTCATTTTCTGTCCTGTACATTGCAGTTTTTTGTACTCTTAGTTTTTGGGGGCTTTTTTGGAGGGCTTTGTTTTTTACTGGAAGAACAGTGAACAGGTTCAGAGCACTCCTGGTGTTTATATTCTTGTCCTGTCACCTTCAGGCTTCACAGCTTACAGAGAGGTCATCTGTTTAACTGTGTCACATGGAGAGACCCTTGTAACCCTCTGTCCATCCAGGTATCCTTGCTGTATGTGGCATTCCAATTGTCCTGTTAAAAAGTTTTCAAGGTACAAGAACATTTTCTGCCTATATTTTTCTTTCTGCAGTTGCTTTGCTGACCACTCCTTGTTTTGAGGTGATGTTTCTCAGATTTCTTAAAACTGGGGTCTCATTCCTTTCATGCTGAGTGCTTATTTCTGCACTGGGAAATGGAAATATTTTAAATTATTGTTCTATATGCATCAGTTCATTTATAGTGAATTTCAGCTGTCTTTTACTGCCCACAAACTCAGTGCTCAGGCCTGATTTTTAATATCTGGGTGAATCAACATTTGTGACCCCACTGTTCATCATCTTTTCCAAAGCATTAGTTTTCTGTTAATTAGGACAAATATGGCATTGCTCCACTGTAAACTTTTAAAAGTACAGTCTGGTCATATGAACAGTTTCCTCCTGTGCATTGTTTATTGACTTATCTAAGGGATTGGAATAGATAGGAGCCATATCTCTCAAATGAAAGCAGTGTTTAACTCTGTAAAATAACTCTTGCTTTTGTATTCACTGCTTTTTCCTAAGTTCTTGTCATTTGGCTTGTGGGTTAAAACAAAGGGGACTTACAGGATTGCAGCAGTAATTCTGTCCAGGAAGCAATTTGTTCCCCCTCTTGAATTACTGATACTGCCAGAAAAACTCTGAGATGTCTTATGCAAGCTAAGAACATGCCTTTTTCAAGAATTTTGAGCACACACAACATACCTTTGGCCACTGTTGGCCAAATTAATTTTGAAATGTAAACAAGGTACCATAGGGAATAGTAGTCCATCCCATTAACAGTTCAAGTAAGATGTGCTCAGCTCCAGAATGAGATTAAGTTCTTTAAGGGGGAAAAATTGCACAGAAATATCAAGGGGAAAAAAAAGTGAAAAATAACTTTGGAGTTTGTTTGCTACCAAGAGGAATAATGTCCAAAGCAAAGGCCTTCATTTCTCCCTCAGAGAAATCTGGGTTTGCACAGGCCTGGGGCTTTCAGGCTTGAGCATCTGCAGCTATGATGTCGTTAATACAGAAAAATCCCAGATTAAACCTTCCATTTCCATCAGCAGTAGGCAGAGGGAGTAGTGCAAAGGTTAAAACAGCCTGCAGCTGAGAGGCCTGGTCAGGCTGGTATTTCTGCAGGGTTTAAGGAGATGGAGTAAAGGACCAAGTTGTGTATTTACCCATTTACCTGCTAATGTCATCTTTTGACATCTGTCCTGTATTGCTTCACTTTCAGTACTTTCTTTATGTTACAGCTTGCTGAGTAATTTTTTTGTATAATACTTCCTCTGATTTTTCTGGGAGTGAGGGGACAGATCTTTTGCTAGAAATCCCAAATCCTCCATGAACATTCTGCAGCCTTAGAATATGACAACTTTGAATAAATAAAAATTACAGTGGATAGAAATAATTTACTTTCAGAAGGAAAAGTTCTGTGGTACAAAGCATTTTTTGACATTATGAAGTTCTGTTATTCATTTTTTGCATAACTCAAAGCATTACCTAAGTCTCTACCATTTTAGAAATCTTGCTACAAAGGTTTTCTTTCTCACTCCCTAATGCTCTGTTGACCAAGCAGCATTAAGTTCCTCTCCTGCAGCTAAAACCCTCTGTAGTTTTAGATCAGCCTTTTTAATGAAGTTTGTTATTGCAATTGTGTTACGTTAACTGGATTCCTTGGGGAGAGAATTAGAAAGGAAGCCAGAGGTACCAAAATGTGGCCAGTCACAACATAGCAGTGCTTCAATTTTGGTTTCAAAGGCCTTGTGTAAAGGAAAAAAAAAAAATTGTAATCTTCTAGGCAGAGGGTTTGGTGTTCTCAGACTCCCAGCTCATGTCAGGGGCAATCTCAGTTTTAGACATTAAAATGCTTGGGAGGGTTGTTCTTCCTTCATGGACTCTGGTGAGCACCCCTTGCCAGCTCTTGGTTTGGGTTTTTTTCCTCAGCTATAATAAGTGTGACAGCCAGAGTGTTGTCAGGTTGGCAGGTATATCTTAACTTTATTTTCTTTTACAAAATACATGTAATTTTTCCATATTGGAATTTCACTATAATGCAAAAAGCAAGAGAAGCCTGACATGATTTGTCAGAGTTGAAGCCACTGAGCAGAGTTGACACCTGACTGAGCATATCTGGCTTGCAAGAATTTGTGTGAATGCTTTGGTTTTGGAGCACAGATTTTATTTTTAGACTTTTACTTGAGTTTTGTCTTTTCAGCCCTGTTACTTTGCCTAATAAGAAATAGGTTCAGTGCAGAATAATACACTTACTTTTGAAAATGTATGTGTGGGCGGTGGCATTGTGGAGGCTCTGCCTTTGCACAGCACATCCCACAGTGTGGGATCCCTCTGGAAAGCAGCAGAGTCAGGAGGCTGTGAACAGCTGAGCACAGTTTGTGGCAGGTGGGTTAAAGAGCTGGATTTTTGGGCAATAGATCATTTCAGGATGCAGGAGGATGGGATAAAGGGCCTTGACTACATCTTCCCTCTTAGGATAGAAAAAAAACTGCAGATAGTCACAAGGCTGGTTTTGTCCATTTCCCATATGTCCAATTCATCTGAGGTCAGATTCAACTCTTACCTCCTTGGAACAGGAAATCCATTGCTTCCTGCCCTGCAGAGCACCGAGAGCACTGCCTGTCAGCTCTTGTTAAGCAAAAAAGGGTAAGAATGCAATTAGCCTGGTGGATAAAAGGCAGGGAAAACTCTCTTAACTATGAAAAATCAACACTTGAGGAAGCAAACCACATGTGGAGAACAAATGCTGGAAAAAGCCCCAACTGTTTGGAACAAATGCCTTTATTACTTAAATAAACAGCAGCATAATTTGTTGGAGTGACAGTGTGAGCTGTTCTGTACCCTGTATCTCTAAGAAGAATTTGGTGCTAACTTGAAAGCAGTTGGCTTTGTATGGCCCTGGGTGGGAAATGTTAGTTTCTGGGAAATGTTAGTTATATGCTGTGATACAGGAACAGAAACATCCTAATAATGCTACAGCAGGCTAAAAGGAAAATGGATAGTATAAAACAATTATAAAATATGCTGTGTCTGTATTCCATATTTCAGGTAGATTAAAAACAGTCATGGATTTTAAATTTTTTTTTTTAAACAGTACATGTCCTCTGGGAGAACAAACATCTCAGAGTTCATTTGGATCAAGGCACAGATGCTAATAGGCTCATGGTTAGGCACTGTTGTGAATTCTTAGGTTTGAAAAATACTTCCTGCTTTGGAGACAAAGTACCCTTTTATTCCTTGTGTTTTGATTATTAATATTTTAGAAGAAAAATGACTGCAAGTTACTTAGAAGAATTTTAATGATTTTTTTTCTCTCCTTTCATATAAAGGCACAATACCAGCATATAGCAGTGAGCACTTCAGGAATGTCAGTATCTCTGTAGAGTCTTAATCAAATAAATAAAGGTGAGAGTAAAGAGCATTTTGTTACCTATTAAGATACAACTAAAACCTCCAGAATGCCTGGTGGCTCACTCCAGGCAGATCACAAGTGAGCTAATGCCTGGAGAACCACTGTCCTTGGAGCTCATGCTTTAGTAGATCTGCTCATACCTTTTGTTCTGTGCCATGTTGCTGTCTGATTAGTGTGTCTGTTACTTGAGTTACTACATCACAACTACATTGAGCCTCTTCAAGGTCAGTGATAGCAGTTGCAGAGCTGAGCAGGTCTCACATGGAATATCCTGCATGGTGCAGCTTGGCCCTGGACAGTGCTAAAATCTGCAAGAGTTTGAGAGCTCAAGGTTGCCAAGCCTGTCCTTGACCAGCACAGGGGCTTTTGACTGCTGGGCAGTGCAGAAGGTTGTGTCCTGCACAGGGTGCTCTGTGCCAGGCCCATGGCAAAGCACTGTTGTGGCACAGTCTGTCACAGCTGCCCCAGCAGCTGTTTGCCCAAGGACCTGGTTCTCTGCCATCTGTGTGATCTAAAGAAATAATCATACCAAAGTTTAAACTGAGTCTTCAGGTTCAGTTTTTAAACTTGGAAATGTTTCTTCACGCAGGCTGCAGCCACCACTCAGGCCTGACAGCAGGGACCATGCAAGAGCACAAAGACTCAAGTTTGACTGGAAATGTCTCCCTCAGCTCGTTCTGTGCTGTGAGTGCTGCAGTGGAAATTCTTTGTTCTGAAAGCTCCAGAAAGCTGCAGTGAGCAAAACCAGTGGCTGCTGAAAGCAGCCATGTACCATGGAAGGGCATAGCCTTTGGCTTTGCAGTGTGTCAGAACAGTTTTAGACAGATTTGACTCCTGCTCTGGTTTTCCTGAGAGTTTGGGTGGATGATGGAAGTGCAGCACTGGGCCTGGAGGAGGGAGATTGTGAGTCTGGGGTATGCTGATGTAGGAGAATAAGATGTGGAAGTAGTGAAAACTTGGAGGAAAAAAAAAAGCCTGTACAAGTAATTTGTAGCACAGTATGAAGGTGTGTTACCTTTGCAGTGGGATATCTGGTGTCTGACTCTTGTGTTCCTGTTTCCTCACTAAAAGAGGCACAATGTCCCCCTTTTTATAATGCTCTGTACTTCCTCTAGATGCTACCTGATGACAAATTCCTATGCTTCTACAGCAAAAACACAGCTAAAAATGCACTTTTGGGGAAGGGTGAATGCTGGTCACTTCCTTTCCCTTGTGGGCTGCTCTGGCATCCATAGTGAGTGAGGTAATCCCCCTACTCCTCCTCCCTGAAAAAAATGTGCACATTTTGTTTTATGGACTCAGGGTATTGTAATACAGAAAGGGTAGCAGGCAAATGTGTCCTGGATATCTGAGTCACCAGAAAAAAGCAGCCAGCTTTGTTTTGTTTTTATTTTGGTTTCAGTAAAGACACACTTCCCACTCTAACTTTTCAAACTTCCACGTGGCACACAGGGGGATCAGTTCCAGTTGATATAAGCCTGGATGAAGAGAGGGAGGAAATAACTTAATTGCTTTAGACTTTAGTTCAGCTGGAGTGAAGAGGAAAGAATCAGTGTCTCTCCTTTGGAATTCAGCAAGAAGGTCGTTGTTGGTGAGGACAGATCTGCAGGTTTTGTGGAGGTACTGTATGGAGCACTGCAAGGCTCTCACAAAACAGGTGGCTTTATATTTAATACAGTAACTGCTGTCAGGGGAAAAAAGCTGTGTTGCTTTTTTGGGAGTAATGTTGCACTTGGAGCATACTGTTATCAACTGTGTGTTCCTGTTCTTTCACCGAGAATGGGGAAATAAGAAATATGAGGCTTCTGGGCTGAGTGTGTGTGTGTGTGTATGTGGTGGAAAGGTTCTGATGTTAGTGCTATAATGCAGGGCATAGAAGATAAAGAAGATATTGAGTGGATGGGGTGTCAGAGCAAATTTGGGTACTTTACCTGTAAGACATTTGTAGTTTCAGCCTATTGATCCCTGGTCCCCAAAGATCTGTTGATGTGTTGAAAAGGAGGGAGAGTTAAAGGGGAAGGAGATAAAATGCAGGAAAACTGCTGATCTATCTCTTCTTAGCTAATTTGAACCAGATCCCCAGAGAATGGGAGGACATTCCCACCTGGAATTCAGATTTGGGTTGAATGCAGTTGAACTCAAAGATATAGTAACAGTGCAGCTCCAGTGCCCTGCAATGAAATGCAGAAGCACACACAGTCTCTGCCTCTCTTCTGCCAATTCCTGCATGCTGGCTTTTGGCTTCGCTCACAGATCTTGCAAACTGTGTTGACAAAAGTAATGGGAGATTGTTTATTTCCCAAGCCTTTATATTCAGGCCATAGCTGCTTCCTTTTTCCTACTCACATTTTCCTATATGGTGACTTTGGAAAATTCCTCTCCGATTTCGCTGGGAAGTGCAGGAAGCTCTCAGTGGTAGAGGGTTGCCTGTTACTCTCTCCAGTTTTGCTGCTCACATCTGGAAAGGATCTGGCTTGGAAAGGGGAGACTCACTCTGAGCTCAGTGCATGTTACTGACATGGCATGAGCTGAGAGAGCCTGTGGGGGCAAGAGAAATGTTCTTCTCCATTCATCTCATTTCTGACAGCAAAGGTGAGTTTTTCTATTTTTTTAAAGCTGGCTTGTCAGACAACCTGCAGCAGCAGCCTGCCTTTCAGCTGCAGCTTTTAGCAAGGATACTCACTGTAACAAATCCAGTTAACCTGTTGATTTTGAAGGAGAATCCTCTCCTTCAGTGGATGTTTTTCCATCTGTGTGTGTCCTGTGAGAATGTGTGTGGGGAATAATAGGTAACAGAGATGAGACGTTTGAAAGTGATTCTGTTGTTTATTGGGGGCATTGTAATCACTGAGAAGCATTCAGTAACTCCTAAAACTTAAGTTTACCTCTTGAGTCTGTGCCTTTTGTAGCACTCAGGTGCTGTGAGGCACCAAAATGCAGGTATCAGTTGTATCTGGACTCAGAAAGATGCAGCCACAGAAACCCCTGAGCTGGTTTCAGTGTCACTTCAGTCTTTGGGTGGCAGGACCTGCTCCAAAGCCCACCTACAGCAAGGGAAGGGGACTCTTTCTAGTGGGTTTTGAGCTACTCCTTTAGAAGCTTTCTTAACAAGGCTTTGAATCAGGCCCATGGGGACGAGTTGAAGTGGAGTGAGTTACTTCAGCCTTTTGGTGAACTAAAAGAAAATCACCATCATGCCTGGTTTTACTGCCTGCACTCCAGATGTACACAGATGTTCCTCTATCCAAAGTGTCTCCCTGTGCTAGAGCAGCATCCCCTCCAAAGGCAATGTAGCAGACACTTGCATATCAATAAGGGGGTGAGATTGCCTCAAAATCTTAGTGTGCAATAGATAGAATATTCCACGTTAATTTTCTAACATCTTTTCAGCAATAGATGTGGGAAAACCAGCATGTTGCAAATCTAGAGAGCCCAAGACCAACCACGATGTAACTGTGCTATGGGAACAGTACTGATACTGTTACAGCAGAGCTGATTGAGACCTGTATATGTAAGGTTTTCTGTCTGTAGTTTCTTTGGCAATTATCTATAAGGGTGAGCTGTTACACAGGAAAAATACTTTCTTAGAGATCTGAAATACTTTCTGAGATTATTTTCTCTAAGATTTCTGAAATATTTTCTGAGATTAGGTCACCAAATACTAAGGATTTTACTAATCTACTGTTGGCATACTCATATGGCAAATTCTGGTCTCAGTGCTAATATCTGCCATA
This sequence comes from Chloebia gouldiae, assembly GCA_003676055.1. NCBI lineage: Eukaryota > Metazoa > Chordata > Aves > Passeriformes > Passeridae > Chloebia > Chloebia gouldiae. The sequence goes on along the minus strand of QUSF01000010.1, from coordinate 4,202,198 downwards.
CAAGGAAAATTCTGTAAAAGAGATGAATTTCCTTATAGGCAGCTAATAGAGATATTGAAGTTGCAAAATAGTGGAGAAAGGGGGAAAGAGGGATGAAGCACACAATGATAAAAGCTTAAAATCCTCCACCCAGCATGTTTCTAGCAAAGACAGGACTAAAGCAAAACCAGCATAGATGTTTTGGGATGCTCTGCCCTGTAGTCCCACTCGCTCCTATTTCTTCAAGTTACACGTCAGTGTTTAAATAAATTTCCTAAGACTTTCATGTCTGTGACTGAGAACAGGATATCTCCAGTGCTTCCCAAGCACCCAAGCTCTCTGTGAGAGCTCCTGGTGCAAAGCTGCAAAGATTTGTGAATGTATGTAAATGGAGACACACAGTTCTGACAGCTGTCAGTCTGGCTCTCTGAGGTTCTTGTTTCTGATGCAAAGAAGGAATCTGGGTTAGCAGAGGTGAAGGAAGTATTTATTTGATAAGGTCATGAATCCATCGTGCCTTTTCACCTTAAAAGATCAGCCTAAGTATTTCTCATTGCTGTCAAATCCTTCTGTGAAAAATAGCTGAGAGGATAAATGACAAGCCATAACCAGCCCTGACTGCAAACCTTTATGTATGAAATCTGAGAAGGGCAGCAAGTGGGACCGAGGGGGCTGGGTTAGGGCCAGCTGGCTGCTCCAGGAGATACTTAACTTCTGTTTGGATTATTTTAACCTGCTGCCAGAAAGATAAAAGCTGAACATTAGCCAAGTGTCTTAGGTTCAGATCAGCACTGTCCAAAATCCATAGGAAGCCCGTTCTGTTTTCAGTAGCTGCAAGGTTTTGTTATTGTTCGATGCACACATTAGCAGCCCCTCTGAGAGTCTCTCCTGACCAGCCTCTATGTTTAAATAACGGGAAGAATTTCTTCCTATGCAAAACGGTGAGGAACGGTACGACAGACAACCACATTGAACTAACACTGCATAACCTTTTCCCCTGCATCTGCGGGATCATCTGGCGTTTCTCAATATGAAAGAGGCAATAAGTATCTCGGGGAGTCGGGCCGGAGCGGGGGCTGCCGCCGGCTGTAGCCGGGGCGCACGGGCTGTGCGGCGCAGTCCCCAGAGCGCCCCGAGGGGACGCGAAAGCGCCCCGGGGCAGCGGGGAGCGGCGGCGCCGGCCGGGCCGGGCTGGCGGGGCTCGGCCCGCGGCGCTGACCCGCTCTCCGGCCCGCAGGGGCGATGCCCGCCGGCGGCCGGGCGCTGCTGGCGCTGCTGGGGCTCCCGGCGCTGCTGGCCCTGGGCTGCGCCGCCGACAGCGACTTCGCCGAGGGCGGCCCGGAGCGGCGGCGGCCCGGGCCCGGCCCCGCCTGCCCCCGCGACTGCGGCTGCAGCCAGGAGGGCGTCGTGGACTGCGGCGGCATCGACCTCAAGGAGTTCCCGCTGCTGCTGCCCGAGCTGACCAACCACCTCTCCCTGCAGGTAAGGGCGCGGCCCGTCGCCCCCTCCCCGTGCCCTCACGCCCCCCGAACCCCGGCCGCTTCCCTCAGCCCTCCCGGCGGGAGCAGCAGGTGCGGCAGGCGCGGCTCCCGAGCTCGCCGAGCGCGCCTGGTTATCGGCATCCTCTGCCCTCACAGCCAGGGAGGGGAAAAAGAGCTCCACGTTCTCTCACAGCTCCATGAGAATTTTTGTCCAAACTAATAATTTCTTGTTTCTCCTTTGGCCAACCCAAATTTCTAGTGGAGCCCTCCCATTCTGAGGTGTCTTTGAAGAAGATGGGCTAAATGAGAGAGAATTCTTTGGGCAGTGCGGTGTGTTAGTTCAGACACAGTGAGCCAGTCCAGAGGCAGGGCCAGTTCATGTCCCCCACTGTCCCACCTCTCCCTGCAGCACATGGACTCAGCAAGGAGCAGGTGTGACATGGCCAGTGCCACCCATCACCCCGAGTGGCACTGCCTGGTGCTGGGCTGCTTGTGGCCGGGTCATGCCTACAGCCAATGGTCCTGTTCCAGGCACCTCATGTCTTGTCATGAAAAGGTCGTATAAGATGTGAGATTCCAGCTTCAGGAAGAAGAATCAGGATGTCCTAGACTGTTGGCAGGTTTCTATGCTCTGCTCTTAGCTAATTGATCCCTGTGACCAGCATTTGGGCAGGTGTCCTTTTCTTGCCAGTGCTCTGACACCTGAAGGGCCAGAGCATGGCAGCCCTGTGGCCGTGCCTCCTGGGAGCAGTGGCAGTGGCTGAGGTTTTCAATGCCTGGCCCTTCACCAACTGCTTTTGGTTTGTTGCTCCCATCTGTCAATTCTGTCCAATGGATGAAATACAGATTTTGTTTAGAGCTTTTCAGTTAGAAAAACTGCAATGTAAGATGGCACCTTCCTCAGCAGATCTGTCCCAGGCATGTGTTAGTCATGGCTCCTGCCTCTGCTAGCAAAAGAAACTTTCTGCAGCTGCATCTGTCACTTTCTGTGCACTGGCCTGGCTTCCAGGACAGTGGGTCCTTGACTGGTCCCCTGGATGCTAAAACTAGAACCACTCATTAATGGTCAGAATATTAGTCAGCATGTTAAGGAAAATCTGATGGCAGTCACCCCTGACAGTAGAACGAGTGCAAGTGAGCCTGGTTTGACGCTCCCTGCCCTTGACCTGTGGCTTTTAAAACAACCCATGAATAACAGAAGCCATAAGCTTGGAAACCCACCATGCCAACCTTCTAACAAATGCTTTGCTGCAGCTACAAGGTTTGGCTGTGGCAGATGGACTGTGGGCCTTGGCAGGCATAATCACACTCTGGGTGCTACTGGTGCATAAACTGGATATTCCTGGAGATGAGCAGAAGTCAGGCTTTCAAATGCTCCTGGGTTTGGATGTTTTGGGTTTGAGATCTGAGTCTGGCTAATTGTGAGAGAAGTGTTGACAAGGATTTTACATGGTTGGTTCACTTCCAGATTTTATTGAAGTTCACAATCTGGATTTACTGGGATCCTTTTTGGATTACTTTGTTGATGATTAATACTCTCCGTTTTCTTAGAATAACCAAATAGAAGAAATCTTTCCAGAAGAACTTGCTCGTCTTTATAGACTGGAAACTCTCAATTTGCAAAACAACAGGCTGACTTCAAAAGGTGAGCCACGGGGTGGACAGAGCCTGTGCTTCCAGAGCACCAGCTTATGCAATGAGGCAGTGACAGCTGATAAGGAAAGCCAGGGTGATGGATTGCTTGGTTGGAGTGGTTTTCTGTGAGCCTTGCTCCTCTGGCCATCATACAGAGCATGGAGACACTTTATCATCTGAAACACAATACTCAGTGTGGAGGAATGCAGCCCTGCTGAACCAGTGGAGGAGACCTGGCAGCAGCTCGTGTACTGTGGCGTGAGATCTCCTCATCCAGGAAACTCCCTCTGGTCCCACAGGCACTTCCATGCAATGCACTTGAGAACCAGAGATGTCCACGTGCTGAATGATTTCCTCCTGAATGACCTTGTTAGTTCAGTCTAGTCAGTCAGGGCAGTTTGGTCCAGTTTTGTCCTTGTCAAATTTGGTATGAATTTATATGCATATTGCAAATAAGGACATTTCTACCCTTCTCAAACTATTTTGATTTTTCTAGGCAGGTTTTGCTTACTCAGTCTTATGCTTACTAGAGAATCTTTACAAGGATTAGTGAGGAAAGCAAAAGAAACAGAGGAATTAGAGTAAACAGTAAGAGAGGATGATATGGGATACAAAAGATGAAATTATTATTAGTTTATGTGTCACCTAGATGATCTGAATGCTCTTTTTATCTTTACTGAAATGACAGAGAACAAAATTTATTGAGAATGTGGGCATATTATACACGGGCCCCAAGATACAGCAATCTTACATAGCACAGGGAAAGCTGTGCTTAATATATGCAGCCTTTGACATTATTACCTTTGACACTATTACCTTCGTGTTTTCTTTCACCAGCTTCAGTGCAGCCCTGAGTTTCCAATGTGTTTGGACATGGAAAATAGCTTTGGCTTTGATGCATGGTTATCTAAGTGCCAGGTGAAAGTGTCACTTGCAGGCCTTCCCTTGTGACAGCAATTGTGCCTGTGTGATCAGCTGGATGTGGAGTGACTCAGCTGAAATAATTACTGGGGGCTAATAATTATTGGGGGAGGATAAACTCTGAATTGGACCAGCTCTCTGAGCTGGTTACTGCTTGGATACCTGAACTGTGGAGGAGCAGAGCAAGAGAAGGGCTGTGACATGCAGGTACCAGGGTTATTTTGGCAATATAGTCATCCATCAGGTTAATCTGATCACTAAGCAACATCAGATTATATCCTTGCAAGAAAAAAGACTTGCAGAATCTTATGCAAATGACAGGAGAAGGTTCTCAGATAGTGTGGTTGCTGCAAGCACTGACAGTCACCATAGAGCAGATCTGCACAGCTCTGTACCTGACACCTGCCAGCAGGCTTGGCCACAAGCCTTGTGTGATCAGGATTTTAAATAGTCCTCCATTGCTCTTAACAAGTGTGTATTGTTTGATTTGGTTTGTGGGTTTGTTTTTTCTTTTTCCAATTAAGAAAAAAACAATCAATAGGTCTGAATCAGATTGTTTCAGTGGCTATAAAAAGTGTTTCAATCTCTCATGGAAGATACTGAGAGGGAAATCTGTTCTCTGGTATTTTCAATCAGAAAGGCAGTAAGGTGCTGATGTCACTGATTAGTTATTGTTTTTCAGGGTTGCCAGAGGAAGCATTTGAGCATCTGGAGAACCTGAATTACCTGTACCTGGCAAACAATAAGGTAAGAGGCTCCGAAGCCTTTCAGAGCTCTTTTCTACTTGGGTTCTGAAAATTAAATGAGCAAGTTGTCAATTCTTTTCAAATGTATATACTACATAAGTAAAACTGTGCTAAAGTGATATTCTAATGCAGGTTCATTTAAGGTCAAAACTGTATATGATGTTTAGAGGCTACACATGCGGGTAAATTTTGAGCACCTGGTGAAAAGCTTCCCTTGTGCATGGAGGTACAGAAAGCCCCTGCATGCATAAATGACCACTGTCTTCAGTAGGCTTTGGATCAGCTGTATGCAGATTTGGCTCCTGCCTGTATGTGGGGTAATATGTGAAATGCTGCCTTATCAGATGAGGCTGGTTAAAAAAATTGTGAGCAAACACATCCCAGTACCTGTGTTTGAACCATGAAGATCTGTAAAAAGCTATCCAGTTTTTCCTGACTCCCATTTTTATTAGGTTGGATATGGGGAGGATACCCCCACACACTGAAACTGTGCCAGTCATTAATTTATTCTTTTAGCTGCAATGGTAGGAGCTGAATTTCTTCTTTTGATGGAGAAGATCCCAGGTACTTTCCTATTGTGACCCAGGTTGGATGTATTGACAGAAGCACATCTTTCCTGCCAGAGCTAAGAAATGAAATAGCTTCTCATATACCCTTGCATCTGGGTGGTTCCTGTTATGGCTTCCTTTATCCCCAGTGGTTGTCCACAAATATTTGCTACAGAAGAAATTAGGATCCACAGAAAATATAAGTTAAAACATCAGGCAGAGCTTCTTTGTCTACAAAAATCCTGCCCTTCCATCCCACCCTCTCTCTCTCTCTGCATGTCTGTATATAATTTTTATTATCCTCTTAAAATCTGGGACCATTTTATGTTCTGATTAAATACATGTGGCCACATTCAGGTTTCAGTCAGGCCAAGACACATCCAGAATCACTCTATACATTTCTGTATGGAGTGATTGAGAATAGAACCCATTCCTTAGTACAGTAACATTGTGTTCTTTTCTCTCTTTCAAGCACCATTTCCATGTAACAATCTTGGCAGTTAATAACTCCATAAAAAGGAACAAGCCAGACTGTGACTAATATTCCAGAACCTAGCACTCTTGATTTTCCCTGTGTAACAAAACAAAGTGTTTGGTTTTTCTGGCTTTGCTGCAGAGAGAAAAGAATCCCAAAAGAAATTGCAAACATCAGCGAATGTCACAAGTAGTTACAGTGAGAAGTTGTGGACCCGCAGAAATAACACATTTCTTTATAAATCACAAGCCAGGACAAACCAGATTGGCTTCAGACTGCATCTCCTCTGCAGCAGGAAACACTGTGGATCAAGTTACTGTGGTGTCTGGAGGAGAGCAGGGATTTGCTGGTAGTTTGCTTCTTGTTTTATGGATTATTTTAATGCTGCTTTATCTTCCATTGTGATCCCATCAGATGTAGCTAAATCATCTTTCATTGAACTGGCACAGTTGGTCAGAGAAAAGAAATGTAAGAGATTTCTGTGGTCTGTGAGTAACAAGTACTTCAAGTAAAGAGTGGCTGTAGTAGTTTCAAATTTTCCTTCCCACTCTCATGTTTTGTATATCTCAAATAGAGTGCGGAGTAAACCTTGTTAATGAGAGAAATTGTTCCACCAAATGATAAACCAGATCCTAAGCTGTCATTATTGACTGTAAGCAGGTGATTTTGGTGATAGAAGGTTTACATTTCCCTATATCCTCAAACTGATATGGGATTCACCTCAATCCAGCACTTCTGTTTTTATCAAAGCTTCATCCAAGCAAGAAAAATCCAAGCAATTCAAATCTGGTAATGACTTTTGTATTCAAGACTTCTGTATTTTGAATTCATTAGTTAACAGTGGAGAAACACTCTGCCATATGGAAAGGAAAGTGCAGCAGGAAAGTTGAAAGAAAATTGCAGTAGAGAAATGGCTGATTGCTTCTTGTTAGGCAATAAATTAGACAAAGTTATTCAAGTCAACTTTATTTTTGCTAACACTTACAACAACCCGGCATGAATCCTTCAAGAAGGTAATCAATGAAAACCAACCTCATGACTAAGTGCTGAAATGGCAAAGCAAAATCCTGAGCAAGTGAAAACTCTTTTTGGATTAAACTTCTCTTTCCCTTTCCTCTTTCTTGTGGTTCTGACATCTCTCATTTCACGTGTCTGAGCCATGCCCTTTGCTGTGTACAAACGTTATGACCTAACGGACTGGAGAAAAGCTTTAATATACCACTGTGTATAAAAATGATTAAGTCTTGTTTCCTGTGTCTGAATTGTCAGTGCTACATCATGGCAGAGACTTATTTCTTTCTGAGGCACTGTCAGACCTTCTCAGTCAGAGATGAGTGCTTTTATCCATCTCCCCGAAATTATATCACCCAGATCAGGAGGTTACAACCAAAGCCAAGAGCAACTGCAGGAATATGCAGAATGGCTCATTCCAGTGCTCACAAACCATCTGGAAATGCTGATAGGAGTGTGATTTGTGGGAAAGATCTTTTTGTGTGTTTGTGACCATTTAATATTTAAGACAGGCTAAGGATAAGGAGGATGATGAGGTTTTGGGACAGCTGAAAATTAAAAACGGTAAATAATGTATTCATTAAAAAAAAAAAAAAAGAGACTGTTTTATGAGTCCAGTAAATTGGAAGTTCATGGATGGAGTTCATCAATGCACTCTTGACATACCAGCAGAAAGGGGTATAGGCACCCTTTAGATAAATACATAGTTTAAGGCTTGGGTTGGGCAGTTCTCCAATAAAGTGTCTCTTCTTTCACACAGTGTTCATATTTTAAATATTTTTGGTTTTACACTATTATTCATAACCCACTGCAGTTTTATGAGAATAAAAGTTTGAAAAAATATAGTTTCTCATTATGTGAGTCTTGCTGTGCTTTGTAGGCTGAAAGAACCAGGTTCTGTTTCACACAACAGAGCTGTGAGGAAGATTACAGATTCCATGAACTTCAGGCTGTAAGGCAGATCCCTTCCATTGCCCTGCTTTTCCATCCTGATCTCAAAGAATGCAGTATCTCCCTTTGGAGTGCACATAAAACAGAGTGGTCTCACTGGTATGCAGTGAACAGCTGTAACTAGGGGGGCTTCACCTACTGACTGCAATTCAGTGTCTTCTCTACTCAAGGATTATCTGTTACAGCATTATGTTAAAAATTTTGTTTCCCAAGGGCTTTATCTTGATGCATAAAGATTCTGGGTTTATGCTTGCCAGAAAACTGTCCTCCATCCAGCTGGGATTGCAACCTGTATTCTTGGTTTGTAGGTGATTGACTTTGTTATTTACAGCCACTCAGTGATCCTGGCTATTGTATTACCTGGATGCTCTCTAAAACTGAGCTTTTTTGATCATTGCTTTTCACTCCACCAGTTTGTTCACGTATAGGCATTTCTAGGGTTAGCTTTTAAAATCGCTGATAAAAACAGCAACAAGAGCAAAACATTCAATCCTATACCTGTTGTCAGCTATAAAGTTTTGAGGACAGGGCCTTTCTGTACTTCCTGGTGCATCACTTGTTTATTGAACAAAGTATCACTGTACCCTTTGCTTTGAAGTGCCACTCAATATTCCATCATTTGGCTCAGAAGTGTCCTTGTTCTTTGGGAACCTGAATCCCCCCTGCAGAGATCATCATAAATGGCTGCAGTGGAGCAGACGTGTGAAGTGACACCTCCCCTCCACAATACACTTTCCTAAGAGAATAAGCAGTAGGTCACTGTGAGGGGGGGGTTGGAGTTTTTTTGGCACAAAAGACTGAGGAATTGGGAACAATAATAAGCAAAGTGTTTGCTCTCTGAATAACAATTTCTGATTTCTTCCACCAAAAAGAGACAGGACCTTTCCAACCAAAACAAACATTTTCATATCTTAGAGCAAAAGTCTGTCTCCTTCCTGGAGAGATTAGTGAGTGAGGACAATTTGTTTTTGTTCATGAAATCTACATTCAGTTTAATTTATCTTTGCCTGTTTAGGGAAGATAAATTTAAGAGTGTTTTGCTGCTGCTCTAATACTTGGTTAAAACATTTGTTACATTTCCTTGGAACTTGCCTGTATATTTCTTTTACAGCTAACAGTGGCTCCAAAATTCCTACCAAATACCTTGATCAGTGCAGATTTTGCAGCCAATTATCTCACTAAGATATATGGGCTCACATTTGGACAGAAACCAAACTTGAGGTAAGGGACTGGGAAGTAAAACAATACTGGTGTTCTGCCACTGCTTGGATGCAGTTGGTGGGTGATAAGAAAATATCTGGCTAAACTATATTTTTGCCTACTTGTGTTTTTGGAAAGAAACTGTTTGTTATTCTCAGCATAAAAGATCAAACAAACACATTCCAAGGGCTTTTGCTAGCTGCCAGACACTTCTGCAAATATCAAATGAAGTTGTCCCCATTTTATTTGTGTATTTGAATTGAAAAGAACAATTAAGTTTCTCAAAATGGGGATTAGCTGTTTAGAAATTTCTAGTTTTATTATAGTCTGTTCATTTTTAAAAGTAAAATCAGGAGGACAGTACAATACTCAGTTCTGTTCAAGGTAAGCACTTCAGCACCTTCAGAAGGGGTTCATACTCCAGATCTGCTTCCAAAGGTCTCTGCTAGGTTCAAGCTGTGATTTTTCTCATCTGGTATGACAGCAGCACATCCATGTCAAACTAAGAGGCACCCAGACCACCTCCTGTGAGGTGTGAGTTTGCTGAAGGGGTTTTGAGTAATCTGCAGCATCCACACAGTGCACCATCCAGACCCTGCAAAGACATCCCAAACTGTTGGGAGCAATTCATGCAGGCAGGTGTGGAAGCAGTTAATTACAGCTGACCCAGCTGAGCCCCTGCAGCCCAGCCTTGTGATGAGCTGAACTCTCCATTCCCACTGAATTCACTGAGAGCTGGAGCTGCCCTGCACTTCCTGGGCCTTTACTCTCTCAGGCTCTTGGAAGCTGAAAGGGCTGAGTCACTCAGATTTCTGGCAATATCTCATGATGGAAGAAGCTAGATTTTTACATATTTTCTTCCTTAATCTGTGCTGGAGATGCTGCTGTGTTTTGATGCCATATTCAATTTATTGACTCTTCTGAAGTGATTTTCACACTCTTCTATACAAACACAAATTTTAATTAGAATAAGAGCTAAATGATTTCCAAGGTTACTAATATAAAATCCCAACACAGTTGTGTCAGTTGTTTTTTTTGCCCCCAGCAGAGTTCATGATCTCAGACTGATTATTTGGAGAGTAAGTTTTTCAGAAAGGCAAATATTTGTGAGTTAAAAGTACAGCTGACCATGCAGGGTAAACAATACTTCCAGTATAGCTCTGAACTCCCTGGAGTGTGTGATCACACAATTGTATTTCCATACTGAGCCTTTCCTTCCTTCCAGAAGGATGTTGCCAAGTTCTCTGCTACTGGTAGAGAATCCAAGAACAAGTTAAAAAAGCTCACTTTGACACTTTTGCAGCTTTAACCTCTCTCTACAAATTTAGCTGTCTGCTGCTTCTGGGGGTAAACACAGGAAAGGGAAGAGGTAATCAAAGTCACTAAAAGCCTATAATTTCTTTCTTTAAAAAGAAGGAAAATGAATTAATTTAGCAGTTGAGCCAGTGAAAAGGAGGAATAACTTCATAGAGGTATATTGCTTTGTACAGAATTGAAACCTTTGTAAGGATTAATCAGTTTCTGAAAATCTGTTTGGAGAAACTATTTGGTATTAAAGGTTGAAAGTAAGAAGGGCAAAGGAAAAGTAAGCAACTCTATCTCTCAACCCCAATGGCTCATTAAAAACCAAAGCATAGAAAAGAGAAAAGTCTGCCAGACTGAATGAATCTGTTGTCTTTCTGTCAGTATCCTATTCTGAGTTCTAAGAGTAGGAGAGAAACTGTTTCCTGGGGTGTTTCCAGCCTTCTTGGGAGCAGAAAGAATGGAGGGTTAAGAGATGGTTCTTTCTTACGACACCTCCAGGCTGATTTTTTAAGCCCAAGCAGTCCAGACTCAGTTCTAAATAGAAGTTAAGACTGGGGCCATATCTGTTAAAAGGAGATGAATTCTAACCCTCTAAGTGAGGCCCCCACACTGGCATTCTGTGTTTCTAACTACTGCACAGTCCCAGATTTGCACACAGCTTCTTGTAAAGAAGGCCACTTGTGAAATTTGTATTCATGTGCAGGTTTGGATTTTGAATAGACCTAATTTTTAGAGAGTATTGGAGCTGACCATTCGGTTTTGCCTCTGTATCCCTTGCTAAATTAGAAAGCACATTTAAGAAAACAAATCTAATTATCTCAAGGAAAGAAGAAAAGATTGAAATTAAGTTTTAAACTAAGCTTTCTCTCAGTAAACAAGAACTCCAGATCTCCCTATCTTTTGAACTTCATCTTTTGCTTCCTTCCAACAGATCTGTGTATCTTCATAACAACAAACTTTCAGATGCTGGATTACCTGATAATATGTTCAATGGCTCTAATAATGTGGAGATACTCATCATGTCCAGCAATTTCTTGAAGTATGTTCCAAAGAATCTCCCTCCAGCACTATATAAATTACACTTACAGGTAATGACAACAACATTTTGTAATCCTTTAGGATTGTGACAAAGTACTGTGTTGTGTGCGTTTCACACCACACAGCCAAGACATCCCAGTGCACCTGGAAACATCTCCAGGCCCACTTTAAGCCTTGCCTGCTGTGTTCTCAACAGCAGCTGTCCCCATCTCCTTCCTTTTCTGTCCATAAGCAATAGTGTGTTTTTGTAAATCATCAGAATGCTCACAGTGGGCACAAATGCCTTTCTGTGTTTGCAGAATCAAACACAGAAATTGTATTGCAAATCCCTGTGTGGTTGCATTGTTGGTGTCCTCCCTGCATAAAACAATATTAATACATACTAGAACAGGAAGTGCATCATTCCATGGCCATGTCTCCATGACCTCCCAGTTAAGTTTGCCATGAATGCCACTTGTCCAGGCAGCTGCTTACCCACTCTGTCCTGGCTTTGCTCATTGACTCATTTCACACAGACCACTGCTTCCCAGCATCAGGGGCTGCTGCTTGCTACTGAACTGGCAATTCAGTTTGGATCAGGCTTTCTCTATTACTACAACTCCTTCAGCAAGAGTGCAATAGCAGAGTTGTGCTGTTAACTACTCTCCAGCATTTTTAATTCCATGTCATCTGATTCTGATAAAAACGCTTCATCATGTCTGAGCTGGAGATCTGAGCCTTTGCAATGGGAGAGCCACAGTGGTGGGGAGTCCTGGGTCTGCTTGCTCTGAGTGTTGACAGCTCCTTGGACGTGCAGAGACTGGAGTCTGTTATCAGCCCTGGACTGAGGCAGCTCTGTGCTGCCTCCCAGCACTCTTTTCCCTTGAAGGTCCACCAGAATTCCTGTTAAAGCCTTCTAGAGAACAGGATTCTCCAGCTTGAAGAAAAGTAAATGCACCCAGTCCAGTCCTTTAAATTGCTGGAATTTCTCTTCAGAGTATGAACTTACATGTTCCCTGCATTTTTTTGACACTTACAGATAATCATTATCTCCCAAAGGGGTCTCACACTGTGAGGATTACACTTTGAACTTGCTCCTTCCCTGCTGTCCCTAGCTGTGTTAAGGACAGAGGAGATGAGCAGAGAAATCAGTGTTTTATTTGCAAGTGCACCATCTGTCAGTAGTAATATTTAACATTTAACATTTGATATTTTGACTGGGAAAAACCAGTACAATGAGAAATGAGAGTCAGCCAAAATTGGACCAAAAATATCTGACAGGTGTACTTCAGGTGTGATTTTTTCTTATACTATTTATTGAAACACTCAGCCAAATTTGTCTGTGTTGGTATCTACTTTATGTTAGTTAACAAATGAATCTGGTCCAGTCTGTCCATCACATTATAAAGCTCCCTAAATATTTAATGTCTAGCCCTTCTGAAGTTTAATTGCCCGTGCTAGTTGAACAGAACCCAAATGTTGTGTTGATTCATGTCAAATACTGTGCTTTGTGCTTCTGGTGACTCTAGAGCAACAAGCTGGAGAAGATTCCCAAAGGAGCCTTCAGCGAGCTTGCTGGTCTGCGGGAGCTGTATTTGCAGAATAACTTCTTGTCTAATGAGGGGATGGACAATGAAACTTTCTGGTGAGACTGAGATGTGCACTTAATACCTCTCTGTCTGTCTGCCCCCTCTGGGACCGTCATGCATCTAATGAATGAAGGACACAGTAGAAAGTAATTAAAAGCTGGATGATGTTATACATTTCACTGCTGAGATGCAGATGCTGCCATTCAATAGCAAAGGTCTGGGTGAGTGGATGCAGAATTGTTTCATACAACAGGCAGAACACTGAACATTAGAGTGCACCACTCCCTGCCTGCCACAGACCCAGTCACACCAGGTACTAAGTCCCTTCTGGGAACAGCCACCTAGAACAACACTGAAAGCTACTCTTTGTTTTTCCAAAACAGCAAAAGTGAGGTTACCTGGGACTTTCCAGTTTCTAGGGCACTTCACTGGGCATTAAAGACAGACCATCTTCACTGGAGCTACTTGTGTGTTTCTGTGAAGGTGGCTTGAAAGCAGCCACAAACACACAGCTGTGAATTCCCCTGGCCCAGCTGTACCCCAGTGCAGGAGGTTGCTGGAGCAGGCAGGGATGCAGTGGTGCTGCTCAAGAGCCAGATGGCTGCAAAAGCTTTCCCACCAACTGGTGCAACAGAAATAGCCTTCAGCTGTCCTAGATTTAGCCTGGGACTTAGCACTTCAAAATTTAACATTTTTTTCTCTGCTTACACTGAATGCTATCTTTGTTCTACCTGAAAATCCAGACCACACAATTGGTTCTGCCCATAATCTAGTTCTGTAAACCCCCCTGATCTCCAGACACAAAAATGTACCAAACTGTGTGCTATCCTTTTCCATTTCCCATTCCCAGAAACCTCCCTTAGTAGTTTACTATATCTGTGTTGAGTACACCTCCAGGTCATGCTGGACATACAATTTCTGTTAAGATATTTCCATCCTGGGGAAACCTTACAAATGGCAGCAGTGAAGCATTTTACCTAAAGATTATATTTGTTCATTCAGAGCATGCTTGGATAGCTGGAACAGCAGTGTAGTAACCAGTAAGTAATGTCTGTAACACATTAGTTTTCCTGTTTCCTGAAAACTCTCTGGTCATCTGCAATGGGTTATGTCATGTCAAGTAGATTAAAACTCTAATTTGAACTGAGAAACTGACTTGAAATTCAAGGGAATACAGTCCTCAGTCCTGGCTGTGGAACAACCATTGATCCACATCCAGTTGGTATAAGTGGCTGGTCTGAGGATTTAATTTAGCTTCAAGTGAGACCATGGAATCCAGATTCAGTAGCTTACACAAAGCAGCTCTAGCCCTGACTCACTTCCATAATACTGGAGGGTCACAAGAAGTTCACTACCTTAGCCTAGGACACTAAGTTAGCATTTCTGCTTCTCATAAAAGGAACATTTCATCATCTAGAAAGCAGACCTGCCTTTTGCTTTCAGCAGATACTTCAAGAGAAACAGAAATTACTCATGCTCAGGCTTTGTTTATGTGAAACTGAGAGCTAAACTCTGTGTTCTGGTGGTGCTCCCATGGCATCTTCCTTGTGGTATTTGTTCACTGAAATTGCTCATATGTTTCTATCTGGGACTGCAAAACTGACCTCAGCTCAGTGGCAGTTTGGGTGTCTGTGGACTCTGGCATGTTCTCTTGCTAGTGTGGCTGGGGAGCAGTGGCAGTGCCAAGTCCTAATCCCTAATGGCAGTATGGGAGCTCCCTGTTTTGGTGTCCACATAACTCAAATCACAGGCAGAAAAGGGCAGACAGTAGTGGGAGCTGTGCTGAGTAAAAAGCTCTAAAGCAAACATTGTGAAATCTTTGAGCAAGTTGGTTATTGTTTCACCTTGCAGAATCAAAGTGTTTTCTTTCCTGCTTTCCCAAGGAAATTGTCTAGTCTTGAATATCTGGATTTGTCCAGCAATAACCTCTCACAAATCCCAAGTGGTTTACCTCGAAACATCGTCCTCCTCCACCTGGAGAAGAATGCAATTAAGGTGATTGACAGAGATGTCTTGACCCAAATTAAGAACCTGGAGTACCTTCTGCTCCACAATAACAAATTAAAGGCCCGAGGTATTCACCCCTTAGCCTTCCAGGGCTTAAAGAAGCTGCACACTGTCCATCTGTATAACAACGTGCTGGAAAGGATCCCCAGCGGGCTGCCCCGGCGAGTGAAGACACTGATGATCCTTCATAACCAGATCTCAGAGATTAACAGGAATGACTTTGCTACCACTTACTTCCTTGAAGAGCTGAACCTGAGCTACAACAAGCTCACAAGTCCCCAGATCCATCGGGAGGCCTTCCGTAAACTGCGGCAACTGAAGTCTCTGGATCTTTCTGGAAACAATCTCCACACGGTGCCTTTTGGCTTTCCAAAGAACTTGCAGGTTCTGAAGCTGAAGGAGAATGAGATAAGCATCATCCCAAAAGGGACTTTGTCTGGGATGACAAAACTGAGGGAACTGTATTTGAGCAACAATAAACTGAAAGTAAATTCAATTTATTCAAGAGCATGGAGAGAACTCAGCAGTCTTCAGGTAGAAACACGGCCTTCTCTAATTGTTTTAGTGATGCTGATATCCTCATCTGTCTGTCTAAATCAAATTATGTAGCACCATTACTAAATGTACTTGGTCCTTGTGTTTTGGGGTTGCATTTTAAGTGCTACATACTCTGTTTCTAGAGTAGAAATGATGTGCTGTTGTGCCAGAGATGGGTACCTCCCACTCCTGGCCAGTCCAGCTTTGTTTCCTTTGTTTCTGAATCCTGACAGTGTCCTATATTTTCAGAAAAACATAAGTAAATGTTGTCATTGAAACTCAAATTAGGCCTTTCAAATAGCTCGTCTCCCAAAAGATTTAAAATCATCTCTGAATAGAGACAGCAGGAGGAAGGAATGCATAAACAAAAACACTCTTAATTCTCAAAGCCCCCACATCAGCTTAGAGTCAGACAAGCCAAGCTGTAGGATTTAGCAGCTCAGCTGGCTAAGGCACCTGGGGAGCAGCTTGGAGTCTGGATTCAATCAGCAGTCTTCTCATTTGCTTAATTGTTGGAGAAAGTTAAACACAAACCATAAGGCAGGCAGGAACAATCCCATTTGTGCTGTGCAAAATGACCTTTCAGAATTGTTACACTGGCTGAAGGATTTGTCTGCATTTCCTTTTAGGCAACGGCTCCTTTCCTGCAGTGGAAGGTATTGCCTGTGTCACACAGCAGCCGTGGAGGGGGCATATGGTCAGGTCACTGCACAGGCAAAGTGTGCACATCTCAGAGCAGTCAGGGATAAGGACATGCAGGATATGTCACACTGGCCCCCAATGTGTTTTCAGACAATCCTGATGTTAATCTATAGGAACGTTTCCCTTTCTGCTGTGTCTGGCAATAACCAATAGCTTGTTTCTCAGTTAATGTCAATTAGCAGTGCAGCAGCAGTGTCTGCAGAGCTGTTTGCATCAGCTGCAGATTTGGTCCCTGGCTTTAATAATACCTTTTGCATTTGTTTGGTGCTTCACTGATAGGTGTGTGAGCAAATATATTTAACATGCAAAGCAGTCTGGAAGGAAGATGCTGTTGAAAATTACAGATGGCTGGGATGGTTTTTCTGCAGTACATAAATAAAATGTAGGCTGTTTTATTTTCAAACAAAAACGGGTCATGAGCCCTGTTGGGCAGCTGGAGTTGCTGGTTGGAATGACAAGCTTTCCTTCTCAAAGGTCCTGATTCACAATTATGTGGAACTTTTGTTCTTTTCTTCTTCCCTTGCAGCCAGTGTAAAGCCAGAGGTGTTGCTGGCTCAACCATTGGCCATCCTCACAGCAAACCCCACTGCCATTAAACAGGGTTCAGATAATAGCACAGACTTAAAGTTCTGCTGGACTAACGGGGCATTTATGGCTGTTGCCTTTCTTTGGAACAGCATTACTTCTTGTTGGTTGTTTCCAGCTGAATCTTTTTTTATCATTAAGTGCTTAACTGTGCAGGTGGTTTCTGAGTTGTTGCACTGGAGTGAATTTGCCAAATAACCATCCATAAGGATCCTGATTATGCATATACTTAGTAAGTGCTTCAGTCCACACTGTTTCCATGGAAATCACTGGAGACTCTGCAACTGCAAAGCAAGACATTTACATAATGGACTTGGCAGTTCTGGGTTAACAGTTGGAATCAATGATCTTAAAGCCTTTTTCCAACCTAAACAATTCAATGGTTCTATGATAATTGTTTTCCAGACTGGCATTAAGTGAGGAATAAAAACACTGGAATGAGGACAATTGTTTGCAGAAGTGTGGCTTTGAGTAGTGGGTAGTGTCAGGTTGGTGCTATGAAAATACTACAATACAGGATAACAAAACATTTATATTGATCCATTCTTTTGCATAAAATTAACCTGAGAAACAACCAGGACCTTTAGTCCTGCTTTCTTCATACTTTCTCCATATTAGAATATTTCCAGATGGTTTTATGTGTAACTGTACCTATCACCATCCTTAGCCAGTGAAGTTTTTACAGTAGTAGATGCCAAGGAATTCTCCTGCATATCTGAAGCCCAGCCTGTTTTTAATTTACTTAAACAGACATGGGCTAATGCCTGGGGACAGAGATAAAGAAATGGTGGAACTCTGAAACAAACCAGCATGACATACCATGTGAAATCAGGATGCTCAATAGGAGTGTAAGAGACTAGAACTGTCTTGGCCACACTTACCTTGCTGCAAATTAGAGGTAGATTAAATTAGTTTATTCTATAATAAATATAAATTCAAAATGAAATCTCTTTCTGGTGTGTGTTTCTAATATTTAAATTCAGTTATTTGACCCCTTGTTGTCTCTTCCTTGCAGTCACTAGACATGGCTGGCAACCAACTGACATCTATCCCATTAGGCCTGCCAGAATCTCTGGAATATCTGTATCTCCAGAACAACAAGATCACAACGGTTTCAGAGAATGCTTTTGAATCCACACCCAAAATAAAGGGGATTTACCTCAGGTAAGGTCAAGCTTCCACTTCAACACACAAGATTTTTTTTCCCTTCATCTACTTTGTTGTTATTTACTTTTAAGAAAGTACTTAAAATTCTTGTTTTACAAACAAGCACATTTGGTTTATACTAATATGTGATAAATCTCTATTTATCTGCTCAGAAACTACATGGATATATATAATAAGCTCTTTTTAGAAAGCATGTCTTTTCTATGCTTATTAGAATGGATTGGGCATGCCAGTAATTCTGGGCAATTAATGTTTAACATGATGTCATATTCCAATATTCAGCTGTGAGCCAAAAGTTTACAGTTCCCATGTAGAAGTGCAGCTTTGCCTGTGCCTGTTTGCCATGGGTTTTGACAAAATGCCCCTCCAGTGAGGTGTGTGTGACTAGTTTTGGAGTTGTGTGCATTCCCTTGACAGCTTTGTCAGAAACAAGTGACAAGGTACAACTGTGACAGTCACATAACCCAATTTAGGGGCTTTGTTGGGTTTTTCTGACTCTTGGCAGTTGGATGAGGACTTTGTTTTTGTAGATGACAGATACTGACCTTTCTTTGCATGTAATGTAAACTCACAGTAACAACTGATTGAAGCAGAGATTTATAGCACAAGAAGGGAATCTGTCCCTCTAATACAGTCCATTTTAATCTGATGGAATATTATTGAAAATATTAATTAGAAGTAATTTATGAATACCTACAGAATATGTGATTAATCTGATCCAATGCTGTGTTCAAAAAGCCCAGGCTGCAGAAGACTAAATATGGTCTTATTTTGACTATATGCAGCTAAACTGCCCTGTAGTTCTGAACAGTTCTGGAGCATACCTTTATGGATGAATGATTCCATACCAAGCAAATAAAATTACAAAGTCTGGTGTAAATTAGAGCAGTCTGTCTATTCAGCTGCTCACATTTATGAGATTTTAGTGAATGCTTGGATGTGAACCAGAAACCACATGCCACATTCTATATTTCTATATAAAGAAAAAAGGCATTTGCAAAACAGTTTTGCTAACATATTCAGGAGGCAACTCCACCCAAGCTCAGTCGTATTTTTAATGGGAGGCCATTAATCACTGCAGTGCTGTGAAACAATAATATACATATGGAATATTGCACAGAATACAATTTTAAGCATGTTCAAGAGTAACAGACCAGCATATGTGACAGGTTCTAAAACTGCAGATTAGTTTATTTGTATTCCTGGAAATGCAAATAACAGTTGAAAAACTATTGCTTTGTGTTTAAAGGGTTACTTTGGTTTGAGTTTAGTAGGTGAAGAATTAAACTGTCAAGGAATGACACAGAATGTTATGAAAAATTAGTTATACTTAAAAATATGGGCTGCGAAGCAGATGCTTTTCCTCTCTGGGAAGGAAAAAGGAGAATAGCAAGAGAAAGAATTTGTGGGGGAGGAATTCCAATATTATGATTTTTTTTCTTCCCCCATCCAGAGGAGTCAGCACTTCTAGAGTGCTGTTGTGAGTCAGTGTAAACTTAGAATAACTTGGGTCAGTGTGGAGTAGCTGCAGAATGGTTTCCTCTTAGTCCCCTAATTTCTGTGTTGCATATAAAAATGGGTTTATTTTAACAGGGGTGCCTTTTTGTTTGTTTAAGGTTTAATAAGATTGCAGTTGGAGCACTGAAAGAAAGTACCTTCCAAAACCTGAAACACTTACAGGTACTGGATATTGAAGGGAACCTTGAATTCAGCACCAGTTCAAAGAATAAGGATGACTCAGAAGAGGAAATGGAAGATGAGGAAGAGGAAGAGGAAGAAGAACTGAGATAAAATGTGAACTCACAGAATCCCATCATGTGGGAGGTAACAATTGTAGTTGAGTTAAATTAAAGCCCCAGTTTTCAGACTCTTGTGTAAATAATTCTAATTTACACACATGGTTGAAACATAACAAGTGAGTGTCTGAACTTAAAGACTTCCATTAAAGCATGAGTGGGAATCACAAATCAAAAAGGGTTGAAAATACAATATTTTGTAAAATGAAACAGTATATATCTGTTTTATCAGACTGCTTAATGGACAGTTCTTATTGGCTTTTGTTTATAGACACAGCAGACACAGTAGTTAAAGATGCAAATCCTTCTTCACTAATTCTGATAACAAAAAATTAAAAGGTATTTCATGATAATTTTAAGCAATTACTTCAAAAGGGAAACAAAGAACAAATGGTGAGGCTTGCTGATGCAGAAGACATGAGGTGAAAACAGATGACAAGTTAAAGTAAGATTATACCCATTGGTGTCTGTTAAATGTGTCATTACATTACAAACTCTGTCTCAAGCAGTATTTAAATCACTGACTACTCAGAGGAGAAAAATAATGTTATAGTTAGTGTATTTCTTATGGAAAAAGAGTAGCATCTCTGCTTGAATCTCTTTTCAACTGTGGAAAAAAAAAGATACAGGGACAAAGATATTTGAAGAATATCCATTCTTTTCATAAGAATAGTGATCTATTTACTGCATCTCTTAAGCATCTTATGTTCAAAGATGATAAGGTTAAGGATTGCTCTTTGCTTCTGGAGACCTAAGAGTGGGGAAAAAAACAGTTTTGTCCCTAATCAACATTTTGTCACTGAGAATGACACAAGGAATTGGTAGGAATAGTGCTAATAAGCTTAAAAGATGATGGGGCTTGAAAAGGGCAGAAGGTACTCAGGAAGTCAAACATTAGCTTTCCTGGCTGAGTTAGATGAAAACTTTGTTAAAAAAGAAATAACTTATATCTACAGATTTAGAGTAGATTCAAAATCAGTGCCTCTCTGGTTTAGTTTTGGGGCACGTGTGACATGTCAACAGGTACTGTGTTTGTCTTATTCTGAATTCTGTATTCTATCATGTAACTTATTTTTCTGTTTTGCAGGAAAACATTTGGAAAAATACATATATGTCTGTGTGTATACATCTATATAGATATACAGAGAGCACTTAGCAAAACGTGCAATGAATTATGCAGAAACTGTCGTGGCACTGGGCCAGGCTCATGGAAGACAGTGTGTTTCAGTGCCTTATTCAGGGAGAGACCCTGAATGCCTTTCCAAAGCTTCCAAATCATCTTATACAAGACCCAGGATCATAAGGGATTGCTCTGGAACTCACAAAAGCTGGCTTTTGTTTCTTCTGTTTCTCTTCCCTCACTGTTTCCATCTGTAATAACAATATGGGACTGTTTTGAACACAGGCCTTCAAATGCCATTTTTGTCACTGCATTTTAAGTGAACCATGTTTATGCCTCTTTTCTTTTTCTCCACCCAAAAGAAGCTGTTCTTGGCCAGGGTAGATGAATATTTGCAGTAGTTTCATGTGCAGAGCAGTGTATGAGGCATTTTGGTCATCAAGCAGCAGTAATAATTCTGGATGCAATTATTTCTGTTATAACAATGTGTATATTTGGATGAGAAAAACAAAATAAGGCTGGATCCCGTAATATTTTATCTCTACTGCTAAAACCTGCAGTATATTCCTGTTTTAGAAAGTTTTTAAGATAAAACAATTGCTCTTGTGAATATATATAAAAATACATATATAAAATGTCTGCCTTCCAGAGCTTTGGTAAAGTTTCTGTCTTGCTGTTGTTTGCCATGGGGCAGCTGGGTGACTGTCTCCGAAGGTGTGATCAGAGGATGGAGTGACAGGCTGAAGTTTAATGTATGTTGGTAGAATTTTCCACAGTGTATCTCATTCACACTGAGAGGCAGGAGTGAGAGCAATGGTGTAGAAGAGATTTGTGAGTGTGGGTTGTCTTAGGAAAAAACCATTAAGTATCAAAAGAAATTAGTATAGTCTGTCTGGAGACAGACCTGCTGTCATACCTCCCTTAAAGCCTCCCCTATTTTATGATGTTGAGTGCTGTCAGCTCCTGTTGGAATCACAGAAAATAAAGAAACCAAGGAAAAGAAGACCTACAGAGGTACAAGTTTCTCAGTTGATTATAATGTCCTTCATCTGAGGCAGCTAATCTGCTTGACTAAATGGTCTTTTCTTTTGAGGATTTCTGATTGAACACATGTTGTTTTGCATACTGCATTCCACCATTGACTTGGAAACACAGTTGGCTTAATTTTTTACCAGCTGTTTTCCTGCTGGAGATCTAATTCTTCTCTCTCCCTTTGGTTTCCCATGACAGTAATTTCAAGCTGTTGTTCCCTACCTTAGACAATTCAACATACTCATTAATCAGAGAAGGAAAGATTGCTTCCTGAAAAAGTAAAAGCTGGCCCCAGAAATTGCAAAACCCCACATTTTTGAATATCATCTATACAGCTGAGCAATAAAATATCCTTCCAACTGACTGCTGGGATAGATTTCTATGTAAAATGTCTACAGAAGGTAACTCAAGTCAATTAGCCATCTCCAGCAAACACCAGTGGAAGTTCTGCCAGTCTTCTGTGAAAAAGACCAATTTATTAAACTCCTGAAGAAGCTGAGAATATGCAGATTTGTATAGTTTTATGGAAAACTGTTTGATTGTCTTCAAACTTCTGTCCCTCGAACTAAGATTCTATGAAAAGTCAGGTGCCTCAGACTTTGAATCCCTTGTGGGTCTGATGCAGTGAGTGCAGGAGTGAAGGTTCATTTTAGCACCTGGAGAATCAGGCCCAAAATGTCAGGATGACATGCAGTGTTAAGCTTCTTTAGCAAGCAGCAGCCTTTGCCAAAAGAGACCCACCTACAGTTTAAGGTGCACATAGTATAAAGGTCAAGTTAGGAAACACTTACCTAAGTTTGTTTCAAGTAGTTGCCCACTGAATCTGTCCTTTAAATGTGGCAGTGTTTCCCAGCAGCAACCCCCTGCTAAAAAGCACCACCACTCTTACCCAGTAAAAACCTCAAATGCTCCAAGATTCTTTGACTGTTCTGTAAGAGGTTGGTGAGGGAGAACCACAGGCCTTATTCCTCACTTACCTGGTATTGGCAGCATGTATGACATTGGACACAATGCTGTCAGGCTAAAATGGTAGTTTATTTCTTCCTCGTAAAGGGGTGAGAGATGCCATGAGGGATGTTGAGGAATAATCAGAAGTCCACAGGACTAAGCCTACATATTTTTTGACTGTGGGTGGTACCCATCATCCAAAAGTCCAATACAGACCTTGTATGTAGCAGTACCCAGGAACAGGCTCTAATTTTATTATTTCCTTTAATGAAAATGGGAATTGGGAAGCTGGCATTTTCTTAGGCCACAAAGAGGCAAGACAAACATTGCTTTCATGTAGTTTCTTTCCTGTAATTTGCTTGGATTTGGGAAAAAGAAGAATAGAAGAGATTTAAGGCTGAGATAGATGTATGAATAGTGAAAACTTGAAGTCTAAAACATTCAGCTGACAATTTTATCCCTAAATATGCATTTATGCATGCTTGGTATTCCTGTGTGGTCTGTATGCAGCCTGAGGTCTGAGTTTATTTGCTGTTTTTCCTTTAAAAGCCATGTTTCCTCATTACAGAGAACACTGCAGAAAATGGGGGGGGGGGAATGGGATTTTTCTGAGCTATGATTTTTCACAGCGACAGGAGTACAAATGCAGCTTGAGAGCTATAAAGAATTAATCAGGTGCCAAAAATAGCTCGTGGATAATGAGCTTTTATTTCAGGCGGTGGGCACGTAGCCCATCTGTGGCTGCCATGTGGATGTTCTGCCGTTCTCCCCTCACCCCGACCCTCCAGGATCCTCTCCCCTCGGCCATCTCCCCTCGGCCATCCCCTCCCGAGGACTGGGGCACCCAGCGCCCGCTCCTGCCCCACGCCGTCCCCTCCAGAGAACGCCACGGCTCCTTCCTTGGCCATTTCTGGGGGAAAGGCCTGCGAGTGCTGCATCCTCCCCCGGGGTTTTACCTCCCCACGTGCAGTTACGGCTGTTATAAATGAAAATTTGTCCAGACAAATTAAAAATGAAAAACATAAAATATTTATTTTACGATCAAATTCTATCTAGCTGGCCAAAAGGAAAGAACAGAGCCGAGCCCGGGGTCGGCCCTGGGTGTGCAACAACGAGCTCAGCCTCAGCAGAGGTTTTCCTCTATGCCCACACACCTCCATCCTGGCACCAGCGGTTTTTATAGGGAAAATTCCACCTGAGGCCAAGATTTCGGCAGTCAGTCTTTTCTTCCACTCAGAGTCCATAGGTTAATAGGATTTTCTTTCTTGGTGATGAGGAAGAACAATTCAGTGTCGGGAGTTGTTGAATCCCTTGATGACATTTATGGGAAGGCTGCATTCACATGTATCTGCCCGAGGATTTCCATGATATCCATCTCGGGTTGTTGACACGGTGATCAGCCCCCAGGGTTCCCGTATCTCTTCAGACATGGCCCATCTCCTGGCTGGGTTCTAATATACAACAGGTCTCGCCTGCGAGGGTGGGGGGGGGCTTCTAATACGAACGAGCATAATCTAACAAGTATCCAATATTACATATTTCATACAAAGAATGGCGCGAATTATGTTTACTACACATAACACCGCCTTTGCCCCCCCGGCGCGCCGTGCGGGGCCGTGCGGGGCCGGGTCCGCGCTCCCCCTGCCCCCCGCTCTCGCCCCGCTCTCGCCCCGCTCTCGCCCCGCTCTCGCCCCGCTCTCGCCCCGCTCTCGCCCCGCTCTCGCCCCGCTGCCCCCGGGCCCGGAGGTGCCGCGGGGAGCGGCCGCCGTCCCGCCGGCTGTGAGGGGAGCCGCGGCCCCTCTGTGGGCAGGGAGGCGGCACAAGGCCGGTGCGAGGCGGTGCCCCGGGATTCCCTCTGCGAGGAGCACCGTGATCCCCACGTCCCCAGGCTCGGCTGGCAGCAGGGGTGAGCTGCAGGGCCCCGGTGGGGCGGAGCGGGGGAGGCTGAGGCGGGGAGCCAAGGCTCCGTGAGGTGCTGAGGGGCGTCCCGCCCTGCCTCAGGCGCCTCACGCCGTGCTGTGGTGTCCGGGGTCTAAGTGTTCTGTTTAATGCAAAATAAGTGCTTTACAGAGTATATAGATATTCTTCGCAGGAAAAATTATTTAAAAACTACTATTTTTTAAGTAAAGATGGGATAAGTAAAGATATTTAAAGGAGCATATCGTGACAGGACAAGGTGGAAGGTGTTCTAATTGAAAGAGAATAGGTTTATATTAGATAATAGGAAAAACAATTTTATTGTGAGAGTGGCGGGGCCATGGCACAGGTTTTCCAG
The DNA here is from genome assembly GCA_003676055.1 of Chloebia gouldiae. Taxonomy (NCBI): domain Eukaryota; kingdom Metazoa; phylum Chordata; class Aves; order Passeriformes; family Passeridae; genus Chloebia; species Chloebia gouldiae. Next base: position 4,177,171 of record QUSF01000010.1, on the reverse strand, counting down.
AGAAGCTATAGCTGCCCCATCCTTGGAGGTGTTCAAGGTGAACTGGATGGGGCTTGGAGCAACCTGGTCTAGTGGAACATGGCAGGGGATTGGAACTACACGATCTGCAAGGTCCCCTTGCAATCCAAAGATTCTACACTTCTATGGGAAAAAAAACAAAAAAACAAAAAAACAAAAAAACAACAACAACAAAAAAAACCCAAAAAAAAAACCTTCGAAGAAAAACTATGGATGAAATTTGAAGGGAGATGTGGTGGGGGCAGAGGTTGCCAGTGCCTCCCTTGGGGGAGCAGTGACAGCTCCTGAGGAACTGACTGCAGATCTGGCAGTGGGACAGGGTCCCCAGCAGTGGGACAGAGTCCCTGGCAGGGGGACAGTGTCCCCAGCAGTGAGACAGTGTCCCCAGCAGTGAGACAGGGTCCCTGGCAGGGGGACAGAGTCCCCAGCAGTGGGACAGTGTCCCCGGCAGTGGGACAGTGTCCCCAGCAGTGAGACAGGGTCCCTGGCAGGGGGACAGAGTCCCCAGCAGTGGGACAGTGTCCCCAGCAGTGAGACAGGGTCCCCAGCAGTGGGACAGGGTCCCCAGCAGTGGGACAGTGTCCCCAGCAGTGGGACAGAGTCCCCAGAAGTGGGACAGTGTCCCCAGCAGTGGGACAGGGTCCCTGGCAGTGGGACAGTGTCCCCAGCAGTGGGACAGTGTCCCCAGCAGTGGGACAGGGTCCCCAGCAGTGGGACAGGGTCCCTGGCAGTGGGACAGGGTCCCCAGCAGTGGGACAGTGTCCCCAGCAGTGGGACAGGATCCCCAGCAGTGGGACAGGGTCCCCAGCAGGGGGACAGTGTCCCCAGCAGTGGTACAGGGTCCCCAGCAGTGAGACAGGGTCCCCAGCAGGGGGACAGTGTCCCCAGCAGTGAGACAGGGTCCTCAGCAGTGGGACAGGGTCCCCAGCAGTGGGACAGGATCCCCAGCAGTGGGACAGGGTCCCCAGCAGTGGGACAGGGTCCCCAGCAGTGGGACAGTGTCCCCAGCAGTGGGACAGGGTCCCCAGCAGTGGGACAGGGTCCCTGGCAGTGGGACAGTGTCCCCAGCAGTGGGACAGTGTCCCCAGCAGTGAGACAGGGTCCTCAGCAGTGGGACAGTGTCCCCAGCAGTGGGACAGGGTCCCTGGCAGTGGGACAGTGTCCCTGTGGAGCTGCTCCCTGGGGCTGGCAGCTGCCCCCCTCTCACCAGGGGTTCTGGGCCAGGCAGCCCTGCCGGGGCAAAGAGCTGCTGCATCTGCTTAACAACTCAAGAAGAATCGCTGCTTTTGGAACTTGGAGATTATTTATTTTAGCTCTCATAAATCCTTCAGGACTGTACATTAAAAGGGCAGCTGGGGAAAGGATCCTCCAGCTCCTGCAGGTGCTGAAGAGCTGAGCTGGCAGGGTTGCTCCTGAGGCTCTGTGGCCAAACGCCCTCCTCCTCTCCAGCTGCTGTGCAAGAGCAGGGGGACTTTTCCTGAGCAGGCATTCGGTGCATGCAGGAGTGAGGCTGGGGACCTGCATGAGCAAACTGGATGAGAATGGGAAGTATCCTCCTTCCTGGGACCCCACTGCCATTTCTTCTGCTCCTCAGTGGTCCATGCGGAGCAGGGACATGGGAGGGGTCTAATCAAAACTTCATGATTGTTCTCACTTGAAAGTGTTTCCTGGTGGTAAATAAGTTTAATTTATGATGCCCCTTCTCACCATGTTGACTGAGCTCACATTTTTGCAAATTTTGCTAAAAAAAAACTAAGGAAATTTATTCTTATTTAACGAGAATAAAGACATAATTTACAAGTAGAATTTTTGATGGGAAGCAGTCTCTTGGGAAGCTTCTATGATATAGTCCAATATCCTGTTAATTGATTTCATTCTACAGTGTAATGTTGTTCAGTCTGGATTCCTGGATTTGTCTGTAGTTATCCTAAAAACTTAAACATATATAGAGTCTTTTATAACATAAGCTTAGGTTTTTTGGTGGTTTTTTTAAATATTTCCTTCTCTAATGGATTAATTTTTGGAGGTCATTGTAATTGGTTTTTATGTTGCTAATGCAAGAACAGTGAGTAAATTCCCTAAAGCACTCAATTGCCTGTAGTGAGGAAAATATTGGTGTGCCCTGTAGCTGTGATTCATGCTGCTATTGTGAAGTCTGCCAGCTGTGAGATATATGTGTAGGCAATGGATGATAAATGTGTTCTAATAATCCAGTATACAAAGTATTTCCATAAAAATTCTTCAGTAGTATCCAAGGACATTAAAAAGTCCATCAAGAAAGTCCTTTAAATGGTTTTGAATCAGGCAAAGAGTGTTTTAATGCACAGTTGTACAGGCTACTCAAATTTTCCCCATGATAGTTCCAGAATCTGTTTTTAGCATATGATTATGATACTGCCGAGAGCGTTGCTTCTGATAAAAAATTGTATTGATTTTCAGTATTTTCAGCTCCAGTTGCTTACAAGAAATTAATGAGATTCATTTTGTTACTTGGGATAGAATTGTTTGTTGACAGTCATCACAGGAATTAGCTTTAAAAGATCTTAAGAGCCATCTTTTATACAGGATTAAAAGTAACTTTGATTGCTTACATAACACTCTTGATATCTCCTGTTCTTTCTGGTGGACTTCTGTTTTGGGTCTGTTTACTGCAATGCAGCAGTGGAATAAAACTCAAGGCACTTCCCTGATGTGCTGAAGAGTTGAGTTGCTGTACCCTGAGGCACCATCACCATCCTCAGCTTGAATGATTTGACAATTTGACACTGGAATATTCACTTTGGTGGTTCCTGCTCTCTCTGCAAAGCAGCTAGGAGGAACCAAAGGGAATCTCCCAATGCCAAACCAGGCAGAAACAACCAAAGTGAATCCTCCAGGTTGTTCCCACTTGTGGGATGAACAAAATGGGATGCACATCACCTCTTAATACCTATTGTGAAATTTACTCTGGAGAGCTTGTGCAGGTGAGGAGTGGAGCTGTACATCAGTCCTGTGCTCAGCACCAGTGTGGAGACCACAGCTGAGAAGGAGCTGTGGAAATTCTCCCAGCTGCAGAGCTTTTAAACTTCCTTTCAGAACTTCCTGCTACAGCTAGATCCAACCACAGTGCTGGAGTGACACCCTCCTGCCCGTCCTGATTCCTCCCTCCCCAGGTATGTGGTTAGGAAGGATTAATGTCAGAAAAATTCTTTCTTTTACTGAAAAAAGTGGATTATTTATTCTAAAAGATTATACTGATTAACTATCAATATAGACTACCCAAATCTCTGCACTTTGTTTTCAGGAAAACTCATTAAAGAAATATGAAAGTATTTAAATTGAAAAGAAGAAGGGTTGAAAATGCTCAGTTTGACTTAGTTCTGTATACTTTCCACATGTTTTTAATAGCCTAGTGGTAAAACCCAATACAACCACTAGCAGCAATGAAATCATAATGAAACATCTCAAGGTCAGTCTTGTTTTTCTTTTGGTTTTGCCATTTAGCCCATGCAGTTTTTGTAGCAGATGTAATATGAGATAGTTGTGAACATAAAACACTTCTTGTTTTGCTTCTCCTGCTTTTTCCATCTTATTAAAATACTTCTTTTTTTGGGGGGGGCGGGGGGGAATGGTGGGGAGGTGGTGGTGAGTGGTGGCCTAGAGATATCAGATCCCTTTTAGGAAAGTTCAAAAGCAGTGATTAACTGCAGTGAGTTTCATGTGGTGGGTCAAAGCCTGGCTTTCAGCTGGTGTGGTGTGCAGAAACACAGAAGCATACATTTAATTCCTAAATGAAATGCAGATATCTCTTTGTGATGAAAGAGGGCTGATTGTAAAGCAACAGATGTAGAACTCTTTGTACCTTACAGAACACACCTTCCAGAGATGGAGCCTGTCAAGCACACCTCTCACCTACCTGAGCACATCCCTGTGGAATTCCCAGAGGAATGGGAAATCTAGTGTTTTATAATGATTCAGATACAAACCCTTCAGGAGCAACATCTGCTGGTTCTTGTGCTGGACTTGTGCTCTGTGCTGGAAGGAAGGACAGCTGTGCAGGGAGTCACAGATGCCTGTGGGTACCTCAGGCTTGCCTTCAGTGGCCACGTGGGGACAGGAGCTTTGTGAGGAGAGGGATGCCTTGCTCCCTCCCTACAGCTCCCGCTGTTGATTCTGTCTCTTCGTGGAGCCAGCAGGGAAAGGTTTGATTCTATTGCAGGAGAAGTGATTGAACATTTTCCCTCTTCACCCACCATACTCCCCATCTTGTCTTTCTGAAGCCTTCTGTACTCGTTCCCCAAAATACCACTCTCAGTAACAGACTGCTACGATTTCACTTTGACAGCCTGTAAAATTTCTAAAATACCCTGTGACACAAATCTGCCAAAAGTCTCAGCTGTGCCAAATCTATTCCCATACATCATCTTCTGGGCAAAAGAGATGCAACTGTTGCTGCTTTATAAATGATGGCATCCCAGGTTCAGTCACTTAGAATGGAAGCCTGGCAGTTCCTGTGACTATTGTGAGTAGGGCTCCAGAGAGACAGAAGTGGCTAATCCAAGGTAATCATGAGCCCCCTTTACTGTGTTATGTAACTGTCTCAGTATTCAGCTCATTTATCCTTACCATGCATCACTTGATTTAGAAAGGACCTTTTCTGTGTTTACAGAGGGGAAGCAAACCCTGCATTCTTGTGGTCACTGGGGAAGTCTGAGTGAATAAGGAACCTGACCTTAAGTAGTGACCACCCTTCCTGTTCTATTGATCTAATCCATTTGGGGTTTTGTGGGACAAACCCTCTTACAAATTCCAGGAATATCTATCAGTATGCTCCAGAGTAGTTAGTGAGGAATGTAATTTTGAGTGTCTCTCATCTCAGTTGTAGGTGAAATCACAGGCTAAACTGAGAAGTTTAATACATGTGTTTCAGCTCGGTCCTTAGTGAATGAGTGCATTAAATTTATCTGTTCTGGGGCCTCTTTTCCAAATGCAGCAAAACCAAATATTAATTACTGCAAAAATCTGTGCTCTCCCACTGCAAGGTGGGCAACAGTAGCATCACTGTAGAAAAACCTTCATTATTTTCTCTCCTCCCTGTGCTTAGTCCTCAGGTGGGGAGGAGGGCTGTGATCTCAGCTTTAGTGCCTGCAGGGGAAAGCAAGCAATTGCTCATTGTCTCTGTGACCGTAGTGACAGAGCTGCTCTTGCACCTGGGTGCTCGGCAGAGGCACAGACACGGGGGTGTTTAGCGTTGGGCAAGATCAAAGGCAGCCTGAGATTCCCACATTCACTTCATCTCCCAGGTTACACATTTTGCTCGCACACAATAACCACCTTCTGCTAATAGTTACCTCATTTTTATGGAAAGCACAGAATGGACTGAGGTCATTTCCAAGACTATCCATCTGGCTTGAAGATGAAGCTTTCTGTCTGCTTTGAAAATATTATAAATCAGGTTGCTGTTGTTAAAAAGAGACTAAAATTGATGTTTGTTATAGAATTGAAAGCGTGTCCTCATCAAATGGGGTGTTACAGAGTTCCTGTCTTTTCTAAGTGCCATAGAATTGCTAGTATAGCAGGGTGGGCAACTCCAATTTAGTGTTTTAACTATTTAGATAATCTTATTTGTATGTTAGGATTCGTATTCAGCTGGCACAAATAGGTGCAATTAAATAATTTAAGTGGAATCAATTAAGACTAGCAGAGCATATGAGTAACTATTAGTTCCATAAACTTCTGTATTTGGGTTGGCAGCCAAAAGCTCTTGGGAATTAGTGAGATACGTAACTGCTCTGGTTGTATCTCTTTCTCTCAGTTCTGATTGTTGCACGAGGATTTATTACAGCAATTCAACACTGCAGAACTTCCATGGCATTGGCAAAATCCTCAAAAACCTGTTTTAATATGTTTTAATGATGTTTTATGCCACAATAATCTGCAGTGGCTTCTTTCCTCTTAGTAGTATCATCAGAGCAAAGGAGTTGCAAATTAACAAGCATAAAACCACTGCTTCTGATAAATATGTGCTAATTTGGGTTACTTCCCGAATTCTTTCTTCTATAGTTGTATGCAGTGGACCACCCTTCTTAATGATATTCTTTCCCTCCTTAAGACTCTTCCCCAACGTGCCTTTAGAAAACTTTAACTGGCCACATTCCCTTTTTGTTTGGCAGGGGGAGGCAACTTCAAAATAGGATTGAATGTTGCCAGTTATATAATATGTTCTTTCCACATATGCTTGAAATGATACCATGCAAACTGTTGTAATAAGTGATTGACTGGTCTATTGATTGATTTTTTAATATAATTTTTTTGAGACTGTAAAGGTCACATGTTTGTTTTTATGCTCTGAAAGTAGGAGAAACATATTTACCAACACAAAGCTTGCACTCGAACTTCATGATCAACAGCTTTGTTATTTTTGTTGGAAGGAAGTGTGATTATAACTGGAAAATGTGAACAGACCCATGCATACAAATATCTTGTGGAACCTACTGCTAGTCTAATTGCACTGTGCATCAAGCTGCTTGACAACACACACCATGAGACACAGAAAACAGCTAAAAGGAGGAAAGCTTACCATAGAAATGATCAGAAATTATCATAGCATCAGTGTTCACCTCTCCCAGCTAACAGTGGTGTCTTGTGTTCAGTACAGAATGACTGCAGTAGCAGTCAGGTGCCCCAGTCAAGGACACAATACACTAGGCAACACATATTTACCAGAACTAAGACCCAAAGTGCCTTAGGCCTCTAGTTACAGCCTTTCATACCACAGATGGAAAAGGCCAGGTGAGAAACAGGACCAGTGCCTTCCTCCCAGCTGAATGGGAGGCACAGATTGCTGTAAACCCCAAGTTTTAAACATCCAAACAATAAAATGTTAAAAACATAATGCATTTCAATTTGCAAAGCAGAACTGAACACTCTTTAAGTAGGGTTTGAATGTGGAAAGCTGATTTTAAACCAGCCTGTTGATTCCATAAAAATATGCCTTCAAACATGAGACTCCCACATTACCTACATGTGAGAGCATAATGGGCAAAATTGTGGTTTTCTTTGTTGTGCAGGACTTGAGCAGCACAACGGACTGCTGCTCTTTGGTGCTTTATCTCGTTTGAAGTTCTCCTTCTAGGACCTTCTTAAGCACCAGAGTTGACTTAAACCTCTTGAGCCATGACTGCACTGAAAAGTGTCACACCAAGTAAGCTGTCTTAGGCAAGGGGCAAAAGGATTTGCACTTGTAGGTAGTCAGAGGTTGTAGGTGGCTGTGCTAGAAGGTGGTGGTAAGGCTGGGAGCACTTTCTGCTTGGCACAGTGGCATGGTGTGTGGGCAGACTCTCCAAAACCACTTAGTCTGGGATTACTTTTTCCAAATCTTGGATCCACTTGGCCTCTTTCTTTATCATTTTTTATCTATGCAAGGTGCTTGTAAACTGATAGATGACTGGCAGGATTATACTATCACTTCATGTAGCTGTAATTGACTGGATGAAGTTGAAACTTTTGGTTGTGTTTTCTTTGTGGGTACAGTTGGTACACAGAGACCCTGCCCGGTCCACATGCCTTACCCTGTCTCATCCCTGGCTGCTTGATTTTGTCCCTGCATCACCCCTTCACTTGTGTTGACACAACTGTCTGTTAGGACTTTGCTAAAAACATATGTGAACTGGTTTGAATTAAAAATACTTCTTGTCTGGTTCTTTGTCTGGCCTCATGAATAACTGGGTCTGTACAGCTGGGAGAGGAGGGGAGGCAGTGCAGGCAGGAATGGACAGCTGGGGAGGGATGAGGGGGACCTCCAGGAGCTGCAGTGCTGCTGAGATGAACAGGATCAGATGTTGTGTTTGTCAGTCAGTGCTTCTGCCCATTCAGAGCGGCACAGACCAGCCTCAGCTCTCCCCAGTCACTCGTTCTTGTGACACTCTGCTGAGCAGGTCCTTTACTGGACTTGTTCTGGAGCAAACTGCTCCAAATCATTTCAGTTCTTCCCAATTCTTTGTGTTCTGAGTTTGTTGTTTTCACTCTAGGGTCAAATCAGGAAAACCGTTGCCAACTGTACATATTTACAAAAAAATACATAATTTCTACTTCAGACAAAGAAGACCTCTGTGTGTTCTTTCTGGCTTTACTGCTTGGTTATTAAACTACCTATATTACAGTGTTCTGAGCAACTATTCAGTGCATGATAAAAGAAATAGTCTGAACAGGAGACCTTAAAGAAGAGGTGAATGTGTACACCCCAGGAAAACCACTAATCATGAATGAATGATACACTGAATCTGCAACGAACTAATGCATGAAACACTTCTGCTTCTGGTTAATACAGAAATTGTCCTTTTTGACTGGGTTATTTTTCCCTTACAGATGAGAAGAGCATGTTGGCATACCAGGCACATGATATCTCAAGCTGCTATGCCACAAGTAGCTAAATATAATATATCAAGTGTATTGGTATGAGCTGGCATGTAATTTCTGGATCAAATCCCAAGTTTTCAAAAGGTCTCCTGACTTCCACTCTGTATTTTAGCAGAGACATAAGAAGACACTAATAGTAGAAATGCACAGACAGCCTGTTTTTACATGGCAGGTTTATTAAAAATATTCTCTATCACCAACATTGGAAACATATGCAGCAGATTTTACTGTAAATGAACGATTCAGTAGACAGTGGAAAGGGAGTGACTGTCAACTGAATTATGAGAAATAATGGGGCAGTTTCCACAGCAAACTCCTCACAAAACCCCATTTTAACTCAGCATGCTCGGGTCCCAGTTTGTTTAGTCTGCCCTTTGGACGCAGCACATCCTTCATGAGCTGAGCTTTGAGTTTACACAGTAGAACATATATTTACAGTGGAGCAACCTATAGGTTACAGGAGAGGACACATTAGCACCAGTGCTTATGGATTAGAGCTCACATCGCCTCTGCCACTGCATGTGCATGGAACTGACTTTACTGAAGAGTTAGGTTAAAAAAAGGTTAATAAATCTGGCACTTGGAAGGCAAACTGTGCTCTGCAGTGACCTAGGAAATCTTTGTGTTAGGTATCACACTTGACTGCCTGTCTCTGAAAGCTGCCCTTTCTTTCACAAATGCACACTTCACTTCCCCTGTGCTTGCACTGTTATTTAGGAATAGATGTAACACCTTGAGATCAGGAAATCAGTGTGATTTTCTTACTGCTGTTCTAAAACTAAGCACAAACTCTGTATTTAGTGAATATGAGACAAAATTAGTATCTGTAGCAATTTTGGTGAAACATTTTCACATAGCAAAAATTCTACAGTGTTGGTAATTACTGAGATTCACAAAAAAAGGCTTTGGTTAGAAAATCAAAAAGGGTCAAATAAAAAAAAGCTTTTAAAAAAAAGGAAGCCAAAGGAGTGTCAAATACTATATTGAAGTCAGTGAGTGCAGAATAAAACAGTAGCAGTCCATTAGTTAATTTTTCAGTAGTAAAATCTTCCACCTAAATAAGCCCATGTTTCTTTCAAGCTGTGTGCCTTTCTTGACGTTCACAGCTGGTCTCCTAGCTCCAGTACAAGCAGGGTGGTGATAAGTCCACAGTTTCCTGTTCAAGGCAGAGAGTCCTTCTTCCAGCTGTGAGGTAGAGAGTGGCTATCAGGTCACTGGGGTGTGAGATACCTCTGAGTGTAGCAGTCACACATTTGTTTCTAGTTCATTTATTTCAATAGTGCAGTGGTCTTTACTGTTGGATTTCTTAGTGTGATTCTCCACTGGAGTTTCTTCTTGCTCCACTTGTATGGGTATATGGTGCTGCAGCTCTTTCACTGTTTCTGGTCCACGAGATTCATTCATGGTCTTCACACAGCCATTCCTCTGGTAAGCCACAATCTGATGGATGTTAATAGGCTTAGTTTCACAGATCAATGGCACCTATGTGAAAAGCATTAAGATCTGGAATACTGCCACTGATTGCTGTATACAACAGGAAGGGAATTTTTACTTGGAAAGCCTGTGGGCTGCTTTACATTCACCAGGATTATCTAGAGCTCCCACGGACTTCCAGAAGCTGCTTTTCATATACACTAAGGCATGAAGTAAAGGAGTCTCTGTAAAAATGCAAATTCTGTCACAACTCTAATTGAACTTACACTCATAGTAACAGCTGCTTGCCATTGGTAGAATGATACAAGTAGGGTAAACAGAGACCAGAATTCCAGAGCTCACTTCAAAAGGTACAGACTCTCAATGGCCACTGTGCTGAGCTCTGGGCAGTGCTTGCTCTTGGGTGCAATTAAATAGACCAACAAACCATTTGTTGTTGCCTTATGCCTTTCTTCTAACCCAGTAAAACAACACCTGTCTCTTCAGTTTTGTCTCTTTTGAAAGAAATAAAGGGGATTTTATTAACTGATTCATAAGTTAAATGTGGAAGTGTTCTTTAAATCAAACCAGATTCTGATGGGGAAAGTAAGACGTAAATACTGGCAAAGAAAGGAGGTGGGCTTGCAGCTGAGAAAATAAGGCCTTTGGGTATATATTACTAACTGCACAAATTATGCAGCCAAAATGTATGGCAGACTAACGATATATTTTAATACCATTACAGAGCATGATTCAAAGAAAAATCTCATCACAGATGACTAAATAATCCCTCAGGAGGGATTTAATATTACTGCAGCATCTCTTCTTAAGTTCTGACTGAGTTCTAAATACAGCAGTGAAATGTCAGGAGGCCTGTGTTATGCAGGAGCTCAGCCTACACTTCTGGCTTTGTAATGGATGACCTACCTTGCCCATAGGTCGTATTTTAGGGTGTTTGTAGGTAGCTGCATGTGTAGCCCCTATAGTCAGGCCTAATCCTATAATCAGTAATTACTGCAGGTGCTAATTACCTCAGAGGACACTATCTGTCTTTTTACATAGTACTTGAAAGAGCAGGAATTTTAAGTTAACGTTTTAGGAAGAGATGAGAACGGGATTGACCACAAAATTGTAGAATGGGATAAATAATGATAGAAACAAAATTTTGTTATTTGTGTGGAATACTACAGATGATGCACAGAAATGAAACTTGTATTGTGAAGATTAGTCCTGATGAAGAAATGTTCCTGCCTAAACTATTCTGTCTTTGTGGAAGAAAGGTAATGAAAGTCTGCCATGAGCTAAAATGATTGGAAATTAGCACCTCCAAATCTGGTGGGCTCATGGAATTAGGAATCTCCTTTGTCAAGGATTAAAGGAAGGACATGAGGAGTTCCTGTTACAAGGAAAGACTGAATTATGCATGCCAAAGAGGAAGGAGAAATGCATAGGAGTGGAAGGAGGCAGGGGCAGAATACAGAGATATGTGTGCTGTATGAAATAAGATATAGAGGAGGAAAAGCAAAGCTGTAAGGAAGGACTTCTGTTAAACGTAGAAAGCATGAAGATATCTGAGAATGAAGTCTAGAATGGAGTCATGTGCTTGTGCTAGTCTGGAAAGAAAATTATTTCAAGGGAGGCTTAGATTATGCTGACTCAGGGGCTTGCAATGCCCAGGGTAGTTGCTTTTGATGTGAACTCATTGATTATGCATATACACACTCATGGATACCTTTACCTCTCCCTCCACACAGGTGGTCAAGGACATCTATCACCCTGCTCTGTTGCTGGTCACACTTCTAGCAGGACAAATGACTGGCCAGTCAGGGCCTGGGTGCTGAGTGTGGGACTCAATCCCAGCATCTCATGCATTTGCTGCCTCTGCTGCTCCCATCTCCAGTGTGCCAGACACAGCTGCCTTGCAAGCTCTGAACTTGGGTGGCTTTTCACATGACCTCATGGAAAAAGATCCCTCCACCCTGTGTGCTAAGCTGCCCATTGCCCAATTCTGTCCTCTCTCTGAAACACCTTTTATAAACTGGAGAAACCAGATGTGGGAGCTCACAGGTTCTATGCCATGGAACAGCACACCCTGGCTCACAGTGAGGTTACCTCGTCAGCATCCTTGATGAACTCCTTCCGGCAGATGTGGGCCATGATCCCAGCAGCCAGTGCATCCCCCAGGACATTGATCATGGTTCTAAACCTGTCTCTGGAAAATGAAACAGTAACAGTAAGGTGTTGGCTCTTTGGGTACCTTCCCGTGCCTCCATCAGCTGTAATTATGCCTGAAGGCCAGTTTCGGTGAGTTTATGACCTAAAATGTTTAGAAATGTTAAGAAGTTTGGTATCAGACATCCATTAGTTGTTGAGCAGCTCACTTGGGTTTTCCAGCCTTTTCTGAGCTTGGTGTGCTGTGCTGCTACACACTTGATTGTGTAACTGAGCTAAGTGGAGCAGCTGTGTTCCCCTAGAGATGCAAGCTGATTCAGCCCTGAAAAGGTGGAACTGCACATCACACCTGCATTTCTGTCCCAGTTTGTATGTTAAGGTCCAGCAGCATGGTCTGATTTGGAGATTGGTGCTGCAAATATCTGAATTCAGTAAAAGCAGAGATCAGCCAGTGCAACCAGTCCCTTATATCAGTGATCATGGTACCAATCTTAGCAACCAAAGTGCTACTTAAGCAGATTATTGTATTGGTAGAATGGGCAGGATCCAATCAAAATAATTCACAAGATTCCTACATAACTACACTCACAAACTAAGGAGCCACTGACCATATTTAAGTAATGTTAATTCCTGTAAAACCTGTGGTGACTTTAGCTCTTATGCTGGCTATGCAGTAGCTCTTAAAGACTTTAATTTTCAGGTACCTTTTCCAATTTATATATAGTTAAACTATTTTTCTTTTATTCACTTACGGGATTTCTTCCCTGTTTACACTTTTTGCCCACTGTCTAAAGAATAAATCTATTAAAATTGTAAACAGACAAAAGTAACTGGCTGTCAAAGACAAGTGTTACACTTGAATCATCCTGGAACTTATAGTTAAAATTGATGAGATTTCAGATAGATGATATAGCTTTTAAGTCTGAAATACATAATGTCTTTTCCAAGAAAAACATATACATCTGAAAACTCTGTCATATTAGTAACTTAATTTATAAATGTAGGTTATAAAATGGAGGTTCAGAAATCTCCAGATGTTTGGCTTATTAAAGTCAGTGATGGTCCAATATCAACACTGCCCAGATTTCTGATCCTGTATCTTAATGTAGAAAAGAATTGAAACTCTGTGCTGATTTTTTTTTTCAGCTATTTTAGGCAGGTACTCAGTGCATATAAATGTTTATGCATTTGCCTGCTTAATTATCATGAAAATTCCTGCATGAAAGCTTATTTGTGTGTGGAATTACCAAATGGTATGTGCACCTGTGAGTAACTTCAGCAATAATACTCCACAGCCTACACCTAGATGTGGTTGTTGACTCCAGGACCCAGTCCTACACTTGTTTGCTTAATCCATTTTTTTTTAAATTCCTGCTGTTCTGATTTTGAAGAAAATGTCCACAAGAACATGTTAAACAGGGAAAAAAAGCAGTTGCAGCACATACTAATAAAAGTTCCTGTTACACACTGACTTCTTTCCTTCTTGATTATCAAATAGTGATTATTGGAAAGATACTTAGTGTTGTGAATTTTGGATTGTGCAACAAGTCAGCAATGGTAGAGAAGAAGTTGTATGAGCAGAGCTCAAGAGTTTGAGCTCCCTTTTGAACACTAATTAGCATCTTTTCAAGACAGGATTTTTCCAAGGAAACAGTGCTCCACATTGAAGCTCTTAAGGGGCTGCCTGGCACGTTGTTTGACCAGTTGTGTTCCACATTCTGAGTGTGTGGAGCAGTCTGCACTGTGCATGAGGAGAATCACAACACACAGCGTTGGCATTTCTCCACTGAGAGGCCAGTGGCGACTCAGTGGTATTTGAGCTGTAATTGATATTATAAAGATGTAAAACTTTTCCCTTGTGTTTGATAAATGAGCTAGGAAACATTTTGATTTTCTTTATGTCTCTAAGCACTAGCTAAAGGTATGAAGGTCACATACACGTTATGGCTACCTAAGAGAGTTGTAATACCTGCAGTGCATTGTAATGGGTATTTCAGTCTCGTGAGATCATCTAACCAGCCTTCTTTAAGCATTCTTCATACTCCAGTACTTCCAAAACTAATACTGAAAATATTCACCGTGTCAACCATGTTGACACTTTACATCTGCAGGCTCTTGAAACCACCAAGTGCCGAAATACAGAAATATGCTTTTTGTTTGAAAGGTCATCTGCAAAAGACAGAAAACTGGGTCTATTCCTTACTCACTTTTTAATACCATCTGGAGCTATAGCCTGGAAAGTCTTTTCTCTGTTGTTCTGAAAATTTGTTTAAGACAAAAAGAAGACTAATTCCCATGAAGGCTTACTGGAAGAACAATGAAATGTTGATGTTGCAAGAGCTGGGCAAAAACTGAGCAATATAGAGGGAAAATGCTTTTGTAATACAGTCTTAAAATATTCATACAACACAAGATTCATGACTCCTATTAATGCTAATAATAATATTAATTTTCTATTATACTGGACAGAAAATATTTTTTCTCACAATTCTTTATACAAAAAAAAGTGGCTAAAAGTTGACTAAAATAGGATATTTAACAAAATGGACTTGTAACACAATTAACTCAGAACCCTGATGCAATGAAACTCCCTCTATTAAAGGAAATATATTTTATACAGCTTAAATAAAAATAATTTGGACATTTCCTTGTGGTTACACAGTTAATTGACCTGCTAATGAGCTAGGGACCAGTATTTTATGATTCATCTTCCTAAACTATTCAAAATCGATTGATTCATTGGCATTTACATGAAAGCTGAGAGTTCAAATAAACCACTCCATATGAGTTTTTAAAGCGACTCTTCTCATGGGTGGCACAAATCCCTTTCACCCTGAGTGTGTTAAGTTTCAGCCCCTGGCTGTGCTGTTAAACGTCCCATGACTGGGGATGAGGCAAAGTGCCCTCTCTACAGAACAGCTGCACTTGCAAAAGCGGGGGCTGCAGGCAGGTGCTGCCTATTTAGCGCTGAAATCAGAGAGCACAGAATTGCATCATGACCTGTGGTGAAAGGAAGGCATTAGTGGTGCCAGCACTCAGGCTGACTGTACTGGGGCAGCAGCAGCTGTACACAGCCCACGCCATCCCCGTGCTCTCATGGCTCTTGTGGCCCAGGGGTGCCAGTGGTGGCACTGCTACTTGCTGGCTTTAGCAGTGGCTCAGGCCCTTGCAGAGTGCTTCACTACTCTCAGATGACGGCCTTGAAATGTCAGTGGGCTGATAAGTGGAGTGCAGGCAAACCATGTTTCCTAGGAATGTTGGCCCCTTATCCTTGCCCAAGGCAAGGTGCCGGAGTTGCCCCTGAAGCACATTTGTCTGGCTCAACCTTCAAACTTGTCTCGAAGATCATCATCCAGCCCAGCTGTGTGCAGCCACTTCCATTGCCTGACTATCCTTCTAGATAAAAGCAATTGTTAAGTTCTTTTGGGATCTGAGTTGAGGTGGGTACTTTGTTCTACTTCTTCATCCTCCCTCCCTGTGAATGTGAAGATTGATTAATGTCCTCTTCTGGACAATCTTATCTATGTAAAAAGCTGCTGTGGTGACCTCTTCAGCACTGGTTTTAGACTAAATGGACTCCATTCCTTCAGCTTTCCATGCAAGATATATTTCCAAGACTCATCTAAACTCCTTCATTTGTCTTTTTCGATATAATGTCCACATCAGCAGAGTTTTTAATCTAAGGCTACATAAATACCATTTCAAATTATATAATCAATTCCTTTGCTTTTATATATATATATGTATTACTGTACCCCTGGAGACCATTTGCTTTTTTAGCAAAGTTGCCACCATGGAAGCCTCAAGAGCTTTGTGTTACTTACAGTGCCCAGTCGACGGCAATAATCAACGTGATGTCGTCTGTTGGGAGCCCCACCGAGGTGAGAACAATCACCATTGTCACCAGGCCAGCTTGTGGGATGCCTGCAGCACCTATGCTGGCAGCTGTTGCTGTGATACTTTAACAAGGAAAGAAAGGAATAAGCTTTACTTTCTGGAAGAAACCACACCATGTTTCTAAACCATGCTCTTACACAAGCCATGCATGGAAGTGCCAGTGTTTTGTGGACAGAATCCAGGTGAGACAGCAGGAGCAGGCCAGACTGCCCAGGGCTGAATTCTCACCCTCAGCCTTTGCAGCCTTGGCACTGGTGGGGCAGTTCTGTTCTCTCCCTGTATCAAAGGTGCAGAGCAGAGGGGCCAGCCAGGCTGTGGGCTGAGTTCTGCCACTTCTACCACCCGGAGCTGTGTGCCAGGAGTCTGCCAGCCCCACTCGTGGTTGTTGTCCTTGGCAGCTGAGCTCCCCGCAGACACTTCTGGGTCACCGTGGCAAATCCGTGGCTGGCCCTGCCTGGGGCCTTTACTGTCAATCCGTTTCAAGGGTTAGGCCAAGGGTAAAGAGGCTGGGCCAGGGGTGAAGCCCTTGCACAGCTCATGGCTTTGCATACTTGGATCTAAATATGAAGCAAGCCTGAATGTGACGGTACATGTTCAGTTTCTGGAAAGTATTTTTACCCGACCTTAATAGAATTTTTTTTCAGCCAGGCAAGTAGAAATGAGTGGGAGACCAGGGCAAGAGTAGACCTGGCAGGTTTAACATTCTTTTTCATAATGTTATTTTTAAGGGAGGGATTTAATTCCTTTTTCCAGGAGCAAAAGTGACTGGTTATATTCATTTCCACCGAACTAGTGACTTCCAAGAGCTAGGCCATCCAGCAGAAAGACAAAGAACAAATGTTGACAGTTGTAAAAGGATGACAGAAAGCATTTACTCTGGTAATCCTCTGCATTCATCAGTCAAGAATGTCAGAGCTTTTGGAAAGCAGTTAAGTCTCATTAACCTACTATGGAAAATGAGGATAAGTGTATTCACCCATATGGAAACTGAAACACAGGGCTATCCAGTCCCTTGCTTACAGCTGTACAGTGTCAGTACTGTACTGTATCAGTACAGTATTTCTACCTAGAGCCCTGCTTTTAAAATAAAAAAACACATTAGCATGTGGGTATGATAGGGAAGGGGAAAGACCTAAAATTAAATTTTTCAAAAGTTAATTTGTGTAGCATCCTAATAACATTGTAATAGAGCATAGATAAGAAGGGACAGAAGAAGTTCAGTAGCTGAGTAAGAGATAACTATAATGAACATTAAAAGCCTTTCCAGTTAGTGCTATGAACTGTCTGTCTGATCAGGACTGCTTCTGCCTCTTATATCAGGCCACAAAGTCTCAGGACTTACTTGGGAGTAAAACCAGGAGTATTTAACTAAGGTTTTACAAGCAAGCTCATCTGCTATTCCTTTCCATCTTTACCTCAATGTAGATGTTTCTTTCTGTAAGATGATCAGTTGATGGAAATCTTTATTCTCTTTCTTTGCTACGTCAATGTTTGCATTGATAGAAACTGTTAACCTGGATTTTACAAACTATGAGCAAAGTAGACTGATTATTTGTCTAATAATTTTTCTGCTCTGGAAAAAATATCCTGGCATTCAGAATTATTTGAATTTTAAATCTCCAGGTCCTAAAGAAATAGGTACTGAGTCCACCATGATTTTCTGTTTAGCATCCTCATTTGTGCATCCTTTTATTTTTCTTCTCTTCTTGGATTTTTCCTAATCTTTACTTGTATTTTCAGTCTACTGTTTTACTTCTGTCTGGTCCTTATGTGCTAGCACTTAATGTGGGGAGTAAAAGAGATAAAAGGAGGTTCTGCTAAGAAAAAGTTAGAGCTTGCATTCTTTGCATTTGCTATCACCCTTCTTCTCCTTAATTTTTAAAATGACTGTTCTTTACTTCAAAATGTGTGTAATATCTGCTCATGCTCTGCCATGTTTTAGCATCACATGCTAAAAATAAATCTTAAAATTCCAAATCAGAAAAGACTAAATTTTAGCACAGGCTCATTCCAACAGTTTTCAAAGAGAGCGCAGGCCTGAAGCAAGAGCTCATATGGGCACAATTTATTTCTTCTTTTTGTAGTCCAACCAGGTCTTGCCAAAAGCCCATTAGCAAATCTCAGCTGTCATCTGAGGTTGTTTTCAGCACTCTTCTCTTCTTGTCATGAAGGTTTTCAGGTCCAGCAGAAGATGGGCAAGGCCCAGGAGTGTAAATGGGGTAATGGTGAGGTCAGTGGGTGGGTAGTTAAGGAGATCTCAAATATATTGCACAAAGCTCTGACTATGAGGAATGTTTTCATAATCATTTGTTCCCTGCTGGAAACCTGCAGGTTTCAGTCCCTGAGGAATTCTTTGGCAGTCACTGGAGTTATTCTGGCAGTAATTGCTCAGCTGGATCTTCCAGTCTTTTGGATCCATTACAGACCTTTCAAGGATGGAGTACACAGCTATAACACTCTCTACCCACTGAGAGCATGGTTGTTTATGAAGCTTTCTGCCTTAACGAGCAGCAGAGAAGACAATTAGAAAACATCTTAGTGACTTGACATCTTTGTGAAAACCTGCCCTGATGGTAGCATCTGTCCTCCTTCCCTCTTCCCCTAATCCTGCAAGAGCTTCCTGGCACACACTATTCCCTGTCACTTGACATAAGACTTCCAGTTTTGCAACTTTTTAACCTTCTCCTTTCACTTGAAGACACGAGTTGAAAACAGTTGTGAAGTTTATAATAGTGTTTTAAACACCAATAATAATAAAATGCTCCAATGCTAAAAGTGATCAATGGGCTGCAAAACAGCAAAAATTAGACAGTTATCTTCAAACAGAAGCACATTGCCTGGTGTCCACATGCATCTATTAAACAGGACCACTACAATTCCTCTTTGAGCAATGACTGATCTCTTCCTTGGAAACAACCCTTCTATGAGGATGCATCTTTGATAACAGCAAAGATGAGTTTCATTCTTGCTACATACAAGAGTAGTGCCTCAGACTCAACCAAATGATGACCTTGATGGGTCCCTTCCAACTCAGCAGATTCCATGGTTCTATGCAGACTAGCAAGCCCCAGCCTGTGGAATTGTGGTTTGTACCTTATGGTAATGATCTGGCCGAAGTCCAGCTCGTAGTTGTTGACTTGGGCGATGAAGATGGCGGCCACGGCCTCGTACAGCGCCGTCCCGTCCATGTTGATGGTGGCTCCCACGGGCAGCACGAAGCGCGCGATCCTCCTGTCCACGTGGTTGTTCTCCAGCAAGCACTTGAACGTGATAGGCAGAGTGGCTGAGCTGCACAAGAGCACAGAAGCACACATTGGGTTATTCTTGTTTCTGGGGAATGAATGAATTGTAGCAAACCTCGTCCTGATAGGGGAAGTTTCACACAACCATCTGAGCTTCTGGCTCCTTGTTCTAAACATGACTCACTTGTCACTCCTTTGCTTGATGGAGGATAAAAACAGTTTCACATATGAATGTTTGATTTAGGGCTAATTTTGCTTCCCAAAGTTAGAAATATTTTTTATTTCTTTCCCTCTTTCAGAATCAAAGGGACAGAATTCCCACAGAGGCAGTGTCGTACACTCTAATGCAAAAAAAAGGGAACAACATTCTGTGCAGCTTATTCCTAAAATCTCTGAAAACTGTTTTACATTCATGGTTTCTAAAAATGTTTCCTTCCAAACCTACATCAGGTGTGAACAATTTTTTGTTTCTGGGAAGGGTTAGACAAAGATCTTATCAACAGCAGCATGAAAATAAAAGTTGCAGACAGAACGTCTGTGTTTAAGAACATAAAATCCCATTTTCTCCCTGGGACAGATCTGCCCTCATCCCTTTTATGCGATCATAAAACAACCACATAACTGCAGGTCATAAAATAATGTGTACATATGTAAATGAGATATGTGTGGAATGGAATGGAATGGTATAAGAACATTTGATAGATATTTTAAATTGAGCTTGATACCCTAAAAAAATAATTCAGATTTTTGTTTTCATTAACTGAGACAATTAACAAAACGCTATATGGTCATATATTTTCTTTTTTTTAAATAAGAGGCACACATTTTTAAATCCTAATACACTGAAATATATTTATTTGTATATTTTATCAGCCTTTTGGTAACATTCTGCATTTTACCATGTGGTGTCTCATTCACTTATGTCATGAGTAATGAGACTGCATTCGAGTGAGTGAGGGGGTATTTTTAATAGCACATTAGTTTGTATGGCAAAATAAGTAACACCACTGAAAAAAATACACAAATCACAAAATATTTTCCTTGTTATTATACTAACTTTAATACACTGCTCACTATCTGAGACTATTTAAACAGATGCAATATAGCAAACTTCTTCAGAATTATTCCAAAGTTACCTCTTTAAAAAGGTGGTAATAGGGGAAATACAGTGTGGTGACACTGTGATCTTCAGTGTCCTGTTGTCCTGTGATTTACATGCCCTGAGACAGGAAATCCAAGTGTCTTCCCCTGGTTTGGCAGTTCAGATTGCTCTGTCACCCTGTGTAGTGACCCTCACATCACAGTGTGCCTCCAATACCTAAATCTTACAATTAGCTGTTCTCAGTTGAAGATAACACATTGGATCTGCAAATTCTTTCTCAGTTGTTACAAATGTCAAATAAGAGCACAGAGGGATTCCAAAAACTCTGAAATCACAACACCAAATTTGCAGGAACGCCTAAGCAAAATGTTTCCCTGAGTAGGAGTTGTCATTTTATATTTGTGCAAGGTGTTGTTTGAGGAAAGTAACCGTGTTTGGAAAGGAAAAGTAACCTCCTGCCGTGAAAACACAAAAGAAAAAAGACAAGGCTATGTTTTCAGTGTGACATCTCTGTTTTCTATAACTTTATGAAGCCTAACTGCTGAATTATTTACTACCAACTGGCAGGCACTGCCTGAAAATCCAGACCAAAGTCTTTCTCTAAGTAAATATGCTAGAAAGGCAAGTAAGCAATGGAAATCTGATTACCTCCTGTAATTGGGGTGTATTAAACTTTAATTCAGGCAGTCCTACTATTTAATCAATATTTACTTTGAAAAACAAACACAGCAAAGCATAGCTCCATAATCCCCAAGCTGCTCATGAGGTGTCATTTCTCTCTTGAGCATGCCTGTCATTTTTCACACCGTTATTTGTGAATGACTGAAATTCTCTGCCTCTTGTTTACCATAAAATGTTCATAAAAGAGGCTGTGGCTCACAAATAATGCAGAACTGAAAGCTC
Source organism: Chloebia gouldiae (assembly GCA_003676055.1). Lineage (NCBI taxonomy): Eukaryota > Metazoa > Chordata > Aves > Passeriformes > Passeridae > Chloebia > Chloebia gouldiae. Next base: position 4,156,027 of record QUSF01000010.1, on the reverse strand, counting down.
TGGGAGTAGCTGCAACTAGGAGCAGACTCAGTAGCATTTCTAGATATTCTGACTAGAGGCTTCACCAAGAAAAAAGAATTTAACTCATTGTCTCCCTTTTCTGCAGCTACTCAGTTTTGGAGAGTTACTTGTTTTTAAAGACAGTCTTCCCTCAGACATTTGGCTTTTCTGTAACAAAACCCTGTCTAATTTCTTTGGGTGGAAATGAGGACAAAAAGGTAATTTTACAAGTCCTTGCCACCTTGCCCACACTCTGACATACCAGAATATCAAACCTAAGTGTCTGCCTGTTCTGAGGGCAGAGAGCTGAGCTGTCAAATGTACAAGTTTTAGCTGATTAATGTGTTATAATTTGATTGAGATGTCAAAAATATTGTGCAAAACAATCTCATAATACCAATGGCACAACCAGCAAAATCTGTATCTGTTTCCATTGTTGTAAACAGATTTTACAACAATGTTTTTGCAAGAATTCAGCTTTTAAACTTGTTCACTATCTCACAGTTAGGTGTGTCTTTCTTTGAAGAAAATGGTCAGAAAGTAAATGCAATGATGATGAAAAACATGCAAGATATTGAAAGAGAACAAATTTCTAGATTATTGTACTTTCTTAGACAACTACTACATTGTCTCGCTCAAATTTATGACGCTGCATCTTAGAGTTGGTGGGATCTGTGTCCTACTTACTCCTCCTGAAAGACTTTCCAGAACTCTCTGCTCACATGAGAAATTGAATTTATGATCTAGAGGTAGTCTTCTCAATTTACAGTAAATTTGCTTTTATGTGCTTTCTATATTTCTCCTTGCACAGTCAGCTGTTACAACACATGATATTAAAAATCAGCTTTTTCCCCCCTCAGCCTGGATTGTCCCAGTCAGTCTTTTTAACCTCTCACTTAGAAGATTGCTACTTTACATCCCTGGTTACCCTTTCAGCACCTGTTTCATAGAAATGAACTTTTCCTGAGTACAGCTGACAGAAGTTGTGTGGAACATCCTAGAAGAGGTTGTCCAATGATATTCCATTTTTATTCATATTATATCATCTGGCACACACCAGAAAAATACATCTTATTTGAGGCTTAGCTACAGGTGTCTCTCAGGAGGCAACAGGGGAAAAAAAGGGTCCTACTGTAGTTTTGGAGTAATATTAATATATAAGTTCAATATCATAAAAGACATTATCAAATAATTTGTCTAGTTTGCCTTTCTAGTTAAACTAGGTGAAGTTTGCTTTCTTGAAAGCTACTTTTATCTAGTGTTAAACAGTGGAGCAGTAGCATTAAAGCCTGACATTTAATATTTATTTAGAGAAAAACATACTCTAAAGCACTGATCTTAATCTGCAACTCTTTTAAAAACTGACCCAAGGCTTTCAGCTGAGAGGTATCTTATGCTAGCATTAACTCTAACAATTAAAAATACAATTCAGAGTCTTATCTCAATTTTGGGATAAAATGCTGCAGCTGCAGAGACTGAGCATAAGCTAATGCTGGCCCAGGCCAAGCACTTACTAGTGAGAGCCACAAAGACAGCCAGTCACTATGGAAGAACAGCTGTTCAGCCTGCTCTGTTTATCTTATCATTCAAATGCATTTTGATATTTGCTCCAAAAAATCAGCAAACTGATCTCATCTCCCCTTTCTAAATCTGCCTTTAATTTACACTCTGCAATAGCCAAGATCTTAGTGTTTCATAAGCAGTAAAACCCTTGAAAAACTCATGATTTATAATTTGTCTTCAGAGAAGATGAAAATTGCTTCTTTTGATGGGATGTACCACCGAAAAGATGCTGTTTTATTTCATTAATGATATGGAAAGATGACCTAGAAAAACAAAATTCCCTCTTGCCATTGGAATGAGGAAAGCTAAGATCAAGAAGAACTTTGCCTGCTGGCCAAATTCTGCTTTTTCAGTGTGATAAGAGGTGACAAGATCAGGGGCAGTGTGCGGGGAAGAAAGCAGAGTCAGAAATCCCCAAATGTGCAGCTGGACACCCCAGAGCAGGGTGGGCAGGGGCAGCACGTGCTGTGCCCCTCCAGGGGTGCAGGAAAGAGGAGCTGTGCACATTCATTTGTGTCCTAAAGGATGCACCAAAGGAAACAAAACTGCTTTTCTGCCCCTGCCTCTTCACTGATATTGGTGCAAAGCAAAATATCCTGTGGTTGGGGTTTATGGAGAAGCATAAGGGGGCTGAGAATGGGGTGCAGAAGCTTTCACTAAGGGGAAATGAGCAGAAATAATGTTGAGATTCAGTAAAATCCTTGCCAGCAGATGGCTGTTTAGTGGCTTTCAGGTTCTCCTGTGTTACATTCTTGGGCTTTGTAAATGGTATTGTTTTTGCTTCTTGTAGTTTGATCTTTAGCTGTAAAAACAAGCTTTCTCCAGGTGCAGAGTATCTGAAATGATTATCAGCACACTAACTTGTGGTTTTCTTTCTATCTTTAGATGTAGATCTGAACCAACACAGAAACATCTCCAAGAAATACATCAGTATTTTTAAAATCAACTCTTTGTTCTCTTCTAGGATGATCTGAAAATCCAATACCCACATGACAAGTGTTATATAATGCCCCTGTGGCAAGTCTTATTTAACCAAATACAGATGTGTTGACTGTCAGGAGAGGCTGCTCTCCTGTCCAGCCCCACTTATTTGTGCATGTTCTTTTGGCAACAGCTCAGTTATGTGCAGTATCCATTCCTTTCAGTATAATGAAGGTGAAAAGTTCAGCTATCTCTAGAAAAGACACTGTGATATGAGCAGAAAAACATTGGAAACCATGTTGGGCCTGTGTTGGATTTGAAAAATATATATACTCTTAAGGAGGGACAAATAGCTAAATCAAAAAATGTCCAAAGCCCAAATCCATATATTCAGAACCTTCCCTCAGGACTGACCTTAAATTTGGTGATACTTTAGCTTCTGCCAATAAAGATACTAAATTTGGTAGCAAGTCCTGCTGGTGGTTCTGGTGCAGAATGAGCTGCCAGCTGGTGCCAGAGCTCTGTTCCACCCTCTCTGGGCCTGTAAGTAATTATTCCTTGCACAGCTGAAGGGAGAACGTGCTGTCTCAAAGCACTTGATATCCCCAGAGGCAGGGTCTTACCTGGGAGTCAGAGCCCAGGAGAGTCAAAGCACAGGTTTCAGAGGAAGATGAATTCCCTGTGTATTCCCCACTGTCAGAGGGCACTCTCACATCAGCTTGTAAGGGCTAAGGAAATGGGGCTGAATAAAACCTCAAGTAAGAATTGGTTTCCTTAAGGAGGCTCAGCAGAGACAGAAACCTCTCTCTCATGAGTTTCCAGATCAGTAAAGGACTCCTAAATTGGTGAAAAAACCAAAATGCAATGTTGATGCATAATATAGAAAATCAAGAAAAGTAATGATTTTGAAATGGTGGAATAACTGCTGATCTTGTAAGTCTTTATTAAACCTCCCTTGTTAAAGGCATCTATACTCATAAAAAAGTTGGATTTTTTTTCTAAAAATATAAATACTCAGATTTTTAGTAAAAGCTATGTCTTTGTCTTCCTAGGGAAAAAAAAAAAAAGAGAATGAAAGGAATGGCACAGATTAAAAACCTGAGTTGTCATCAATAGAGTTTTCGGAAAGGGAATTCCTGGAGAAGCAGGGGAGGTAGTCAAGTGTGTCAAATGTGAGCCTGATGAGCCTTTTCCAGTATTAACATCTTTGAGTGCAAAATTCTCATCTTACTTGAATCTGGGGATGTGGTGACATCTCAAGCTACAAACTTTTTATGTTCTAATAAAAAAGCTTTCCTTAAGTGTATTTAGAGTTTAAGCACCACTCAGCAAGTAATTTTTCTTGTTGATGTGTTTCTCAGCATGCTGCTCTTTATCGGTCATTTTGGAGCAAACTATTATATATAAAAAGACTTTGTAAAATGTCACAATGGAAATCCAGTACCTTCTGCACCGAAATAATAATTCCCTCTTCCCCTTTCTTTTAATCTGTGGCTTCACATATTAAATCTGTGAATCAGATTGTCTAATCTGTAGACATTCCTTTAGCCACAGATGCCATGAAGCTGTGTTGTCATATTGGCTACACAGAAATGTTATTTTAATTGTAATTTCTGTATCTGCTCCATGCAAGGCAATTCCAGCCCTTTCAAGCACATTTCATGCACCATTTTCTCCATTTTGGGAGTTATTTTCATAGCCTGTTCACAAGCTGGTTCCCATTTTCACTGTACCTTTGTTCAGCTATGGTTAAAACTCATTGTACATCTTCTCTAAAAGGGTGCAAAAGATACTATTCCTTGAGCACAACACTTAAATACTTTCCAGTGCTGGACAATAGCTTGCAACCACAGTCTTTTGTTAATGTACCAAGAGGCAAAGACTAACATGAGTGGAAAGGATAAAATGCTTCCATATGACTGAAATAGGAGGTTCCCCACTAATACCAAAAATGAAGTCTGAACAAACTGCATGTCCCTCATATACATTTACTTTGTAGAAGCACAATATTTTTTATATGGAAAAAGAAACTTATTTCCTTTCTAGTCCTCTATGAAAAAAATTGTTTTAACCAATATTTTTTAAATCAAGGGAAAACAATATGACAAATACCAGTGGCTCCCACATAACTTCCAAGTGTTGAGACACACATTTTTTAAATTTATACCAGTGAATTGGCCAGAGACCATTGTTCAGATACAGATATATCTGCTTCACTACAGCAATAGTGTGCTCTTCCCAAGAGGTAGCTGGAGTAAGGCTCTAGCAAGTATTTTATTTGATTTGTCTAGAAACTCTGTAATACCTGGAAGATGTGGCCAGAGCAATGAGCAAGGCTTGAAGGATCCCTCTGATGAAGACAATGGGATTCTTCTTGGTGATGAAGAAGTACATCATTGGCAGGATGAAGAGCCCGTGCACCACCAGGCCGCACACCACCGTAATGGCATAAAAACCCAGCTTCTTCCCAATGGCTGAGGGGTCATCCATTTCTAAGATTTTGCCAGCTATTAGGAACACAATTCCAAATGGAAAATACCTGAGCAAAAAGAAAGACATTACTAGGAGACAGCTCCCTTCCAGCACACAGTAAGAGCTGCAGCTCCTTCCAGTGGCAGTGCAGTACCTGCCCTGTGTGGTTTGGCTGTTGTGTCTCCACACCAGAGCAGGATGCCCAGAGCAGTGAGCTGGACAGTTTTGTCTGTGGAGTCCCCCTCAGCACAGCTGAGGTTATGGTGATGGCAAGGAATGACTTTAAAATGTTTTGGTTCCCATGGCAGCTCTGATTTTTAGCTTCAGGCAGGTAAATTACTGGGAAGAGGGGGAATGAATCCTGAGCTCCTCTCATGTGTTTGTGTTCATGTAGCTATTCGTGGATTTTTGTTGGAAGCTCTTATGTAAACGTTTATGTTGCCTTTGGAAGACAGAGGAGAACCACCAACATGCATTAGACATGCTCTTGGACTGCCTAGGGGTTTGATTTGTGCCAGATAAATAGGCAGAAGAATTGTCAGTTTTTGAATCTGCTCTGGACAGGTGCTTTATCAAATATGTTGTGCTTCTGTGTGCAGCTGTGTACTAAGTAATGGATGCCAAAAAGCCTTAAATTAAAAAAAAAAAAAAATCTGGGAGCATCCAGCCATCTTCCACTTGTAGCTGTGCCATCTCCAGAGACTTGACGATACTTCCTCATTTTTCCAGAAATAAACTATCTCCTTTGACATATCCCAAGCAATTCCCTGACCCAGCTCACTCAGATTGGACCACAGAGCTGGAAAGAGAGGCTGTGTGCTGAGTGCTGGTTCCCTGTCCCACATCAGGCTGAGCCACACTGGGGGACATCCTGAAGTGGGGAGAAGGTGCTAAGCTGGTAGTGCTTGTTGTTGGCAGCCATGTGCTGTTCCTCTGATCTTTGGGTCAGGTGTTGGCAGGTCTGGCTGGGTCTGCAGCAGTGCTGGAAGGGATGGAGGTACCAGCAAGAGCATCCCATCATGCTTCTCCCTTGTGTGGCCTGGGTGGCCTTGGCTTGCCCAGAGATTGGCAGTGCCCCTGGGGCATACAGCACACCCCACCCAGCTGTACCATGTTCTGTTATTTGGGAGTAACATGGAGGGTGCCCTGTCAAAAGGATGGTACAGATCAGGGACAGATGTATGTGCATCCTCAAATGCTGAGGCCCCGCAAAACGAAGAGTTATTCATCCTCATTTATTTCCCTAGAAGTGTGAGATTTTTGTGCATTTTCTTCTCTTGAAATGTTCTTACTCTTTTTAAAAAATACTGATTTTCTTAATAAAACAGTTACTTACCAAACAGCAACTGCCACTATCTTCATGACAGATTCGTTCAAACACTGGCAAAAGCTGACCAAAGGGACGCCGCTGTTCCCCATTCTTCCCAGCATTATACCTGCAATCAAAGCATAAGGGTTTGGTTTCTCAGGTGTCTTCACACACAGCCCCAGTGCTTTCCCTCCCTGCTGAAACTCAAAGCCCTGTGTGGGATTTGCCTGCTCCAAGTGATCTGTGGAACACAAACTGAGAAACATTTTCTATTGAAGGAATCTGTCTCTGCCGACAGCCAGGTTGCACCAACAAGGTCTTGGGAGGAAAAGCCAAGTTTTGAGGTTTGCTCTGGTAATGGGGAGTTAGTAATGGAGTCTCTGTCATATTTTTAGTAGTTTTCTATCTACATGATAATAATTAAGCTTTATAGTCAGTCAAGCTTTGCAGTTTTGGGGGAGGTAAGGAAATGCAGATTCATGGGGAGAAAGGCCAAATTGTTATAAAGACTAACTAGTAAAGAAGAAAGCAAATAAAACCCATGTATGTACTCTCATTGCTGAGAAAAGAACTAAATACAGCTCTCAGATGTGTCATCTAACCATATATTCTCCAGACACTGTTAGTTTCCATTAATGCATATAAATAGACAACATTTTCCTATAGTTATCCTTCTTGCAAGGATTTTAAGTGATCGAGTCAATTGCTCAAAGAAACACTTCAAGAACTGGCTGCACCAAGGGAGTTTGCCTTTGAGGGGAGCTGCCTGGGGAGGCAGGGGCTGGCAGTGGGGTGTGTGCTGCTGCTTGCTCTGGGTGTGCCCTGGCCTTGCCTTGAGCAGGAGCCCTGCTCTGTCCCTTGGAGCCCACAGCTCCGAGCCACGTCTCAGGCAGCGCCGCTTCCAGAGCCATCCCCTGCTGAGGCAGGCAGGGAGGCTTTCAGCTGCCTTATCCAGGGATTTCACAATAGCAGAGCTCTCAAGATGTGCATTTGTAGGCCTGTTAGAATTCATCTAAGCCATAACTTTTAGGTCAGAAGACAACACTCTTTCATGAAGCTGTTTCAGGGCTTCCATTTTGGAGGAAGACGGCGATAAGCACTTGGCCACATCCTTTGTTCAAAACAAAAGCCTGAAATAGTCGCTGGTGATGACAGTTGTTGAAGATTTGGTGTCTCAGGTTTGTTCATGGCTGGTACAGCCAGAGGTGACCCAGCAGCCATGCTGTGGGTGACAGTCCTGGTGCTGTTTTGTGTCCATCAGCCAGGAAGAAGCCAGGTCTCAGCTTCTGCCGGCGAAGCCTTGGGCCAGCAAGACTGAGGGGCTCGGTAAAAATTGTACATTCAGTTCTGGGCAGACAATGAATGATCTTCTGTTCTCAGAAGCAGAAAATTGCCCTTGGTGCTAATAAGTAGATGTAATTAATTCATTCATATCCAGTAGGTTTTGACTGGAATAGTGTTTGTGGTGATGCTGTACTTTGGAAATGGACTATAAAATACTATGAATTGGGAGACAGCCAGTTTCCATCAGGGTTGTACAGGGAATACCACCCACTGGAGAAGCTAAAAAAACATAGACAAATCCACTAATTCCGGGTTTGAATCTTGACCCCTTGTGCTTGTATGAACCACAGTATAAATAAATACAGTCAAAGATGTTTTATGGAACTACCTTTGCTGACCAGATTAACTTCCAAGAATAAATTTACATAAGGAAAATTTGATCAGCATTTTCTTATAAAAGTCACTAGAACTTTATGATTAACTAGGAAATGTTTGTTTAAATATCTTCTTTCAAATCCACAAACATAATAAAACACACATGGCACCAATGAGTTCCTCCAGCAAGTTAAACTAAATAAAGAAGCCAGACAGAAGCTCTTACTCTGACAAGCTAGTAGGTGGTGTATAACTATCTTCATTGCAGGATACCAAAAATTAAAAGTTTCAATCAAAAAAGGAATATCCACAGATATAAAATTCATAAAACAATATGGGTTGGCATACTGGTAGAGGGCCCATGGGTCTGATCTGGTGGTAATTCCTGCCTCCTCTGAGCACACTGTACAAGGTTGTCTTACAGTCAGCAAAAGATGGGTCATAAATATAAGCTCAAAATAATTGAGAAAAAAATAAGACTGTAAGTGAATGCACAGAAAATCCAACTCCATGGAACAAAAGTCATCAAGGATTTTGAAAATTTGTCTTTTAAAGGGTGGGGGTACAGCTCTGTAACAGTCTTGCATTTTCCCCCAAAAAACTTTAGATAGAAACAGTTAAAAAAGCTGAGTCAAGAAACCAAGCAACCCCACCTCAATCCTTTTCTCTTAAGTGGACGCTTGGATTATAGCAATTCAAAATGTGTGAAACCTACCCATGGTGGCAGAGAATATCACAATCCCAAGTACATTCATGCCATCACTGGCGCCCGGCTCTGATTTGTAAATCACTTCCGGAGGGGGGGTGATATCCAAGGCAAAGTTCTGCACGTTGGAGCCGTTCTCGTCCTGCACGCCGTAGACGATGATGCGACGAGTGGTGCTCTCGGGTGCCGCTTTGTTCGCTTTAATGATGGGAATGCTCCTGGTGCGATACTGAAAGGAAAAAAAGCAGCTGTGATTACCATATCCCAACAGGAATTAATAGTTTAATGAGACCTCCTAAGTGCTCTGTTTCAGCAATGCTGTATGTTGAAGGGACTGGCATAAAAAGGAGAATGAACGCTCCCATCTCTATCTGATAAAATCTGTAAAAACAGTTGAATTTTTGGAAAAGCTTAACAAAACCAGAGTTCCTCTAATCAGACCCTGGTCAGCAAACATTTTGCCTCCTGACGAAGCTACTTTCCTGTAAGACATAATTAGGAATGACTTTGTAGAGGTTCTAAGTGCCCCACTCTTTGTGAGGTTCCCATGAAATGTTCCCCCAGGTGAAATAAATACAGCCATGCCTCTTGCTCCCTCAAAACTTTTAGATAAGCTTTTCTTGCCAAATTCCAACCTGAGTAATTAGGTTCTTCCCCAATACATTACTTTGTTGCTTTAATTGAACATGATATTCTGTTCTTCCTTTGTGTGATGTTGCAGGGTGGTCTTAAATAAATTCCAGCTCTCCTCAGGTGGACATGGAGCTGACATAGGAGTGCATATCTATTCTCTAGCCATACTAGAGAGCACTTTATCCCTGTTTTGACTTCAGATACCATGGCTGCTGAGGCTAATGGAATGGGACTCATTAATTCCTAAATGCTGAAGGTACTAGCAGTGTCTGCAGTGGTATGCCATGGCTACATCTGGGTTGTGTTTTATAAAGGTATGTGTTTCATACAATACTGGCTCATGTCTTTCATCAGTAAAAGGAATATCGCCACTTACCTGCTTGAATGTGGCCTCAACAAGATTGGCTGGAAACATGTTCCTAAAAATGAACAAATAGAAGAATAATTTCTATGGAACTGAAACCAACTTCTTTTTACTGTGTGTTGGGTCTGCCATGATAAATCAGTTCTTTGCCCTCCTGAAGAGCAAGAGCTGGGCAAGTGCAGGGGATACCAGTCTCTCCCACTGTGCCATACAGCTGTGCCTGGCTGAGCACAGCTCAACAGAGACACAGCTCCTCGGAACTGAAGTTTTGGGACTTGCTTCCAAACACCTGGGGTGAGACCCAGGAGCTCTGGTTGCAGATTCTGGCTCTGCCACAGTCTCCGTGTTGTAACTGAAGTGATATAATTGCTATGATTCCCTTCCCCATCTGCTGGTTGGGGGTTGAATATTCTTTTATTCCATATTTTGCCTTCCCTACTTAGATAATGAGCTGTATTCCTGAGACCCCTGGGTGCTGTAATCTACTATGGCACTTTTAAGTACTCCTGTGCTAATTCATAAACTCTAGTACCCCAATATATTTTCATCACTAAAACTGCAGGTGATGTAGACTTTGCAGTGGTTTGGTCAAAAATGATTTGTTTTTCAAAAGGAGGATCTCATTCCTGAGTAAAAGATTTGAGATTAGAGCTGTACACTGCTAAACTTTTTTTAAATACAGTTCTGAGGCTTCAGAATAAGAACATGAATGATGTCAATGGCTTCATCTTTGCTTGCAGCTGAGCTACAGAGGAAGGCAATGACCCAACACCGGGATTGCAGGGAGACCAATAGATTTTTAATTCCAAAAGGAACCCTTTTTGTCACCTTTTCTGACTTTCTGTGTATCTCCCTCTGTAACGTTTCACACAACTACATACGGAGCTAATTTGTAATTTCAGTTTGAGCTAGAAAGACAGGAAGACATTCAATCCTTATTTGAAATGAAGAGCACACCCTCTGCAGGCTTCAAATAGGAATCATAGAATAATTGGGAAAAACCAGCTAAAAAGTCATACATTTCCATGCAGCATTTGGGAACCAAGATTTGTGTGATTATTCTAATAGGATCATTTTCAGGTCTGATTTATTTTCAACTCTAAGCTTCTGAACCTTGGGGCAGAAGACAGTAACAATCTATGACCCAATTCTCTTCTTTCATATACCTGTATTTATGCAAGGAGAAACTCCTGACTTCTCCAACAAAATGACTTTTAATTCAGAGGCCTGCTTAAACCCCAAGACAGGTTAACCTTCAAATATGTATGAAGAACCTATTCTCAGTTTTGAAGAGAATAGCTGTGTGCATGGACAGTTAAATGCATGCTGAACCAGGGACATTTTCCAGAGCTGCTTTCCTCTCTGCAGAAGCAGCAAGCAGCAGCACATACATGTTGCTAACAGAGTCACTGTGCAGCACTGGCATAGAAAACATTTTTTTTTTCTATTTTGAGTGATCATAACATGATATTATGGTCACACTTAAATGTATGAGATAGATTCTGCATCAGTAGCATCAATCACTGAGAGCAGTTGCTACGAAGAGGTAATTGTTGTTTTTAGGGAGAACTGTGGGGGAAAAGTTTTAATTAAGTAATAGTAGTATTGCCTAATGATTGAAACAGAAGACTGAACATGAGAGGGACTTGTTGGCCTGCTGCTTGGGAGCAGATGAGTCTCATAAAGGCATTGGATTGTCTCTGCAGACTGTCCATGAAGCTGCTGATTCTCTGGTTCAAATGTCAGATGTGTAGCCAAAGCAAGACACAGACAAGAGGCAGCTGTGCATCCTTTCCCTGTCAGGTGCAGGCACAACCTTCTGCCTGAGCCCTGGGGCTTGTCTGGCACAGGGAACCAACTGAGGAACAGCTGGATGGAGCTGGGCCTGGGAAGATGGAGAGGATGTTCATAGGAGGGGGAGCCCTGGTGAGTAAAGGTGGTTACTGCTTTATTGTGCCTTGTAAGGGAATTCTGCTTCCAGATTGTTAAAGGCTTCATTAATATTAAATGGTCTTGGTTTGCTGGGCTGAAAGATGCTGCAGGAGTGCTCAGTGTGGTACTTGTGCTCTGACCTGCTGTGTGAATGTGAAATATTCTGAAAGCAGAGATCCACACAGAGATTCCAGCACAGCTCTGAATATGCACCTCACGTACAAGCTGTGGCTTTGCAAAGAAACATGAATTTAATTGCTGATGATTTCCACTTTCTCCCTCATAGTCCTAATTAGTAGAATTAAGAACAATTAAGACTGCTTGAGAAAGGAAATATCATATGATTAGTAGCTAGATTAAATGTTAGACAAATTTGTAGAGGATTAAAGCATTTTGTTTCTTTATCGTTCTTTATCCTGCAGGAATTACAACTACCCACTTAATACTAGATGCTGGAATTCTCCCAATATTTTTTAATAAATTATGCACTGTGATCCCATCTTTGAGACTAGCCTTACCAAAGTTACACAATTTATCTGGTGAAAGGATGACCTGAATGTGTGTGCCAGAGCCTCGGCTTATTTTTATTTTAAGCTGGTTTACTTGGATTGAGAAAATCCAGTATTAGCCAAAATTAAGTTTTGTTAATCAAAAAACATTTAAGAGAGCAATTGGTGAATGAGATCTTTAATGGACTAAAAACAAAAAATGAGAAGAAAATATTGAACTGCCACCTAGAGATGGAAGGTAACTGGGAGGGTTTCTTGGTTCTGTCAGGCTTTTCAGAAACACTTCTTGCTTGAGGGGTAGGTTTTGCTGCTCTTTGATGTTTCCAGCCATTAACTGAATGTTTAGCAAGAACCTCCTGGGAATGGTTCAGAACAAGGGACTGAAGGGAGAGGAATGTGGAGGATTTGACATTTTAGTATGGAACTGGGATGGGGAGGCTGGCTGGATCCTCACAAGGTCCTTGGGATAGCTCTGCTGTGGGTTCCTGCCCACCAAACCTGAGTCCTGGGAAATGCTACGGAGTGGGAGCTTCAGTCTGGCTCAAAATCCTGACACACAACACACAACAAAATGAATGGCAGAGTGTTGTACCTGTCCATCTCTGCCCACCTCTGTTCCAAGCACCCAGCCTGTCACCACATTGGCCCCTGCAGATCTCTGTGAGCTTTACTGCAGCTCTGGATGGGATCCAGATGTACCCACGTGGATCAGAACCATAAAATGAGGCTGTGTCTCTACTCAGGCACTGTGTTTATCACTGATGTACACTGAATTAAAGACACTGCCAGCACTTAGGAAGGAGTGATTCAAATTTAGCTCATCACTGCTGTCAGCACCTATAAATACTCCTGTGCTTGTTCAATTAAGAAAGCCAAGCAGATAAAATACTTCTGAAGTTCCAGCATTGCTTGCAGATTGCTTACAAGACACAGGTCACAAAATAATAGTGCAGGAAACTTAATGTGGTCTGGGATTCATTTCTCTAGCACAAGCAACATTGTCTAGCCTCAGTGGCTCAGTTCAGCATCCGTAGCAGAAATAATTTCACATAAGAGTAGGGAATTAAACCTACTGCGTAACAGTGACAGAGTCTAGTTTAAAACATAGATAAATTTAGGTCTGAGACAAGGATATTCTTGTAAAAGAGAAACTGAAGACATAGGCCTTCTGGTTACATAAAAAATTAACAGCTAAATACTGCCTGCCCTGAGGAATAACATTTCCCAGAGCATCTTCTGCCTCAGGAACTCTGCCAGATAGAGCAGGAGTATTCAGCTGAGGCTAAAAGGATGAATGTGCATGAAACTTCAATACCAGCTCAGTGAAGCTGCTGCAGAGCTGAGCTGCTGAGCCCAGCTGGCACAGTGGGCCTGGCCTGCATTTGCTGTGACAGCAGCACATATGCACAAGTGACCCACTAATCACCATCTCTGACTGCAGCCTGCTGTGATGCACGGGCTGCTGCATTCTATGAGCACATTTTGGAGCCCTTCCCTAATTCTGCATGGGATAAGAGGATTCAGATGTAGATGTATTGAATTAGGAATGTGTATGTACATGTAATACGAGACAAATATGGCAACATATGTTCTGCACTTTGGTAGTCATGGATTTTGAGGAAATCCTGAAGACTTCTATAAAGTGCAGGCAGCACCTGGTCTGAGCAGCAGGTCTGAGGTGCAGCTTCCCATTAGACACAGGACAAATTAGCATCTTGCCAAAAGTGGAAGGCCCTCTTCCCTTCCCCATTGTCTCCCAGCAACTGACCTATGAATTAACAGAGTTGATTGATTTTGCTCCCCTATTTCAGCTGCTTTAGGAAGCAGCTGAATTGTGTTAGGAAGCCATTCTTCAGCACTGGCCCCAGGATGTGGGAGCCCTCTTGTCTCTTTAGAAGGTGGTTGGCTCTGAGAACCACAGTAGTGGCACAAAGAGCAGCACAGTTAAGCTGTGTCACTGTGACACTGTTAACTGAACTGTTCAGAGACCATGAGCCTGCAGCTACTGGGACAGCTCCGTCACATCTCCTGGATAACTTCTGTTAGAAACAGCAGGCCAGATCCTGGTTTAAGTAATGCTACTGAATATCTGAAATACTCATTCTGAGTCCTGCCCACAGTGTCATTAACTCAAAGCATTCAGCTTTTGCAGATCCTTTCAGTCAGAAATGAGGCCCGGCTCTAGCACGGGACTGCCACAGGTACAGCAGATGTTTCCTTGCCTCAGAGCACTCCTTCCCTCTGGCACTCTGTGCCCTGCAGCCCCAATCTGGTTTTGCTCTCAGACTTTGATGTTATCAGCCCCTAATCCCTGCCTCACCAGACAGTCTGGCTGCAGTCTCCCATGCTGTGGAATTAAAGCCACCAGGCTGGGGTTTTTGCTACATATGTGTCCTCATAATATTTATTGGCCTATATTTGCACTAGGCATAAAGCAGCTTTGGATGCTCTGCTCTCAAATTTGAGCAAGTGTAGCTGAGCTTGCAATAACATTGTTTTAAAGCTAGGAATTTGACAATATTCTAATATTTACGTGTTTGAGACCTTACCTTGTCACTATATACAGCAAGAGTACAGAAAGCAAAACTGGAGCCTGGATGGCTTGACATGAGAACTGTAAAGTCTGCAAGTTTTTCAAGAATGAACAGCACTGTAGCTCCTATTTATTATAGGCTGAGGTAATTTTCAGTGACATTACCTTAATCTCAAGAATTTGTTTACTTTTTATGTTCTCTGCATGAATTCATCATCAGCTGTGTAGACTCCTTACTACTGTTACACATGAGCCACAAAGCCTTTCCTTAGTCATACATCTGATACCTTTCTGCTGGTGTCAGGGGCTCCAGCAGGGTTTGCACTGCTGAAAGCAAGGGCAAAATTTAATCCAGAGGGACAAAAAAACAACCTGTAGCAGGGTCCATGTGAGAAACCATCTTGCATATCAGTAGTCACCTCTGGCGCCTCATCTCATTTCTCAGTATCAGTCATACTATCTCCTGCTCAAAGGACCAAAGAAGGCTTTTGCAGAATTAATGAGGCACTAAAATCCTCATTATTGGGATAAAAAGTACTTAGAGAGTGCAAAAATCACTAATTGGGTCTAAGTTACTTTGTCTTGCTTGGTTTTTTTTTTTTCAAAGATCAGAGCAGAACTCACATTGTGGAATTATTTTGACAAATGTGGACTTTTTATCTGTCCTGAGGGCTGCATGGCATTTTGGTTCCAGTAAGGAATCTGAACTTTCTTACCCTGCTTCCTCTGAATGAAAAGGTCCTGACAAAGCCTCATCAGGGCTGTGGCTCTCTGAAAGTGGAAGCACAAGTACATCACAGCTTTAGGCATCTCAAAAAGGCTGAATTGTATCAAAGGTAACACAACAGGCCCAGTGTATTTCCACTGTGGTTCCAGCAAGGCAAGTTATTCTGTAAAAAGTGTGTGTTTACACTGGAAGAGGTTCCAGACCAATTGTCAGGAGGATGGACAACAAATTCCCCTGCAAGGTTTCTAGTGCACTTTTAATTCCTGGCCTCTGTGTACCTCCCTCTCTGTGACTAAAGCCTCCTGACCAGAGAGCAGAATTTGCTTCATAGCCCATCTTCTCAGGGTGGTTTTCATCATGGAATTATCTTTATTCCATGTTGGATTCATTTTGTGCCAAATAGAGACCACACATTTAGAGGGTTTAGAGTTCTTTGTAAATACTTAAGGTTGGGGTTCCTGTGGAAATAAAACTCTTAAAAATCAACCAGAAACAAAGACCTGGTCCCAGGACAGAACATTTCTGGCATAAGGCTCGTTTTGTGAGATGAAAAAAACCTGGAAATATGAAAAGAGTAAAGAATTGTGCTTTGCCATAGGGGACAGATAAATGTTTCTATCATAGTCCACAGTAGCTTTTGGCAAAAGATAAATTAATGTGCAGCATACTTATTTTCAAAAGTTCTTTCATGGTTTAAAGCTGGATCATTTAATGCACTCTAAAATATATTGCTGTGTCTACATACAATTCAGTCTTCAGTTGTAAACTTCTAAAGATGTGATTCCTGATTCTGCACAGCCTGGACGTTTTCCACACTACAACAGATCCTGGGTTTTTCCTGCCCTATTTTCAAGAAACACAATTTCAATAATATAGAATATAGCCCTTAGCTTGAAAAAAGGGAAAGGAAGTGATTTTAAAGAGTGCTCAGGATTCCCATGAAAACGTAAATCCTCTACAATGTTTATATCCTCTTCTAACTCTTACTGGTATAAAAATAAAACCTCTTTTGGTTAAGCCAAATTGATTTTCTGGGTACCTGCTATTAAATTGGATGCAATCCTGAATATTCAGTGGTAAAATGCTCCGATTTCTCTCTCCAGTAAGCTTCAGAAATGTACAAATTTACTTCTCATGGGTCAAGGTGTTATTTGATCCTGTTTGCCTTCACTGAATTGGTTTATTTGGGGTTTTTGAGCTGAATAAGTTTATGATGCCACACTGTCTTGTTAGACTTGAGAAAAACCAATAAGGTATATGAACCCTGCACCTGCTGGTGGCCAAATCTGCAGTCAGCCTGATCTAAAACAGGAGGGAAAACCCAGTTTGGCTGGGACTTTGTTTGTTTTATTTCATAAGCCAAATTTTATTTCCCTTGGTGGGAAATGCAGGTGGCATGATTTCAGTTGTAGCAGAATCTCCTCTTCTAAATCAAAGGTAACAGATGTGGAAATATTAACTGCTAATGTCAACAGTGTCCTCCTGGCTCACAGAGTGAGTTTTGCAAAAGTTTGTCCTAAAATTATAGGCATTTTCTATTCTCCTAGTCAGGTCATTATGCTACAAAAGTAAACCTAATATTTTAAATGGAACACAATTCATGTAAGTATGTCCCTTTCTGTCCTTTTGCAGAAAACACTCAAAAGCTGAATTACTTTAAAAAATTGTATCTTGCCTTTCTTAATTTCTGAACTCATAAAGGGATAGTAAAAT
Organism: Chloebia gouldiae; assembly: GCA_003676055.1. NCBI lineage: Eukaryota > Metazoa > Chordata > Aves > Passeriformes > Passeridae > Chloebia > Chloebia gouldiae. The sequence goes on along the minus strand of QUSF01000010.1, from coordinate 4,138,986 downwards.
GTCACTCTTATTTTTGTGGATGAAGTAGAAGGTTAATTTCAATAATTCCCACAGGAAGAAGAAAGCAGAGATGTTTGTTGATTCACTGCTATTCAGATGTCCTAAAGCCATATTCCTATAAGAACCCTACCAGGTCTTGTATGAGCTGGGAAAGATTTCTTTGGCCCAGCAAAACTTTCTGAACAATCCTCAGTGAAATAATTTCTTTTCCATGTGTTTTGGTTCTCTAGCTGTAAGAAAATAGTCCTTGCCTACCTCACAGAAGTATTGCACATCATGAAAATGAATCCATAAAAACTCATAAAGCACCAGGTGCTTAAAGACAACATGATCTGTAGCCTGAGGACTATAAAGAGCTTTAAATGGAAGAAAATGTACTTTCATAGGCCTTGCAATGCTTGCAGCAGAAACCTTGAACAAAATGAGGGCAGATTTGTACATCTGTCTCACTGGAGCCATAAAGTGGTGGCTAAAGAGAGAAGCATCTTCAGAACAGCATCTCCTGCACAGCTTCAGAGTCACAGCTGCCTCCTGAGCTTGTCCTTAGTCCAGATCCAATCGAGAGGGGAAGGTTCTGCAAGGACAGGTTCCTGCACAGGAACCACCTGGTTAAATGAGCAGCAGAACATTCTTGTCCCCAATCCCCTGGGATTCTCTTTGGAAAGGAAATCTTTCAAGCACAGCTGTTTAAAGGGGCAAAAAAAAAAAAAAAAAAAAAAAAGTTTGAACTGTGGATGCAATTTTTGAGGCATGAAATTCAGGATGTTGATGAGATTATTTATTTCCTGGCTGATGTGAGGTTTAGAGCCATTTCAGAGTTATGCACCACAGTGTCACTGTTATCTCTTCACCAAATCGTTGTTTGGTTTTGTTTGTTTGTTTGCTGGACTTTTTTGGTTTTTTGTTTTAGATAATGGACAAATATACAGGGGAAACACCATCTACAAAATAATGCAAAATAATAATAATGTGGTTATTGATTAGTGTTGCAAATGTTTAGGATAACCACGAGGGTCTGCACTAGTTTTTTGTTTCTTTTTTTTTTTTTTCTGATTCAGTATATTCTTTAATTTCTAATTAAAACCATTACTAAAAGCAAAAATCTCACACAAAAATTCAATACATTCAATTTCTAGCAACATCTGTTCTGCCAAAAGTTCTAGATATGACAATGTCATATACAACATCACAAGAAATAATAATGTTTTTCATCATTTCAAAGTGGCTTCAAATCTGAAATCAATGAGGGTGAATACATGTATCCCCAAGCCAAGATTCATGCTTTTAAAATAAACCCCACAATAATGTCACATATATCATCTCTTCACTTGTACATTTAGCATTCTTCATTTGCAGAATACCAGATGTTTCCTGTGTAAACGTCTGGGCACATATGCAATTGATAAATGGAGAGGAAATTAATGAATTGAGAAGATAAGCCAATCTGGGTCGAAAAAGATGGTTCCCAGCTGTGAATGGAAGTGATTTATCATTGAGCTAAAGGATCAGCTTTTCTAGCTCAAACCAGCAGATACATCATTACGTTTAATCCAGACTTCCACACAGATATTTAAGAGTCTTGCAACTGTCTGCAGCAGAGCCAGAATTTCACCCATAGTGTTTGCCTAGGCTGAAAGCCCATTCCCCACAGTTCTGTTGTTATTATTTATTTATTTAGTAAGTGTGGTTATTTCTGTAGCAGAGGAATAAAAGCCATCAGTTCGTGCTCTCAGGATAGAAAGATTGCAGCTGTGGCTGCTGTTGAGCACAGCAAAAGGACACTGAGCTGGATTCTCTCTTTTTACCCTTTGGTAATGAGAGGGGCTTGTTGCCCTTGTCATTTTTGACACCTGCCCAAACCAGTGAAGAATTTAAGGTTTTGCAGACTAGAAACACATGGCTGCTCAGAAACTTGAATACCTGAAATGTGCACACAGGCCATTATGATTTGCTTGGGTAAATGTTTGTAGAAAAGTGAAATTACAGAAGATACTTGCAAATATTTAGGTCAGGACATGTTTTTTGACCTGCAGTGAGGCTCAGAGGAATAAAGTGTTCCCAAACGTCACCACAACACCCCTGGTGTAGAGGGAGTGACAGGCAGAGGTGAAGAGAGATGTAACTCAGGTCTCAGTCTTTTTTTTTGCAAACACAATAGTATAGAAAATTTTGATTTTGAAAACCCAGATTACTTTCCATCTAACTCATCTCCATGACAAGTTTACTCTGAGCCTCTAAAGGCAACTGGGCTGGTGTGAGAAAGGGAATGAGAACCTGTGGTGAGGGAGACCCTTCCCAGACAGAGCTGGGCCATTTGGATGTACCTTTGCACCGTGTGTCCCACTGTGCCTTTCATTGTCTCTGACTGAGGCCTTAGAAAGCACTCAGCACACTAGGAATGCTTCCCAAACACTGCCACTATGGAGACAATCATTAAGGTGACATTTTTCTTAGATTTTCTTTTACTTCTTACGCTACTCTGTCATACTAAGGGATTCAAAGTCCTGTAACTTGCTCTTGGTATAGGAATTACAGTCCTCTGTGCAGCAGAAACAAAATAATGTGACTTAACCTCATGTCACAAACAGACATGAGAATTCCACTGCACATCCATCCCTCATGGCAAAGTCACTGGAGAGATACAGATGGGTACCCAATGTCGATGAAGATGGTGGTTTTGTGAGAAGCTACAAAAGAGATTGTCCTCTGCTGCTGCTCCATGATTAAAATAATTTGGCCCATTCTCACAAAGATATAAAATACAAATACAGGTGGCCTGGGTAAATGTAACTTGGAGGAGAAAAAAAGGGTCTTTTGTAAGCTTCTCTTCTCAGTTCCTTCTGATTTCAAGTCCAGGTAAGTCTAATTGAAGTACTTTGTGTGCTGTCATGCTGTCAGGGTCAGGAATTTGGGTTTTTGAAAGACAAACTGTGAACCATTTTTAATTTCAGTAAGTTGGACTCCAAAGAGAATTCTCTGTGGTACTGATACACACTTGGCCTGAAAGCCCTTGACTGATGTAGTATAAGATCAGCAACTTGAGGAACTACCAAACAAAGGCAAAACTTTGTCTTTCTGCATGAGCAAAATAAATCCAAGGCACAGAATATGTTCAGTCAACAAACTAATCCCACTAGCACCTGAAATATTGGGACAAAAAGGGATTTCAGGCAAGGCCATGAAATTCCAGCAGTGTTCTAAAAGAGCACTACTGGAATTTTGATAAACAAAATTAAACAAATAAGAAAAAGCCCCAAAGCAGAATAAAAAATACTCAACAGTGGTCGTTCTAATTTTGTCCTTTATCTGCAAATTGGTATGAACTGCTGTAACAGCACTTTTGAGAATTATTTTCTGAGAAATGTGTGTTTCACCCCTTTTTTTAAGGTTTTGCCAATTGCAGCTGTCTTATTTAAATGAACATGACATTTTAATACTCCCTTGACCCTAATAATGGATTTGATGGAGAGGTCCACAGGCTATATGGACTCTGTGGGGTGTAAAAGACCTGCTCCATTGTTGTTGGTTGGTGGCCATTCATTTAAATTTTACAAGAAACAGCCAGCATAAACAGCTGATAACTTGAAAATTATCTTCTGAAGCTTTTTTCCTCAGTCTCAACAAAACATTTATCCTTAGATTCAGAACTGAGGCTCAGGCCACAGTTCCTCCTGCAGTTCTGTACCAAATGCTGCCTTCAGAAAGCAGAAAGAATGGATGTGGTTACCGGATTAAGTCCAGCAGTGCGTCTGCAGAGCTCATGATGGGCTTTCCACCCTCCTCAGTGCTCTCCTTCTGTGCTGCTCCCCCAGGGTGGATAATGGACACCATAATTATTCCCACAACCACAGCCACAAAGGTTGTCCACAGGTAGTAAGTGACAGTTATGATTCCCAAGCGACTGGAAGTCTTGGCATCCAGGGCTGCCAGCCCAGACATCAAGCTGTGGGAAGAAAACACAGCAGAAATTGTATTTAAATGAACGTTGTTTTGCATTACATTAATGCAGCTGAAAGCCTAATTTCTGAATTATTCCAGCCTGCCTGCCTCTCTTACAGCTGATTCTACATGTCAGTGTTTCAATAAGCTTGCCATAACACTGAAGCTGTAGTGTCTCTGTCTGAAGGGGCGTTTTCCAATTGCCAGGTCAGATCCTGGTTACTGGAAGTGACTTGCAAGCTCAGGCTGCACATGTGGGGACTGAATCCTACTGACTCTTCCCTGAAATTCCAGGGACAGTTTCACACAAATTACACATGTGATGGCTCAGTTCACAAGAGCAGTGGCAATAGTTATTAAAACTCTGTGTGTCATACTCTACACATAATTTTACAGAATAATAGAATAATTCAGGTTTGAATGGACATCTGAAGAAAATCTAATTGACCCACACAGCCCTTCCTGTGTGAAGTGGGGACACAATTTTAAAATTAAAAACACTAAGGGGCAATTTTGTCATATAGTCCATTCTTTAGCAAAAATAATAACTTTTTTTTTCTTTTTAAATAAATTCAATATATTTTTGCTTTTCCAGGAAGCACATGGGGAGCAGACTGTAACTCAGTGTGCCTTCAGTATAAATGGGGACAGTGGATGGGATTCAGAGGAAACACCTCTGTGGGAAGTGTGGCTGCCCAGTTGGGAGCAAAGAACATGCTGTGATCACTTCAGCCTTTCCATAGTATCAGAGAATAACAAAGTCATACAATCATAGAATATGCTGAGTTGGAAGGGACCCATCAGGGTCTTTCCTCTTCAGCTCCTTGCCTGGCAGTGCCAGAGCATCACCAGTGTCCATCCTCTTGCTTGTACGGATTGCCTGTGCCAAGCCATACCATTCTCTACCATGAGATTGATTTAGCTCCCACTGACCCTCTTGTACAGGCAGATTAGACAGGGCACTCTGGCCCCTGAGGTTTCTTTAGGCTGCTTTGACATAGACCCTGATGCAGTTTCCAAGTGACCTGAGTCTGGGATTTGATTTTCCACTGACAGCAGTGTTGCTTGGGGCTTTAAATTGAGATTTCCCTTTGGATAATTCTCTGTGAACTCTCCAAAGCATACATCTCAGGAAAAGTACAGGTGAAATAAAATACCACATTTATTATTTGGTGTGTCCAGCTTTCTCATCAAAACAGACCTGTTTATCAGGACTGTTCTCATAAATATTTACTAAGCTGCACCTCCTTGAATGAGATCTCCTTCACCTCACACTGCTCAGAGAGGTTGTCTAGAGCCAATGCTAAAGTGAAGCTTAACCTTTATAGTAGATTTAATGAAATCAAATGGGTGGATTTAGTGTTCAGGTTCCAGCTACCCACTAGATTAATTAAGAAAATGTATTGCTTTTCTGCATTGCCAATCTCTCATCTAGCATGGGTTTTATTAACATTGTAGGAGCAAGGGTGCACTGAAGTTTGGATAATTTAGAAAATGAGCATCTCAGCAACTTTCACTCTTGTAACCATTGTTCTTTGCTTTTATTTATCATTGGATTTGATAAAAATCCCACCTTTCTGTGTGTCTGCAAAGCACTGTGTAGAAATACAGCCCTGCATATTGAAATTACAGTAGTAGGAATGCTGCTTTGTTCCTTGGCATTTCCCTTGGATGAGCCTGTGCAGAAGAGTAAATATTCTTAAACTTTTTTTTTATAAAACAGTTAAGTTAAATATGTTTATCTCAAATTAATATGACAGTTTTCTGTTAAAAAAACCCACAACAACTCTGTGTTGTTATTAGATTTTGAGGACTGAACTCTTCTCTCAGGCTGTTTCCGCAGGCCACTGAGCCAGTTTGACAGCTCATTGCTGCACAGGGTAGATACCTATTATTGTACTAGAGTCCAGCACTGTTCCACTCCCACATTCCCAGGGAAAAAAAAAAAAAAAAAAAAGAAATTGAGAATCAGGTTGATTTTTAGCCAGTTGGATGTTTTTCATGGTAACAATTTTCAGGGTTCTTTGTAGATGCATTATGCAGGTGACACCAGTGGTGTGGAGGGCTGACTGTAACTTGCAGGCAGAGCAATTCCTGGGAGAGGGCACTGCCAAAGAAACAGAGATTTCACTCCCCTTCCCTCCCTGGCGCTGCCCTGGAGGAGCACTGTGGGGAAGCCACACTGTTCCTGTTGTCCTTGATGCCTCTGGGCCCTGTTGGTTCTACAGAACAGCAGAGGAATGAACCCTGTCTTGATTGCTCACCTGAGAAGTATTTCCAGAAGTACTTAGGGACAAAAATCCTAATTAAATATGTCCAGTGGTTCAGGTGAGTTAGGGCTGTTGCCTCAGCCTCAAGATGCAGGGCCTTAGGATTTGGGAGGATGTTGTTCAGCTGGAATCTAACATTACCTTGGCTCATAGGTGACAAATCCTGAGGGGGCTAATAATGAGATTGCTCTGTCTTGGGGATATTCATTAACAAGATCATCATCTGTAATGAGATTATCCTGTCACCAGATAAAGTCATGCTCAGTTCATGCTGTGATGAGAAAGTCTTCAAAAGTAATTAACTATGGAGGTGCAGTGGGGTAACTGGGATGTGACAGAGCATGAACAGAGGTGTGGGCTCAGACAAACCCTGTGTTCTCCATGGCCTGCAGTGCTCAGGAAGGGACCACTGGAACCAGTTCTCCAAAGGCTGGGGAGTAACAGTGGTCATGTCATTTTAGGCAACAGCTCAGAATCATTTCAGAAAGAAATGCCTGTAACTAGAATGAGACAGTAATCACTCATTCACTATTTTTTGTTGGACTTCAAATGTGTTTGATACCAGAAGGAACAGGACAAAAGACACAAAGATTAAGAGACATAGTGGTTATCACAGTTATTGTACAAAGCAGGTAATACACAGTCACATCACAGCAGTTTATTACTGTTATCTTTAACATTCACACAATGTAGCCAAAGGATGACAGGAAAAAGGACTCTTCTTACTTCCTAGGGTGTTGCCCTGTTCTTTTTAAAGTTTTAAAGTTCTTCTAAAAGTTTTCTATGCCTTCTGATGTTTACATATTTTTACTAGAGTTCTCATGCACTATCATGTAAATAACAATTGTTTTGCATTCTTTGTTGGAAGAGAGAATTGATGGACTGTTAGTTTGACCAGTGTGGGTGGAGAGGTAGCAATTTCATTCTCCAATCCACTGCCACTTTTGAAATTCTGTATATTGCGAGGTCAGGAATAAAGTTCCCTCCTTTTGCTCTTTTCCCCCTCTTTTGTATCTAGCGTGTGTGTGTGAGTTATTTCATGTCGTAGTGCAACACTAGGGAACAAGGGGCAGGAGGAATAAGCTTCCAGCTGGTTTAAACTAAGATCACTGTATCATGCTCAGGTCCTCCCTCAAAGTCTAATTTTCATCAAACATTTTGGCTACACAAAAACTTTCTGAAGAGTTTCCCAAGATTCTTCTAAACCAGAACAAAGCTATTCTCATAGCTTCCACTGCTAGACTCTCATGAAACACGCTGGAATGGAAAAGAGTGTACCTTTAATTCTTGTCAAACCTCAGGATCTGGTTGGCCTTGGAAGAACAGATAATAGATGTATCAAATCTATCTATTTGATAGATAGATTGAAATTATTCGAGAAGCTGTGTAGTTAAGTAGCTTCCACACGTGTGATTCATGTGTAGCTTCTTCCATAGCATGTTTTAATGATTGCCAAATGGACAAAACAGGATTAAGACAATAAAAAGCAATCTGCAGCTTTTATAAATAATGACTGTACATCTCACTCCTTTATCAGTCTGGGGGAAAAAAATCCACAAAATTGTAATTTAATGTTCAGACACCATTTTTTAGCTTGTATAGAAAAAAACCTGTCAATCCTAAAGGGAGGGGGAAGACATCTTCAATTCTAGGAATATATGTGACTAAATAAAATGGTAAAGTCAGTTTCTACATTGTTTAAAGTATTTGTAATTGTATAAACCAAAGAACCAAGTACTAAGGTTCATGTCTGCTTTGAGGGAAATCCGTGTAAAACCCCCAAGACTAAAATAGAATTTTTGACGTAAAGAAGAAGGGAATTCTTTCCAATATCTTGGAAATCTAATTAGTCCCATGCAAACAAGTAGCTAAACCCCTTTGAGCACCTCTAGGCTTGTTCTGGCTATCACAGATAAGCATCAGGTAATTTATTTACAAATAAAAATAGAACTTTCTGTATTCTCTGCCATTCTCTAGGTTTTTCTCTTGCTGTCTGATGAAAGCACATTTTTGTCCTGTCTCAAGATCAAACCCTATATCCCCAGAAAGGGAAAATACAAGAAGCTGCTGCTAAGACCCCATTCTGCATGTTTATTTTGTCTTCCTCTCCACCAGAAGCCATCTGGATGCTGCTTTGAAATAGATGGATTATGGATAAAGTTATCAGAAGGGATTAGTGTGATTAGAAAGACATTAATCCTGTCAAGAAGTAATGGTCAAGTATTAACCACCAACAGTTGTTCCTAGAATGATGTTTGTTTTCATTCATCCCGTTCCCTCCCTCCCATTCTCATTTTGTAATTGCATGCTGTGGAAAAGACCTTGCTGAGCAAGTTCTGCCAGTGAGGCTGGGAAGTGCCTCCAACAGCTACATTAGAGATGATTATATTGCAGCTGAGCATCATGAAAGGGAAGTGCTGGCTTCACTAATGCTGCTTGATCATGCAGGCAGGCTGTCGCTCACCTTTTTGTCAAGGTCAGTGCCTTCGAGTCTCAACATGATCATAATGTGCATTTAATCATCTCAAAATGCTTCACAGTGGAACCCCCTCTAATGCAGGAAGGCAGTATCTCCATTTTATAGACTCAGAAACAGAGAAATTAAGGCACTTTAAATGAAGACAAACCACTTAGAGTGAAACAAAAATCTGCCTGAGGTCATTTCTGTGTTGCAGTGAACCATCACACTTTTCCTTATCTGTGCTCAGCTATCTGAGCTTTCAGAAAGGCTGCTTCACTTCCATGGAGGCACCAGTTTCAGAGTAATGTTTACAACAGAGAAAATACAACTCTACAGTAATGAAAGAAAGAGATAAGAAACGTTCTCTGGCTCTTTTTATAGTTTAATTCTTGACTTGCTCTTAGTCTCTAGTGTAGTTAAAATTATTTCAGTGGTGAGAAAGAGAGTGACTTTTTCTTTTCAGGATATCCTTTTCATGTCTTCTAATATGAAAACCCCCAACAGAGCAAGACCCTGCCATGGCTGCAGTAGAGCAAGGGCAGTGGTGGTGGTGGGAAGATCACAGCCCAGCCCTGTCTGCTTCATCCTGCCCCATGCTCTGCCCTTCCTGACAGAGATGTGTCACAGGAGCTCTGCACACTGCTGGTGTGCTGCAGCCTTCTGCTGCTCAGAACACAGAGAAGGGATTATCCCAGTGCAATGATCCCAAATTTCCTGTACTATTAAAAATTTCATAGTATTACAACCTGATTTTCAAAGGTGTTGACGAGTCTGGAACCCTCCTGAAGGTCCAAGGGTCTACTAAGGTTCATCTCCTGTGCAAATCCAGTAATAGAAAACAGCTTTTTAAAAATTTACACATCTTGATATAAATGAAATTGTGTCTAAGCTCAAAAAAAAAAAAAGCCCAACTGCAGAAAGTGGTAGCTGTAGTACAAACAGGACTGCTGCAGCAGTTTCTGTATGGTTGGATTATCAGCTGTAAATAACACTTGAAATGTGAATTCACTCTTCAGAGCCCCAGTATGTAGCTATTTTACTAAACACAGTGGAAGCCCAAAGGTGTCAGGCATAGTGGAAAATCTGGCTCTCAATCTTCAACCAACAAAAACATGTCAGAAGATCAATACACTGTTAGCAATGATTATATTTAATTTTACAGCTAGGCTGCTAGGAAAGAAACCAATCTACATTTCTAATGCATCATAACATGAATAATTTTGAGATTTAGGTTTCTTAAATTGCTTTATAAAATAGTAAGATTTTTATTTTTTACTGCAAATCTTATCTCCTTTATAGTCTAACTGTTGTAACTCTTAATGACAAATTGACATACACAGCAAAAATCCTGCCAGGAATTCACATGATGCATTTTATTTTCTCTTTCTTGTGCAATAGGAAATCTGATTTTATGGACTAATATAAACAAGGCAGGACTTTGGACAGCACACAGTGAAGGCTGATGTCCAATGGCTGTTCTGTCACCTGCATATGTGAGGTTACTGTGATACATCTGTGACTTCTGGAAGGGATGAACCTTTGGTCACTGACTGACAAAGGGGATTGCAGTGGAGCTCATGCAGAATTCAGGTTGGCTTGTTGATTTCAGCTGTTCTAATAAAAAAAAAAATTGGTTTCCTAAATTCAAAGGTTAGGATGCAAACAAACTCAAATTATCTATTAAATATAGATGTGCAGCTTCACATGGCGAAAGGAGCCAAGAGTCTTACTAATACTTGATTTATTTCTTCTGTCCCTTCCGTGTTCTTTCAAGCATTTTTAGATTAAGCAAAAAGCAAAAGTATTTGAAACACAAATTTGGATTATAAACAAATTTATTCAACTGCTTTTTGTCTAAGAAAACAGAGGGAATCCAGACAGCCCCTCAAGCTCCACATGTCATTCCCATTCCTTTGTGAGACACTGAGTGTTTTAGAGCTCTCAGATGACTACAGAAAAATTCTGTCAGGTTGCAAACAGTTCATACCCCATTTGTAATCACTTCAGTGCTTTCCACCCCCATTCACTCTGTGACCACAGATTCCTCCTGAACATCACTAGATCCCTACTGACACTCTCTAAATAATTTCTACTGGGCTGGTCCAGTTTTGTCATTATGATGTGTAATTGCAACATGTCATTTTTCACTGAAACAGTCTGGACCTCTGGGTTGCACAAACAAAAGAAAACACTAGAAAACAGTATTGGATCAGACCATTAGACTTAACATTTCTAAACATAGCTAATAGCATTGAAAATGTTCCAGATGATAATGTGGAGAAATTTCTGAAGATGTCTCAGGCATGGAGGAGGGATAAGAACTTTCCTCTACAAGCTGAAGTCATCTCAAATGATAACTTTTGGGGTAATCTAGCACCAATTCTGCAATATAATAGAAACATAGATAATTGAAAATAGTATAATGGTGTCAGTGAGATTGCTTTCTGACTGCTTCTTCTTACCCTTGGGTAATCCTTATCTTTCAGTTTCATCCAAGTACTTTTGCTCTTCACTCTAAAAGTAAATATATTTATTCCCTCTAATCATCTCCTTAAAACTCACTTCTCTACACTGACTTTTTCCACAGTAAAGACTTGAGATTATATATCCTAGGAAAGAGCTAACATCTTGTTCTCACTAGGGTGAAATGTACTTTTATTATTACTCACATTACAGTGTTACATGTGACAGGTAGTGCAGAAATGGGACTCCCTGCACTTTATGTTATCATTGAGGTCCCCCACAGACTTCCCCATACACACCCCACAGAAGGTTTACCCTCCCCTCTTGGGGAAGGCCTGTTCCTCGGTGCCAGTAGAGGTGAAATAGAGGGAAAAGTCCAATAATATGAAGAAAAAAAGCCCTGTGTTCCCAAAGCAATTTCATTCCATGGAAAATACTTCTGCCTTGGTACTTCATGGAGCATTTTTCTGAGCAGGCCCCTCAGACACCCAGAGGCAGAACTTTGCAGCTGCTCCTCAGCACCTCACTGGATAATACAGTACGTAAATATGATGGCACTCGATTATAGAACCATTGAATTTTTAGGTTGGAAAAGACCTCTAAGGTCTTTAACTCCAACTGTTCCTTCCCCCAGCACTGCCAAGTCCCACTATACCATGTCCCCAAGTGCCACATCTACTTGTCTTTTAAATACACCCCAGTCTGGCAGCAGCACAAGGATAAGAAGAGAGCAGCTGGTATTAAGGGGAATAGTTTAACACATACATAACAGACAAGACCAAGCCCAAACTGACCAGAACCTTCTGTTATCCACCATTTCCCTTTAGGTCTTCAGGTAAATTATGTGTCAAAACATGGAACATACCTCTTAGTACTAGGGATGTATTAGAAGAAACAATACTGCACAAATTGTCATTCATATAAAACTAGTATTACTGAGTAGATTAATTTTGGCTGTCCTCTTTATTTAAATATAACCATAAACAGAAAAAGAAATAATAGCCTTTTAGACATCTGTTTTCCTTCTGAATGAATATTATATTGATTTTATCAGACAGTGGTTTAGAATCATAGTAAATGGTTTAAATTGTCAGTTGCAGTACAGGTCTTGGAGAGTTTGGGTCAAACTTTTCACCCCTAGCAAATGATGATCTTAAGAAGCAAAAGAGAGGAACAATCTCCAGTGTGAGGTTTATTGCCAGTTTTATCTGCAGCTGAGAGCAAACAAACACTGCCCAACACAACCTACTCAGGCCAGTGGCCAATTTGGTATGGCCTCATACAGGCAAATAATGTCAGAATTCCATTAAAACACAATGAGCAATATTTGTCATTGGTAAGGTGTTCAAATGCCAGTGTGTTCCCCAATCAGAGAGCTGGGGAAAAAATATGGGGGAAAGGGTGCTAAAAATAGAAATTTCTCATTAAATACTAGACTTTAAGAGTAAGAATCGCCAACTCGGGAATGTGAGCAGAAGGATGAAGGATTACCAGAACTGATGGCATTATGGACAGAAATCCCTTTAAAGAAAGACAGTACTATATTTAGGATATTGTATTTAATTCATTAACAAAACCACAATAGTAACTAATATTTATTACTACCCCCAAATGGGTCTTCAAATAAATATGAAATTTTATTACCATACACTTGTTTGTATCAGGTGCAACATGCCCAGTGGAACAAGCTCTATAATTTAAAAAATACAGGTCATATCAGGTCTTTTATTTTGACTGTAAAGGGAATAATATTTCTTTATGAGGATCTGCTCATGGAAAAGGATCAAATCTCTGCTGCTCAATATTTCTTAAACATCTAGAAAATTGTTGGTGGTAAATAAATACAAAATGTAATAAAAAACTGCTTTTTCCAAAGGGAATGTAACCGGGCTGTTACAACAGCTAAATAGTTCGAGTCTGATCTGACAATTCTTTTCCCACTCTCACTGCTGACTGCTAATCACAGTCTTAGAAAACTTGGCCCTGTATCTTTTTCCAGACAAAAACTTAATAATATAAACAAGTGGAGTACTGGAATAAAGGATGCAACTTTCTATTACATATGTAGGTAGACATATAGGACAAAGGCAAGCCCTGCCTCTTCTCCAGCCTTCCTCCCAGGCCTGCAGCACACACATTTTGGAGCTCGTCTCGGGACATGAGGTGGCTGTGGCTGCTGGCAGCAATGCAGTGCTGGGAGCCAGATCTCCTCCTCCCCTGCGGGCTCACCGGCACCTCTGCGTTTTGAACTGAAAGGGAGAGTTGCATTTCTGTTCCGTGGACAATGCCAGTGTGAGTTCTCTGCCTACTGGGAGGAATCCATGCCAAACACCAGCATTAGAAATGCCTCAACAATGGTAAATTATTCACTATTATTCCAGTACAATATTATTCTTCAAAACTTTGCAGTTGTGACAGATCAGGTTTCAGTACCAGCCTCCACAAAAAGCTTAAATCAAAGCAGTCATGCTTACTTAAAATCAAGTTTCTGGCCCACTGGGAATGGATCACTACAAAGCTGGTAACATAAGCTGAAGATGATGGGGCAGGGAATGGGCACAAAAATGCTCTGAAGGAAGGTGATGGTGTGTGAGTTTGTGGCACAATGCCTGCCAGAATGGCTGGCCTGTGCTGGAGCTGGCACAGGCAGGAGCAGGTCAGAGGGTTTATATTGTCTTTAGCAAATGTGAGAAGATGTTAAGGGGAGAGTTGATTCTTTGTTCCTTTCCCAGTCTTTTGCATCATGCAGAGCACAAAGACATTGACATCAGAATTGATTACTTCAGGCATTTAAGAAGTTGAGAAACTCAAGTGATGCACAGGTATCTCTGCCAATCAGCTTGTCCTGGGAACGGGTGAAGCAATCCCGTATGTATGTGTGTGTGTGTGAGTTTATAACTAACCACAGTGAAAGAAAGTGGAAGGTTTGTTATTTTCTGGATAGGCAGTGGCACCGGCAGGCCCCGGGATGCGGGAGCCGGGCAGTGGCACCGGCACTCCCCGGGATGCGGGAGCCGGGCAGTGGCACCGGGAAACCCCCGGGATGCGGAGCCGGGCAGTGGCACCGGCAATTCCCGGGATGCGGAGCCGGGCAGTGGCACCGGCAATTCCCGGGATGCGGGAGCCGGGCAGTGGCACCGGGAAATCCCGGGATGCGGGAGCCGGGCAGTGGCACCGGCACTCCCCGGGATGCGGGAGCCGGGCAGTGGCACCGGCACTCCCCGGGATGCGGAGCCGGGCAGTGGCACCGGCAATTCCCGGGATGCGGAGCCGGGCAGTGGCACCGGGAAACCCCCGGGATGCGGAGCCGGGCAGCGGCAGCGGCAATTCCCGGGATGCGGAGCCGGGCAGTGGCACCGGCAGGCCCCGGGATGCGGAGCCGGGCAGTGGCACCGGCACTCCTCGGGATGCGGAGCCGGGCAGTGGCACGGGCAGGCCCCGGGATGCGGAGCCGGGCAGTGGCACCGGCAATTCCCGGGATGCGGGATCCGGGCAGTGGCACCGGGAAACCCCCGGGATGCGGGAGCCGGGCAGTGGCACCGGCAATCCCCGGGATGCGGAGCCGGGCAGTGGCACCGGCCCGCCCCGGGGGCGCGGAGGGCCGGGCGCGGGCGCTCGGTGTCCCGGCAGAGCCGCCCGGTGGCCGCGGGGGGCATTGCAGGATGTCACGGCCCGAGCCTCCGGCCGCGCCGGGAATGCCGCAGGGGCGAGGAAAGGGCGTTGAACGAGCCTGAGCAGCGCGATCTGCCTCAGGGTTTGATAATCAGAGCTTCAGGGCAGGATGCGCGGGGAGCTGAGCCTGTGCTGGAATACCTGAGATCCGTTGAAGGCTGAAACATTTTGCGTATAATGAGGAAAATCCACTGTTTACATTGTGCCTGTCAAATGAGGATTGAAGCATCTGTCCCAAAGAGAATCAGGGAACTTCAGAGCTTGTGCAGATGATCTTTCAGGCTTGTTGAGGACATCTATCTCCTTGTTCTTAGGGACATGTAAGAGCTTGGACAGTGTTTAAATGTGTAACTATAAATTCAGATTTGGCTCCTATTCTCTCTGAGCTCTCTTAATATTTCCATTCCCAGGTCTAACAGCAGTATCCTGTGTTTACATATAAAGTAAGCAGTGCACATCTAGTAACTACAAGCTCTAAAATTTGGTCTTGTAAAGTTCCCTTGGACAGACACAAACTGTCAGCTATTTGTAATTGTCTTGCCAACAGAAGTATTGTGTTGTCTCACCTGTTCTCGCAGCTGAGAACAAACTCTGCACACAGGGGATACTGATACATATGAGCAGGGCTAAATCTCAGGCAGAGGATGGGTGCAGTACTTATTTCAGAGTTGTTCTATGATGCTATGAAGCTTGTTTATGTAACCAGAAAACTGAACTAATTTCAACCCCCACCCTTAATGAAGGTCCATGCCTCAACAAAAACAAAAGCCCATGCAGGGCTCAGGAAACTTCAGAAGTTATTGGAGTAATCATTGTCTTCACTTACCTTGAGACAACCAGAGGGAGAATGAGCATTTTCAGCATCCTCATCAGCAACTCACCAGGAAACTGGAAGTAACTAATTTCCTGGAAATACATGGAGAGATGCTTATTGTTTTGAGCTAAAGACCAACTGTCTTCACAAGTGCTGCTAGAGCTGTAAATCAGATAACATTGCTGAAATCTGCACCTTTGGTGCAAAGACAAGGTGGCAAAGATAGCAGACTTTAAAATGTAATTTTAAAATTAATTAGATTACATAATATGTTCTTATTCATTAAACACACCGCATTGTTCATTCCTTTACAAAGGAAGACAGAAATGCAATGTGCCATCTCTTGGAGACTACTGTTAATCAGTTGCCTGAATAATCTCTCCATTCTGCATTTTGTCATTTTTCCTAGATGTGTTTGAAGCTATGGCTTGGACACAAACGATGTTCAGACAGAGAGTGATTTGCAATAGCAGAGGCCAGAATTGGTTTAATTTAGTTGCCTTCACTAAATGCCTTATTTTTTAACTGAGATTTCTATTTTGTGCTCAAACAGTGCATTATTTAATGCATGTTGTTGTCTAGTGTGTCTGACTGATACAGCAGAAAAGAGCACCAGCTTAGTTGAAGTACACTAGGGGAGAATTCCCCAAGGGACTTCACTAATGATGGAAATCTCAAATTTATTACTCTGAAACACCATTAGTGTACTATAAACATCTGCATCCCTGCGCATCTGACGCTGAAAAACATTCCCAGTGTTTTCTTTAGCTGTATGTGTTCCAAAATAGTATAAAATGCAATGTATTGCACTACTAGTTTCTGCAGGCCTATATTAAATGCTACATTTCATCTGGCTTATATGTCCACTATTATTATCCATACCTGCAACATTCTCTGTGCTCCTGCTATGCTTCCCAGGTGTCTGAGATACCAGAACCCTCTGCTAACTATTGTTTGAGAACGCGTGTAAAGACCCAAAGAACAGTGCAGACAAACAGAAGAAGTGAAACAATTTTAACAAACACATACCCATGACTTTTACCTTGCAGAGCCCACCCCGAAGTTCCCCAAGGTACATAGATCTTTTGTTATGTAAGTCTGGCATCTCCTCTGCAGGGACTTGCTGTGAGCTGCTCTTACCTGCTGGGAGAGTCGCCTCGTCCTCAGGAAGAATCCCAGGAGGCAGCCGATGGTGACGGACAACACGGAGAGGATGAGCAGCCCGTTCCTTTTACAAACATCTTTGATCCGAGCGAGGATTGCGTCCAGGGCCACCGCCATGCTGCCCTGCCTGCTCTGTGGAGAGGAATCAGCATCCCATGGGGAGAGAATTCACTCGCTCCTCTTGTTCGGGTGCACAGATCTGGCTCTGTATAGATCAGATCAAAGCACTTCCAGTTCTGCTTAGCTGACCTGCAAGGTCACCCTTCTGCCAATAGCCACCAAGCAAGCAGCTGGCATTATTGTTCCAAATTAATACCAACAATCCTATTATCAACTACATCATTAAGAGCCTGGAAGAAGATTAGGGGGCTCTGGAAAATTAGAACAGAATGCAGTAGTATTTCTAAAACAAGACTAGTTCAAAACAAAGTGACACTCCTGGGGGAGAGGTGATGCATTCCTCAGCCTCCCCAATTTGGGGTCTGGACACCCAAACCCCGAAAGGCAGCCCTGCCTGCCAGCATTCAAACAGGGAACAGAGCAGTATTCCCAAGGGGCAGAGCAGGTAACGTTTTGAACAGGACTATCACAGCAGGGCAAGCTAGGTGAAACTGGACTTCATTAATTAAAGCAGGCTTGGGTTTTTTTGTTTTCATTGCCAAAAAAAGGCTGAATGAGCAGCATGAGAGACACGCATCAAACTGGAAATAGCCACAGACTGGAACATGCAAGGACACCTTCTGTCACTGGGCATTTATTATCTTGGAAGTGAAATGATTTCACTTTTCTTCCAACCACTATGTTGATTAGAGTAGGGCCAATTTACTTTCAGAGGATTATCAGACTAAGCCACAGGGATTGCTTTCCTTTCCTTTGCTGTGTCCGCATTCAATCCCAATGCTGATTTTTATGCTAGTGAGTGTCTGAAAAAAATACACCACCATAACCATTCACATGCCATTCTTTCTTATGAAAGCAATTCTGTAGTTTTTGGTATCTTCTGAGATTATTCAGTGTTTTTATGGAAAATATTCCTCACAGTACAACAAGGTTGTGTGCTTATAATATTACATTTTATACTGCGATCAAGTATTTGTTGTTGCATGCTCATGTATGAGTGAAAAAAACTCAGGAGAGATTAAACTGTTCTTTTTGGGGGCAGGATCTCAATCCTGTGTAGTCGGTAGGACATATGGATACATACACAGGAATAAAAGCAGGGTGGGAGGAAATAAAAAATACGTAGCGTCTGTATGTTGAACATAAAAATAAGTAGATTGTAGAAAAAAAACAGGACTGCAGAAAATTTCTTTAATGAATCAGAACGCTTTATTAATGTGTATGTAAGAGGCCCGATGAACCGCCCAACACCCTGGTAACTTTGCTACCTTAGCACCACGTATCCAATTGGCTGTTGGAATGGAATAACAGAAAATCGATTCGCTTTTCCCGTTCGTTCCCGGAGCTCCGGGAGGAGCGGCGGGCGGGGCTCGGGGTGGGGCTCCGGGCGCGGCGGGCGGAGCTCCGCGCGGGTTTGATCCCATCATGGCGGCGCGGCAGCTGCTGAGGGCGGCTCCTGGGCGGCGCGGCTACAGCGGCGCGGGCGCCGCCGAGTTCCTGCACCGCAGCATCGTGCCCACCATGCACTACCAGAAGAGCCTGCCCAGGTAGGGCGGGGCCCGCCGCTCCGGGGGGACGCGGCAGGGCGCGGCGGCGGCGGCCCGGGGTGTCCGCTGTGAGGAGAGGGCAGAGGGAACGTCCGCCCCGGGCACGGCGGTGCGCGGCTCGCTCCGTGCGCGCTGTCCGCAGAGGAGCGGGCTCGGCTTTCCAAGTGCCAGCGCAATCCGGTTACAAGCCTGCTACCGAAACATCCCCCTGGCGCCCAGACCCCGTGAGTGTAACGGGACTGTGCTATAGGAAACAAAACTCAGGCTCATAGGAAGTTGACAAAGATACCGAATAAGAAATTTGTGAGAAAGAGATGTCCAGCACGCAGCTGTGAGGGCGTAGCCCGAACAGGGCTGAAATTGAGCTATTCCTTCTACAGAGCTGCCTCTCCTAGCAGCGGTTCCTGTCCTGTCCTGTTTCCTGTAAGGGACTGGCTCCCATCACTGCGGTACCTTTGTAAAAAGACAGTCAGTTTGGGTTTCTGCCTTATTTCCCAAGAACATTATGGTGTCCATGTAGTTGCTTAACTTATTCCACAAGAAACTTATGAGACATTAGGATAATGTGTATAAGTGTTAGTCATTTTTTTCTGTAACAGTATATACTGTACAGTGTGTGTATATATGTCTGTATGTATAGTAGATATAATATTATAAGGAAAGATATAGAAGAAAGGAGGCAGAGAGATGACTGTGTAAGAAACACAGGCTTCACTCATACCCTTGCTCATCAAGTGTACATCTCTGTGTTCCACTTCCTTCAGACTACCAATTCCCAAGCTAGAAGATACAATTATGAGATACCTGAATGCCCAGAAGCCGCTTTTAAGTGCTGACCAGTTCAGGTATGGACAAACACACATTGCAGTGTCACGTTCTGCTTCAAAGCCAAGTGTTAACACAAGAAATGTGACTTGTGACAGCAAGTTGACACTTTCCTTGATTGTTGTAGGAAAACTGAAGAACTTGCTCATGCCTTTGAAAAGGGGATTGGAAGAGAGCTGCATGAGCAACTGGTTGCTCAAGACAGTCAGAATAAGCATACAAGTTACATCACAGGTACGTTCTGCTGGGTGTAGGACAGGTCTGTAGATCATCATACTTCGTAACTGCTCATAATGCCATTAATGTAATAAGCTGAATCTTAAAGTAGCCCAGAAACTTGGAATAACCTGCTGTGAACGCTCTCTGTGGCTGTATTTGAGCAATTTCAGAGGCTGTATAAAGAAGAATGCTCATTATCTAATGTCATCTATTCTACCAGAATTCTGGGTACATAGATACTAGAACAGTGGTATTTTCTCATGAGTTTATAGGGTTTAGATTAAAGAGGAGCTTATCTCACACTTCCCTTAAGGAAACTGAAGCAATAATTTCCAAATAATTCCATGTTATTTAGCAAGAAAACTAAACTTTGAGGGAGAGGAGGGGTCACAGAATACAACTAAGTTAGGGAGGCAGAAGTGGTCAGTACTCACGACTTAAAAGCCCTTAAAAGTACAAAACTATATTCTTTTAAAGAGCCAAAGAAAAGGAGTGAGAGAAATAGGAAAATGAGAATAAATAGAAACAAATCAGGAGAGGGGGAGCATGTGTATAGATCATTATTTCTTTTGATTATTCCACTTTATTATTGCTTCCACATACAAGTGTCTGCTCATGAAAGTACTCGATAGCAGCAGAGATGGAAATAGTCAAATACCTATGGAAGTAGAAGTTTCCATGTTGCCCAGTGAATGCACTTCTATCCTTGGTGTTCAGACTGCCTGTAAAGGTGTTAGCTGCCACTCAGTCTGTAGAGAATACCAGATTATTTCACAAAAGCTTCTGTTTGGTTTGTTGTATTTTACCTTCCATTCACTTAGAACAACATCTTGGGTTTTAAGGGGTATCTTTATGTTGTTCAGCAGTGCTAACCAGCACGCTGCTTTTTGTGTATGAATGGTGGGGTGTCTGTACTGATTTTTGTTCAGTTGATTTTCTTCTTTATGCATCATGAAAGACCTGTTCCTCTTGAAACTGGTTTCTGAAAGAATGTAGAGCTGTCTCCACCCTGGCATTAAAAGACTATGTGTTGATGTCAGATGTGGTTTTAAAACTGTAGATGAGTGTTGCTTACCCGTCACTGAGAACCTGCAAGTTGTAACTTAGCCTCTGGAACTACCCATTGCCCTTCTTACAGTCCAGGTAGAAGGTTCAGCCTTCTAACCCCAGCAAGATGAACTCAGTGACAGGGAATTGTAGAAATTAATAGTTTAAGAGTAGGTAAAAGCATGAACCACTCTAAATGTGAGGCGTGCACCAAAACAGAGCTGGGGAATTGCACTGTATGTCCTGGGAGTTAAGGTTTATCACTGAGCCATAAAGAAAACAGGGAATTGGCCCTTGTTGCTAATGACATGGATTATTCTAAACTGAGTATTTTTATGATTAGCCAACACTATCCTTCGTAATAATGGGGGTTTGGAGAAGCCTTGGGTGAATTATTTCATAACTTTGTCTTGTTTAAAGGCATTTTAGTGTGTGTTTATTCATGATCACTGTTGGACTACACAACCCTCTTGTCTGACTCAGGTAGCTGATTTTATGTTCTGACCTCTTTCTTGCAATTTTTAGGTCCCTGGTTTGACATGTACCTAAAAGCACGTGAGCCTATTCTTTTGAATTTTAATCCCTTTATGTCTTTTAATCCTGATCCGAAATCAGAATACAACGATCAGCTCACACGAGCTACGAACATGACTGTTTCTGCCATACGTTTTATGAAGACCTTCAGGGCTGGTTACCTTGAACCAGAGGTTTTTCACCTCAATCCAGAAAAAAGTGACACTGAGATCTTTAAAAAAATTATCCGATTTGTGCCTTCTTCGATTTCTTGGTTTGGTGCCTACATGGTCAATGCTTACCCCCTAGATATGTCTCAGTACTTCAGACTTTTCAATTCTACACGGATTCCTAAGCTCAACAAAGATGAGCTTTATACAGATGAAAAGGCAAAACATTTATTAGTGTTGAGAAATGGAAATTTTTATGTGTTTGATGTTATTGATAGAGATGGAAACATGTTGAAACCCTCAGAAATACAAGCACACTTGAAATACATCCTTAGTGACAACAGTCCGGCCCCGGCCTTCCCTCTTGGCTACCTAACCAGTGAAAACCGAGACACGTGGGCATTGCTGAGGAAGAATCTACTGGACAATGGTAATGAAGAAGCTCTTCAAAAAGTAGATTCTGCCATATTTTGTTTAAGTTTAGATGATTTTCCCATTAAAGACTTAGTGCACTTGTCCCACACTATGTTGCATGGAGATGCTGCAAACCGCTGGTATGACAAATCCTTTAATCTTATCATAGCTAAGGATGGCACCGCAGGAATTAATTTTGAACATTCCTGGGGAGATGGTGTGGCTGTGCTCAGGTTCCAGAATGAGGTTTTTAAAGATAGCACCAAGACACCAGCCATCAGCCCCCAGTCCCAGCCTGCTGCAGTTGACTCTTCCAGAGCAGTGCAGAAACTTGACTTTAAGCTGAACGATGCCTTAAAAGCAGGGATTACCAAAGCCAAACAGAAGTTTGATGCCACTATAGAATCACTGTCTCTTAACATGATTCAGTTCCAAGAAGGGGGCAAGGAGCTTCTAAAGCAGAAGAAGGTGAGCCCAGATGCTGTGGCTCAGCTGGCCTTCCAGATGGCTTTCCTGCGCCAGTACGACCAGACTGTCGCCACGTACGAGTCTTGCAGCACTGCAGCTTTCAAGCACGGCCGTACAGAAACCATTCGTCCTGCCTCTGTGCACACCAAGAAATGCTCTGAAGCCTTTGTCAAGGGACTCTCCAAACACAGCACAGAGGAGCTGCAGAATCTGATAGTGGAGTGCTCCAAGTACCATGGCCGTTTGACGAAAGAGGCTGCTATGGGTAAGTAGGAATCATCAAACACTCCTACACTAAAATGTCTAGTAACGTTGCTGCAAATATTTACAACTCAGCATTTTAATGCTGATGGATGTCCAATGTAAACTTGACAAAAACAGTAGCAGAAGGCTGAAGTTTAAAGTACATTCCCTCATTCTCACCCATTTCTTGATAGAGAGGAGTGCCTCTGTGCTTCTCACTGTACCTTTCATGTGTTGAGAATTTTTTATACTTTAGTTTTTGTCCTTAGAGCAGTTGGACTATTTGAAGATTTATTTAATGCATGTTGAACAAGAACTTTGGCTTAAGTCTGAGGAGGTACTGTCTTATCTCTGCAGGGGATAAAGGTTTTAACAACTGCCAAATCAAACTCATGTTTTGGCCATGCTACTCCTGGCATTTTTGTAAATGCTTTCTTTTGAACTGTCCTTCTCAGAAGCATTAAAATTGACAGCAGTAATTTATCCTATAGAGACTAAAATTTGCCTCCTTTTGTTGGTGCAAGATGCTCTTCCTCTTTAGATTCATAAATCTTAGGAAAGGCTTTTTCTGCATTAAACAACTTGGCTATGTTCAGGGTAAACAGTTAATCAGAGAATGTGATGTATTATTAAAATTGTCTGTTAACTCTGCACTTTTGTGTATTCTCCTGCTCCTGCTGAGCCTTGCAGTAAAACAAGCAGGCCCTGTTCCCCTAGGACAATGGGCCTGAAAAGTCTGAAAAGTATTTCCTATCGGTACAAAAATAAACTCCAGTTCGACAGCCCTCCTCTCTTGTGGCTGAGGCGAGTTTACTTCCCACAGAAGTCAGGCACCTCTCTCACACTGTTACTTTCTTTCTCCAGGCCAGGGCTTTGACCGGCACCTCTTCAGCCTGCGCTGCCTGGCCGGGGCCAAGGGGCTGCCGCTGCCGGATTTCTATCAAGACCAAGCCTACGCCCGCCTCAATCACAACATCATTTCCACCAGCACCTTGGTGAGCCCGGCTGTGCAGATAGGAGGCTTCGGCCCCGTGGTGTCCGATGGCTTTGGAGTAGGGTATCAGGTACAAGATGACTGGATAGGTTGTAATGTTTCCTCTTACCCAGCTAGGAATGGGAAAGAATTCCTGCAGTGTATATACAAATCACTAGAAGATATCTTTAATGTTTTAAAGGGCAAGAAAATTGGTAGTTAGACATAAAGACATTGGAATACTTTACAATTGCAGAACAAAATGCAGATTATGTCTAATTGACATAGTAATCAGTGTTCAGCATGGATGAGACTGCCCAGCCTAACTGGCTTCATGTATCATCCTTGGCCTTGAATACTGTTAGATTCACTAGGATATTTCTGTCTATTTCAAAGAAATCAATTACAGACCTTGAATGCATTTCAGGAAATACAGACATTAACTATGTCAAATTAAGTAACAGATCCATGTGTTCTTAAAACACATAATCTAAATTAAGCATTTTTATTGAGTTAATGAATTTGGAACACCTGTGTTCCATGAGTGTTCAGACAGACTACAGTACTGTGATACCACTCGAACTGTTTGTTTTAAAAAAATATATGCAATAATTTTAAACACAGAAGAGTGGTTCCATTTGCACTCTTGCAGTAAGCTTGCTTACTAACTTATTTAAACTTGAATTAAATCAGAACTGATTGTGCCTCAACTGCTTGAAGCCTTTCCACTATAACAGCTTTTAGAGACACAAAAAATGAAGTGGGAGGCTTTAAGAAACCTGCAGTCACCAACTGGGTTGTTAAACTGACTGGAAAAGACTGTATTTTAATAAAGCTGCCTATTAATAACCACAAAGTTATTTTATTGCCATATCTAAAC
Organism: Chloebia gouldiae; assembly: GCA_003676055.1. Lineage (NCBI taxonomy): Eukaryota > Metazoa > Chordata > Aves > Passeriformes > Passeridae > Chloebia > Chloebia gouldiae. The sequence continues at coordinate 4,114,784 of QUSF01000010.1, read as the reverse complement.
CATACAGCATGGGTAGACCCCTTATCAATAGCTTGTTTCTTACCAAGATAAGTATTCTGCACTCTGTCTGCTATGTAGATCTTGTAGATCTGCCATTTACCCTCTTAATTTCCACGCTTTTTATTCTGGGAGGCCAAGTCTTTCTGTGGAGCTGGATTGCACAGTGGTGTTGGCTTCTGTGATCTCTGTAAAACGAATTCATGTCCCGCTGGCCCAGACAGCCAAATGTATCAGCAGAACAGGAAAGTCTGGGCACAGTGGTTGGATGTGACAGATGAGGTTCAGAGGCTCAGAAACAACTTCCCTTTGCTCTTTGGGTATCTCAGCTTCCAGGTTCTCTCAGGGTCTTTTCAATTTAGCACAGTAAGTGTAAGCAGTACCCAGTCCTGGAAGTATGAAATGAAAGTGCTACCAGGGGAAAGCCTTTCATATGTAAGCCTGAAGGCTTTGCTCTTGTAAATGTGCTGTTCTAGTTTTCAGCTGAAAAGCAGTATTTTAAAACCTACTTTAAAACTCAACATAAACAAAGAAAGGAAGGTGATAATTTTGGAAGACGCAGGAAATAACGTATCAGGAAACATTAATAATCAGACCAAAAGTCTGAAAAAAATTCACTAAAGATTGGCTGGGCTTTTTTTTTTCTTTTTTGGGGTTTGTTTTGGTGGGGTTTTTTGTTTTGTTTTGAAACATGAGAACAGCTGGCAAGACTGTGAGTGCACTCACCAAGGAGTACAAAGTCTATCTTCACCTAAAAATTAGGTTTACTTAATGACATGGAAAAATAACTTGCTTTTCAGAGGATTGTAACCGTGTAAATGTCAGCAGCAGTCAAGCTTAGTAAGTGTTCTCAGGAAACTCGCCTCAGTCTTTACCTGAAGTGGCAGAAAGCTGCTTAAAGGTGTAGCTGTTTCCTTGAAGAGTTAACACAGCCTTCACTAGTGGTTGTAGCCATTTCCTCATCATAGGAGTGGTGAGTGGGAAGACTTTGTTTGCTTATGTTAGACAATCAAATACAGGTACTTCTTGGTGACCAACTATTAAAACCTTTAAGGCTGTAAGTTGTGTAAGCAGTTACTCAATCCATTAGCTAAGCTACAGACCACCACAACCATGTAATTCCAAAACCCCACAGCATTAAGGACATGGCACAGTTCAGTCAATAAGTACTATTTTCAGTTTGTACTGAGGCCATCTCCAAGTGCTCCATGGTAAATATTTTATTAGGGCATGCTGGGGATGGAAAGTACAACTCAGGGATGTCGGTCAAAGGTTGAACTCGATCTTGGAGATCACTTCCAACCTAAATGACTCTGTGTGAACTTTTTGAAGTGCAGCCATGTAAAAAAGTAACTCCAAGGAAGCTGCATATCTGATGTTTACAGCTCCTCCATCAATAACCATGTCATAATTTGTCAGGGGTATGAACTTCAGCATTTTACAAATTTATGGGTAACTTCATAGATTCCAACAGATTCCTTTGTTTTTTCATCATAGTCATTCCAATCCTGTAGGAAATAAGATTTCACAGTGTTAGTCACAAAGGACAGAATGCACACAGACTGGAATTCAAACTGGAGCTAAATGTTACTCAAACTGAGTCTTAGAAATCTGTAGAAAGTTAAATTTTAACATGTGAGAGTAGCAACATCACTAATCTGAAATTAAATGAGCTTCTGTCTCAACGTTTTTATATATGCATATTGCTGGGGTTTATTTTCTTACATAGTCCCCAGCCTGTAGTGGACAGACAGCAGCCATGGCAGGTGAAAGGATTATCTATCATTTACAATACTCTAGTCAGGTGGGTAAGCAGACAAGGAGATCTCTGCCAAGTAGGATACCAGGGAACAGAGTTTGACCTTGAGATTCCTGCTCACACCCAAGAAGATTTGCAGTGCTGGTGTCATTATCCTGAGCTTTGAAGGACAGTATCTATATTACTTTTTAACCTCTCTGTGCACAGGACAATGGGCAGGGATCTTCCTAAACAGCCATTGTAATATTCCAGTTCTTGCTCTCTGGAATTCCTGAGTGACTTAAATATTTGTCAGCTGCTAAGTTAACAAATTCATACTTCTAAAATGACACTGTTAGTAATGCTGGTTGTTCACACTTGATTCAGTTTTTCTCTCCAGCTGTGGCCTTCCTGTGGCTACAGGAAGAGCAAAACCACGCTAGGGGTGTGCATTTTGGACTAGTGACATGAGGAAAGCAAGCTAGGTAAGTAGTTTTACTAGTGAAAAGACAACATACCTTTTCTAACAAGTTTATGTCATTGAAAGGTGTGCCAGATTCTGCACCTTCAGCAGCAAACCCTGCCTGCAAACACATTTGCAGAAAGCTTTTAAAATTACATTGTACTGACAAAATAATAAGTATGATCATTGAAACATTTCAAGAAGGTAGCTCAGCACAAAAATGTATTGTATTTCTTTTAAATTAGAGAGAAAGAATGGGCAAGCTCTTTGCTAATTAGGGTCAGTACAAGGTTGGGACCCTGCTCCTCTATTTTTCCCAGCAAAAAAACTATTTCAAACTATTCTGGATAATGTTAAAGCTTAGTTTCTAAGTTTATATAGCAGCATCCAGTTCCTACTAATAGCTTTGTTTTCAGAGTCCACACAGGCATAATACCTTCATAACACACTGCAAGGAAAGCAATAGAAAATGTGGAAGAAAGCCAACAGTTCTACCTTCAATATTGTCAGAATCCAAGACACTCTAGAGAAGGAGCAGCTTGTATTGGATTTAGGAACACAAGTGACAAGCAAGCTTTGTGTGTAAGGAGGATCAGCTGGCTGAGTGAACAGATTAGCATCCCAAACAAGCATTTCACAGGGGACAGTTCTTCACTACCATCACTGTTGCTGTGTTTAAAGAGTGGAGAAAGGACAGCTCTAGGAAGGTGCTCTGGTTTATCAGATCTCTCACTTTAGGTTCACAGTTACTCTATAGCTTTATAGAGTAAGATTTACTAATTTTAAAAGCATATTTTAAAATCCCAGACACTTCTGTAGCATGCAGGAAGGTTTCTTACATTGTGTCAATTCTAAGTACAGAATTTTATTAACAAGAGGCTAAAAATCAAAGGTAGCTTCTTCCTGGTTTTCTGCAAGGGATCTGCACTTGCATTTTGGATAAGGAAATCCCTACTAGTGCTAGTCAGACATTAAGCATGTGCAAAGTAAGCCACAAGACTTGAAAATATTTGGGGATTTGAATGGAAGGTTAAGCACTTGGGTGTTAAATGAACCACAGAGTGTGGCAGATCTAACAAATCTAACAACAGGAGAGGGATCTGCAGGGCACAGTGACTTTTCAGTAACTGTCAGAAGCCCATGTCAAGGGAACTGCTGGGGTGGAGAGGAAGATCAGCATTGTGGGTCAAAACTGAGCTGAGTATAGAACAAACACCAGAAAAATGAAAGGAGCCCTGCTTTTGCCACCTGGAGCCATTCCCCAGCCATGTGACTGCAATTGCAAACTTCTGCACTGGGTCTTTCAGAGAAACAAAGGATACTTTCTCCTCTCTTAACAATCAAATGTTTGGTGGTGGTGGTTTGTTTTTGGTTTTTTTTTGTTTGTTTGTTTTTTTTATAACTACTATAATTTAAATAAGACATGCAAGCATTAAGCTACTTTAAATTGACTCCAGGTGTGGTTGTATTAGGTGTACCAAAAAATACAGAGAAAATACAGTGATTATATGGCCACATGCCATGTTTAGTGCTAATCAAAAGTGAGATCTAGGTTTGTGCAGAAGCCAGGCTTTGGAACTGCAGAAGTCCTTTGAGCATCAGAAAACTCTCATTTACTGATTTAGGCATCCAAAAATTCACTGAAATACCTCTTCAGAGATTCAAGTACTCTCCAGTCAAGCACACCAAACTCAGAATTTTAAATTAAAACTTGTGTTACAGCTGTGAAGTCTTTGTTCTGTAACTAAAGTTGACAGCTAGGATGCAGAGCTATAAACATCTCCTACATTTTGTAGTCTTCCCATAGATTTTTCTTGAAGAGCAAGTTCCTAAGTCTGGTTGCAAAGCTTTCAAGCAGGAATAAACTAACAACCATTCTGGAATAAAGGAATAACCATTCATCAAAAAGATGGATTTCACTTAAATAAAGACCTCTCCCAGCACACTGTGGTAGGGATTCTATTTATATCAAATTCTTTGTAGGATCAGCTTTTTTGGGCTCTTTCTTAGCACAGCATCCCAGTCTGAGAGAAGGATAAGACAGGTTTATATTTGTCAGTCTATTTACACCTAATCCTACTGGAATAATAGGTTAAAAATAGCAGGGAGTTAAGTGGCAATAGAGCATGACCATGCACAAGAGATATGTCATTGCAGACTGGCCCTGAAGAATCCTTTACCTCTGAACCATGAGGTGTGCTGTGCATCAGCCTGTAACTGCCAGTGATCTGCAGGCTTTGTCTGCTCAAGCAGCAAATGGGAAAATGCCAGCGTTCATCTCCTGTGGCTCTGGTGATGTCAACCCCAAAGAAAAGCTGTTTTTTAGAGGACACACACTGAAGTGTGTTCATAACCTGAGCTTGATGAGCTCTGTAACACACCAAGGAGCAAGTGGTGCTCTGTGTAATGCTGCACTTTCCCTTTGGGAAAGACTCTTGCAATGACGTGAGGAGGTGAATTCAGATTAACACTGAGTCACCTGTGAGGCAGTTTAAGTACAACTCCAAAGGTGTGCTTAGTTTTAGATTTTACTGGCACAGAGAATACTGATTGTTTGCATTAGCTGCTTCCAAGTTTTTGGTTTGGTTTTTTTTTTTGAATCAAATGTAGTAGAACAAGGAACTGTGGAAGAATGGGAATCTGGGAAGGTCTAAGATGTTCCAGAACCATTTCAAATAGTGTGTATTTTATCACTCTAGAAGAAGGGCTTTTAAAGACAGAAATGAATCATAAATAAGAACTCACCTGTGGTTGAAAATCAACTGGTTCCAGACCTCGGCATTCAAACTCCACAATGGTTTTGAATTTCTCGCTGTCTTCAGCCTGTGATTGAGTCAGAAAAGCATTAATTTCCATTGAACAGAGACAGTGACAAGCATTAGTCTAGGAATGGATTGCTTTAAAGGCAGCACTTTCATCTCTGATGCCCCAGGTGCCAGCAAAATCTTATGGCTCATTTCATAGGTGGTCCCTAACTGCCTATCTAGAATTTCTTAATCTGCCATGAGGAAGTCTTTGAAATGAAACCTAGAGGGGCATTTTATATACATATATAATACCTCTAATTTGGATGATACAGTTCTGTGTTGGCTTTTGAAATGTATCAGATTATTCTACACTTGAGACTGCCCAGGAGTCTACAAGAAGATTTCTGTCCAAGGACAAGACCAGCTTTTTGTGTTCCTGAAGGAGGATGGTAAAGCAAAAACTCAAATACTGTTAATGCTTGTTTATCTTTCATTTGTTACATAGAAGAGGAAACAAACTTACATTGTAAGGCTTGATTGTCTGACTTAAAATATCTAAAACAAAAAAAAAGTATACAAGTGAGTGGCACTATGTTTTCAGTTTTGTTCAGCACAAACCAGCCACCAGGATCTTCTTTCACAGCAATTTCCTTACACAAAGCAAAAGAAATGCAAGAAATGCAAGGTTTTCCTGCAGCTCATCTTCAAAAGGCAGAATTACATTTTTCTCCCTTCTCCTGAGAAGTTTACACTGCATCATTTTTCCATACCAGTGCCAAAAATACTTGCATGCTTTTGTAAAATAACAATCCAGATGAGTTTTGTTCATGCAGAAGGCTGGACTCACCAGGAGGTGAGTCTCCCTGAGCGTGATGTCCAGAATGTGCCTGTTGGGAACTCCAGCACCAATGTACAAGGGCAGAAATCCCTGGTGAAAGCTCTTTACAAAGGGTGTCAAGCAAAAATGGGGACTAAAAGAGAAGCTGTGAAAGGATGATGCCGGGTCGGTGGCCAAGCACGTACCGATGGAGCTCTCCCTGGAGCACAGCTTGCACTTCTGCACCATCGTGGCGCTTCCTCGGCCGCCTTTCAGGGGAGCACTGTCCTAAAATCCAAGACAAGAGAGACATTTTAAACCACTTCAGCCTCTGGAAACCTCTGCAAAGCTAAGGCAGTTTTGACAACAACCTTTAGCTTTTTAAAAATACTGCAACAAGACTTTTTTTTTTAACTACGGAGATTTAACAAGTTGAGATTATTAAAAAATAATTCTGTTCCAGACTTCAAACAGGGAATAATATATATTTGTGTCTTATCCATATAGGCATGCTCTGTTAATTCTTCAAAATACATTCTTACCATTCAGCTGTATGCAATAAAAAGGGATGATTATTGCTGAGAACAGTATCCCTGACAAATTTTATCCTGCTTTTCCAGCTTCCAAATGCTGATTTAACATGCTTAAATCATCTTAATTTACCTAACATTCTCCAAAAGGAGAGCATCATGAGCATCAGATAAATATACTACAGGCACGACCGTATTTTGATATGACTTCAAAATTTCTTTTTAAATTAAATTTTTACAGAACGGTGTTTTAAAAGCAGATGTAATACTTTGTTACCAACAGTCACTATTCAAATGGCATATGTCAATTAACAATCTCCAAATACTTCTTTTAATATGGAACATGACAATTGTCTAAATGCACATAGCTGTTGAAAAAACTATCTATCTAGAGGGGAAGCTGTCACGTCCTTGATGCGGATACATGTGTAGAGGCAGGTTTGTGCTCATTTTTGCTCAGAAGTTACGAGGGGCACACGCACCATCAGCCGCAGGTACTGCCACTTTTCGGAGACTTCACCGCAATTCCCACATTTCAGCTGGAGAACACAAATGGGAAGGTTGAAAGCGGTCAATAATCAGGGACATGCGCCGCTCCCGGCCCCGGCCCGCGGCCCCGCACCTTGAGGTACCATCGGAAATCCTCGCCCTCGGCGCGCAGCCGGGTGATGTTCTCCAGCGTGGCGCGGAGCTGCAGCCCGATCCTCTGCAAGGCAAGCGGCGCAGCGCGTCAGCCCCGGCTCCCCTGCCCCGCGGGGCTCCGGCCGAGGCTCTCCCCGTGCCCCCGCGGGGCTC
>QUSF01000010.1:4066229-4107687 GCA_003676055.1 Chloebia gouldiae | reverse complement strand
GGGGCTCCGGCCGAGGCTCTCCCCGTGCCCCCGCGGGGCTCCGGCCGGGGCTCTGGCCGAGGCTCTGGCCGAGGCTCTCCCCGTGCCCCGCGGGGCTCCCGCCGAGGCTCTCGCCTACCCCCATGGCCCCGCGGATCCGCTGCGCTGCCCTGCTCCCCGTGCCCTCAGCCAAGATGGCGGCTCCGCGCTCCCTGCCCGGCTGGGCCGGCGCGAAGCCGCGTCTGCCCTCAGCCAAGATGGCGGCCGCCACCGCCCGCCGCGCGGGATGGCGGGAGGTCTGTGGGCAGGGGAGGAAAAGCGGGAAGCCCTGATATTTTGAACATTACACATCAATTAATCACTTTTTTTTTTTTTTTTTTTTAATCGCAGCGTCTTACAGACCAGACGTGTGAAGAGAAAGAAAAACTGCAGTTTGGCAGCATTGCCATAGGGTCCACCCTCAGGGCCTGTGGGGGACCCCTCAGTCTTTTAATGAATGCTACACAACAGATCTGCTAGCCCAGAACTAAACTTAATACATTCTAGGTTGCTTTATAGCCTCTCTGAAGCTGAACGGGAGGGTCAGTGAAGATCCCTGATGGCTCCTGTTGTTTGTCTCTGCTCTGGAGGTAAGTGGGTAACCCCAGCCGGGATGAAGGTGATGTGTGTCTGCTACAACCATTTACCTGTGCAGAGCCAGATGTTGTTCTTGGCTGGCCGACAGAATCCCTAGCTCAGGATAGTAACAAAAGTTTGCCTTGACAACTGGCGAAAGCTTCATTTCACAGAGCCAGGCTTCATTCCTTTTTCTACTGCTGTGTAGAGAAGTGCAGTGTGTGGGTGATCCAAGTCAAGTGACACACTCTGAATGCACCGTTATAAAAGAAGTGTTAGAAGTCAGTCACTCACCAAAGCTTAAAAATTAAAAATGCAAATCTCACCCTTTTATTGAGTCACTGACAGTTTGTAACAACAACAAAGTAACAATCAAAAAAATAATCTAAAGTACAAAAAAATTTCAGAAACAATGAAGAGCTGGAACAGGATCCTCCCTCCCCACCCCTACTGTTAACATTGCAATACAAACTTCAGTTTGTCTGATTTAAATTGGCTTGATCTTGAAGTGGAGTCCAATAAGACTGAAGACGAGACATTTAAGGTCCTGGACCAGGTAGTAGAACACTCTCAAACCTTCTGGATCTCTGCAGTTCACAACAGAAAGAAGAAAGGGGGGAAAAAATTAAAATACTTTAAAAAATTTAGACTGATGCTCTTAAAGAACAGGTTACAGAACTAATGTATTAAAAAAACCCAAAGCCTATATGGGGACTTTTTAGATGTCATCTTAGACATGAACAGATTTGTTTCATTCTACACTAATTAATTAAATATTCTCTACTCTAACTGTGAACATTTTAAGCTTTTACAAAATATGCATTTTTATCATGAAAACAAGTATTAACAGCACTTAGGATTTTACCCTTCCCTTGCCCCCAACAGTCTTTTCAGCTTAGGTGAAATACAGGTATCTTGATTCTCCCAAAGAAATTGGTACAACCAGGCCAGTGGCAGCTGAGACTCTGTATGTGTGTAACAGGGTTCCTACAGCAGGGTCTGCTCATAATGCTGAGGGATTCTCTGAGTTTGAGAACACAGCCTGTAATGCCACAGCCTAAAGGCATTTGGCACATTGTGCTGCAGCACAGAGCACTGGTGCCCCCAGGAGCTGGTTCATACATCGAAATGATATAGAACACATGTAAAAAATAATCAGGAAGTTCTAACACAGATTAGTAAACACACACAAGGGCAGCATAAAAAGCAGAGTACATACTTGGACTGATTTACATCAATGAGGGAACCGATTTTTGACGTCGTAAAGGAGATGTGCTCGTCACCAATTACTATCTCAAGCTCCTGAAAAAGAAAAGGTTATAGGAACTCACTGCTTCATGGTACCAGTTACAGAAATACTTCAGTACTGTGATGCTTTTTACTTTTTATTACAAGTTTGTATAACAAAGACATCAAATGCAGCAGGTCTGTGGATCATATTAGCTTCCACAACTACACTGTCACTGAGACACTACTCAGGTTTTAAAGCAGTATTTGTTTCCCTTTCGGCTGGAAACAATACTGGCTTGATGCAAAAGTTTAGCTCCTTCCAAGGAGCTAACATATGAATATTAAAGAGCAATTGGAAGAGACACTGTGCACCGTACCTGTCGGCCCACTCTGTCAGGAGGAGGCCACAGAGCATCATCTTCTTTTGTGATTTCACTGTCGTCGATTATTCTCTTCAGCTCCTCCATCACACTCTTGTGCACATAAGCCTGGACACAACATTCCGGCAGAGAAATAAAAATACAGCCCTGCCCACAACGCCCCGGCAAGGAAATCCAACCCTGGGCCCTGCCCCGAGTCCCCTTCGCTGGCACAGGCGCCCTGGGCCGCGCTGCCTCACCTCCTTTCGGATCATCACATCGTTCTTGTAGTTGCTGTTGTTGGCGTAGCGCAGCTTTCCTGCGGGGAGAGGCCCGCGTTACCCCACGCCGGGGACCCGCGGCCCGGCCCCCCGGGAGCGCGGCTCGCCTCCCCGGCCCCCCGCCCCGCTCTCACCGTCGGGCCGGAACTCGAACTCGAGGAACTCGTGCCCGAACTTGCCCTTGTGCCCCACGTAGTAGCGCAGGTAGAAGTCGCTGGCCATGGCCGCGCCGCTGCCCGGCTCTTCGTCAGCCGCGTCACCGGCGCGCGCCGCACGGCCCGCGGCGCGGCGGGCGCGGCCGCCCCCTGGCGGGCCGGGGGAAGCCGCGCCTGAGGGCGGCTGCGGCCGCTCCCTCGGCGGAGCCCCCGCGGGGGGACCCGGCCGGGACACGGCGCAAAGCCAACCGGGACCGGCGTGAAGCCCGCAGCGACACGAGACGGTGTCGGCTGAGGCATCGCCGCCCCTCTGCTCTTCCCAGGGCAGAGTCCCAGCCCCTCGGCGTCCCGTGGGAGAGCAGTTACTCACTAGGTACTCATAGGATAGCCTTCTGGTCATGCTTAGTCGTACGAACGAAAGAGATGATGTGTAGTGGCCTTTTGTAATGAGCACTGCTGGTTGCATTAAGTGCTACTGCAAGAACTTGATACACACCGTGTTATGCTGCACTCCTTCCCAGTGAGATGGGGCCCACCAAAACCATCAGATTATATTTTGATTAAGTGGCCACCCAAGGGCCGAAGAGCTCGGCATTATCAGCCCGATGCCCTGGGCGAGCCCCGGAGGCGATGCTGGCGCTGGCAGCCGCAGGGAGGGCAGAGCTGGCAGACCTCCCCCAGGTGAGTTCATCAGAGGCGTCTCCTGATCCCTGCTGCACACAGGGAACTGGCACCGTGCGTTTATGATTTAAAGCAAAATTAACAGCAGGTGGACAAGTTTGTGTCTTCTGAAGCAGTTTGGTGCCTCACTGGGACTGGTGTGCTGAGATCCCTCATCACAGGTGGCCTGAGGTGTGAGAGGAGATGCTCTGAGGGTAAATCCTGCCCTTTGCTGCTTTGGGAACTGCTGAAAGGAGATAGCCAGAGAGGCATCCTTTCATAAAGCATTCCCTTCTGCAAGGAGAATTCAGAAACAGGGTATGGCTTGTGCACATCACTAGACAGGACGCTTTTAATTGAGGACACAGAATGGGGGAGGGTGGTTTGCACTGTGGTGGTGTTGGAAATGGGTTTGCACCGATGAACGTGATTTCATTTAGATGGTGCTGCCTCACATCCCATTGCAGGGCTAATGGAGTTCTCTGCTTTCCTCAGAGTTACAGCAGGGCTAAGTCAGGCAATATTTTCTCTTATTCATTGTTTTTCACATCTTTGTGCTTGAATACTCTCAGTTGCATTGTGTATTCTTTAGGAATGTTCATTCTGTAAAATGTCTATAAGTTGTCTTTTCAATAGAAAAGTCCCACTGATACAGAAATAGCCATCCTGTTGCTTTATAACACCTGCAGGTACTGCAAAGAAATTAAAACTTAACCTTAAAAATGTAACATTTGCATTTATACCAGTCTGAAGGATTTTTTTTGACAGAATTATTACCCTGCTTACTTTGTTAACTTGGTTGTCCAATCTAAAGGTAATACCATGTGCTGTCTGGTTTGTCCCCAAGTTCAGAGGTTTGGTTTTATTTGGTTTGGGGAATTTTTTTTGTGAGAGAATTACTGCACTGTAATTGTCTAAATGTTTATAAGCCTTTTCAGGAATATCAGTGCTTAATGTAAATTTATTTAAATTGCTGTGTTGGAAGGAAGAGCAAACTGGCATAGGAATTATCCCAAGAACCTGCATTTTAATTCCTTCTGGAGGTGTCAACTGTCTTTGAGTTCTCTATATTAATTCTAACATTTTATGATAATATATAAGTGCGATAAAAATATATATAAGCGAAATAATTTTTTTTTTGCTGTGTGTATATTATGTTTTTGTCTAAGTAAAATAAATGTTATGTTTGATGGCGATACAATGGGTAAAGACTTGCTGCCAGTGTTGTTTGGGTTATCTTGACACATTTACAATCCCAAACATGCTCTGCTTGAATGCATTGGCTTAAGTTTGTGTTTGTGAAAGGCAAAATGTGTGCGCTGCAGTTCTTTTCCTGCGCTTAAAAGCATGTATAAACAGTGGTTCTTCTGCCTCTGAAGAAAATATCTCTACAAACACACATTTTTAGCATTGTTTTACATATGATAGAAGGACTGTAATGTAACAATATGCATATGGAATCTTAGTACTGCTTTATAATGGGTTTGAGTTAGGGTATTGTTTGTTTGTTTGTTTTTTAAGAAGACCAAAATTTACAAGAGTTTCTCCTCTGACCTGTGAGGAGTGGGTATCTGTGGGACTTGAAAAAATGGGAGAAATCAAATAAACATGCTCTGAATATTTCTATTTATTTGGGTTTTTTTCTTATGTCAATAGAACAGCAGATGGCTTGAATGAATCAACCTACTTTGAATCCATAATTTAACTTAGTTTTAAGATTGCAAGATTTGTGATTGTTTCTTGAAATAGTTGTATTCCTGCTGTTTTATTCTCTTCACTAGAAATGTTGAATGCTTTGGAGAACTGGGTGACAGAATTTTTTTTCACAGATTGCAGATAAATCAGGTTGTTTTCTGATATTTTTCCATGTGTGTAACTTGTGAAAATGTGTTCCAAACATAGAGAATTTTATGCGACTCTTTTTCCTTGTATCTGCAGAGGCTTTAATTCTTACTGATTCCCCTATCAAAGAAACTATTTTGACTGAGGAAATTTAAGACAATATAATCTCTGATAGTTAAAAAATCCCTAAAATACTTCTTTAAAATGTGTTCCATAGCATTTAACGTGCTCCATGGTGTGGATCTTGACTTTGCTTGTAGATCCTTGTTATGCCCGTGTTACTTTTTTACTTGCTGGGAGGAGAATTTTATTTTGGTTTTGAAGAACGTTAATTCCTTTGCCTCTGCATTGTGTGAGAGATAATGGGTATCAAAATCCAGCTGAGTCAGCAATGTGTTGGGGTGCTGTGTTAACCCTAACTTTGCATTTTAATGCACTATTTACCAGAGTTTGTACTTTGAAATTGCAATATGGATACGTTTCACCTACTCGGTTAAAAATCCTTCTGTAAGAAGGAACTTTTGTTGTTTTGGAGCCAAGCAACACAACCTTGTTACCCTGAGGGGAGGCTCTCCCCACCGGGCTGTGCTGCTGTGGTTGGTTATTGACTGCCAGGCTCTGTTTGCTCACAGGGCGCTTCTCGCTGGTCATGACTTAGTAAACAAGAATGGGCTGTATTGACTTGTGTATTAGAAGAACCAAATCCCAAGCCTAGCATGGACTCCTGTGTGTAAATGAGTGCCTGAAAAGGAGAAGGATTTGTGGAAATTAATAGAAAGCAGGACTGGAAGGGTCTGTCATTGTTGCTGTGTTCAGCCTCCTGCCCTCAGACAAGATCAGCTCTCCCATGGGAATATTTGTGTGAGTTTTAAGAAGCTTTTTGGTTTTGATTGATTTTGATTGCCTGCTTTCTCTACAGACTGTTTTTATGTCAAATGCAAGTTTATAATGTAATTGACTTTCTCATTTTAGCAGTCAGCTCCCATCTGAATCTGCTGGGTTTGGCAAGGCTGGAAGCTGGGGTGCAGTGGTGTGTGAGAACTGAGAAGAGTATCTGGGCTCCAGTACTGGTGAATCCAACTCTTCAGAATATATTGCCACAAATAATTTAGGAAAACAAATATGACTTATTTAAACGGTTTGTTTTTCATGGTAGAACTGTGTCTTGAACTTACACAAAATAGGATCTGCTCTTATTTAAAAATACATACAGAGATAGTTATGAGGGCTGACGTGGGGGAGCTTGTCTCCAGTGGCTGCTTCTGAGGAAGAATCTGCACATTTAGACAGAAATTAGTCTTTGTGAATTGTCCTCTAATAGTTCCCCAAGAACTACAAAAGAAAGAGGTATTTGATGTCACTGCATGTTTCAGGCTCTTCATTTTGACATTAGCCAGGCGCTGTATTCCAGTCATGTATTTCTGTGTAAACTGATTTTATTTAAACAAATCTGCCAAACTCTTTAAAGGTGTCCCTGGTGGCAGGGAGTGAGCACAGGTATTTATTTAGCCTTCAGCCCATGACCTTCCTGTAGAGGTGGGTTATGTCTCTGTAAATGTGGAAATAAGCAAAGGAGTGTTGGACATTTTACCTCCTTGATTGGAAGGACATCCTGGTTGTGCTGAGCTGCTCGAGATGATGCTTCAGACAAAGGCTACAAAGAAACTTCTCTTTGCTTCCGTGTGGCCTTGCTTTACCTTCAATAAACATTGTTCTATTTTTTTTGTGCTTTACCAAGTTTGTTTGATTTTAAATCCAAGCTCTGACAGAACCTTCTGACACAGCAGAATTTCACAAACTTTTCAGAAGTGAGACCTTGGGTAGTGCTTTTATAACAGAAACTTTTAGATTTTACCTGTAGGCCTGCTTATGCTACTCTAAGTGGGCCTCATGTTCTCTGTTACACTTTGACAAAAAGTTAAATGGAATGTTATTTATTTCTAACATTTTTACCTGTGTACTTTTTAATTTGTATTGCATTTCACTTTTTTTCCTCAGGCTTGTCATCATCTCTAAAACACTCATTTTTCCAGTGTATTTGATTCCAATATTTGAGTTTTTTCTTTTCCCTGATTCTATAGAGAGACTTGTGTAGCAAGTCAGGAAGTCAAAGCATAAGGCTTCATTAGTAAAAAAGTTCCAGCCTTGCTTGTCCCCTGCATACATTAGACTCTCCAATCTTCACAGTAATTTGAAAACTTTGTCAAGGAAAATACACTGCTTTCCTTTTCCATAGATAATTGTGCCTTCGAGCAGGCTTTGATCCGGTGGATGCAGGAGTCCCATCCAATTCCTGTGCAATCCTTATTTTTAAGAACCTTGTACAAGTTTGAGGGATCCCAAGTGAGAAGCAAACCCTCAGCATTCAAGAGAGCCCTTGCAGACAGACTTCATGCACAGGTGATGTGCTGACTTCATTCAGGGTTGCCATGGCAACCCCATTTTCATTTCTTTATCCAGAGAAAGATTGTTTTATCAGTAAATGTACCCTTCCACAGTACCCCATGGCTTTTGTTCAGGGGTCTTACAGCTCTTAGAAGCAAGAGATGGGCAGGCCCTGAAATAAGCAGCATCACAAATCCTTGATGCTCACTAATGTTCTTTATTCTTCAGCTCTGAGCATACCAGCATTTAGTCTCTCCACCTCTTCTCTGAGATTTTTGGCAGAAAGCTGTCCCTTCCGTACTGCATGAGGCCATATAATCTCAGATTCTTGGTTTTCAGCATTATTACTTTACAGCCAGGAGATACAATTGTCAGCCTTGATGTTCTCCTGCCCTTTCCCCCTGATCTCAGAGAGTTCTTGGTCAGCTTTTTCAAGATATTGTTTTGCTGTGCATAATGGCTCTCCTGCCCCTAGGAGCCATCAGATTGGTTCTGTTCCATGTTCATATCACTGGCAGTTTTTTAGTGATTTAAAAGGAAAAAAAAATAAGAGAATGGAAACAACCAAAGATGAAAAGGATGATACTGGCTGTAATACACTAATCTCCTTCCAGAAGCCAGGGAGTTATTTCTCAAAATAAAGTGATTTGTCTCTCTCAAGGAATTATTCTTGATTTTCAGTCAGTCAGGATTACTCTGAGCCCATCCTGTCAAACCACAGGGATGTGCACAAGCAGTTCCTTATTGACAGCACTTTAACATAGAGTGGAGGAATTAATGAATATATTTTTACATATTTCCACATAGGCAAATACACTTGCATATGCTTTTTTGTTTTTCAGTGTCAAATAAAAGGCCTTGCCCACAGATGGCTCTTGGGATTAAAAGGATTGGAAATAATAACACATTTCTATTTTCAATTAATGATGTATTTTGCCATTATCCCAGGCAGCAGCATCCATCTGTGAACATTACTTGGGCATTGCTTCCACAAGAGAAATATTACAGGTAAAATTATGTTTAGTCTGTCATTACATTAATTATGTAATTATCACTCATTCATTTACATCATGTTTTTATTTCATGGTGTTTCTAAAACAGTTTGTGTAGAGAATCCAGTAAATTATCAAGAGCTTATCACAGAAAAGGTTAATTTCAGATTATGTATTTTGTGCTTCTGATTCTTTGAGAATAGCATACAAAATTATGTCAGTGTTCTGTATATAACCTTGGTGTTGATATACTAGATAAAATATTCCATTAACATATATCAGTTTTAATACTCTTCATTGTGCAGGTATATTCTGAAATACTTGTGTGTTGCAGAATGCTGTGGAGACACAGGCCTGGTTTGGATGGGCACACAAATTCCAGCCCAAATACCCCCTCCCTTCCAGCCCCAGCCTGTGGGGCTTTGCCCCTTGTTTTAGGGCCATGTCACAGATCTCTGATGGCACCTACACAATCTGCTCCTGTCTTGGGGCTGGGGAAGATGTGCACAGTCTCCTCTCTGTGCTGCCACAAACCTCTGATTCAGGAAGAAAAAAGAGCTTAAATCACTTAAACCCAGTCACTTTTCATCCTGCAGTGGAATAAGAAAGGTCAGGCAATAACTTTTGTTCAAAAAGAAGACTTCAGTAGATGGATTTGGTTTATTTAAAATAGTAAAGAAAAGGTCATGGATTTTGTTCTTTTATTCTTATATAAATTGACTTTGTAAAGTTGAAGTTGGTTTATCAGCATTTGTGTTCTATTGCTTTGTTATTTCAGTACTGGAGAAAAGGTCATCTTCTTGTTGGGTGTCTGATATTCCATGGTCCATTTAAACTGCATTATTTCTGCTGAAGCTGAATTTCTTTTCTTGCATTTTTTTCTCTCTGTTTCTCCATCTCCCTCCCCCCAGTTTCACTTGTCCCAGGTGAACTCAGCTGCAGCTGGGTAGTTTGTGCTGCAGTCTCCTATATCAAAGGTGCCTGCATAGGGCTGGATCTGTCTTATTTGGGTTATAGAAACATGAATGTCTTGGCTGTGCCAGCCTTTTAAGCCATTTAGGTTCATATAGATTTTTTTCAGCTTTTGTTCACTATTCAAGATCTTGAAGAGATACCCACTCTAGTATTTTTTGTAGGAGAGTGAATTGCATTCTGTCTCAAAATGAAGTGTCAGTACAAGACAGTGACTGAGTTTTTTGCATAGAGGGAGAAAGAAAAATGAAAATATTTTAAAATATGGAGGTCTGATGAGAAATATATTATGTGACTCTTCTGCTAAGGAAATTGTATTTTCTGTCAGCTCATCACTGACTTGCTTGCCTTACTGCAGTTCTACTCCAGCAGTTTTTAGGATGGCCAGAGAAGAACTTAAAAAAAAACCTACTTCAATGTGCTCATCAAATCAGAGGTGTTAAGCCAAATGAATGTCATTGGGGAAAGGCTTAATTTTAGGGTAGTGGTAGAAAAGAAAGTAATCACCTGTGTTGTCACAGTAGCATAAAGAAGGGGCTGGTGGAGTTGCCTTTTTATCAGAAATTACCATGCAGTTCATTGCTCCTCTTGTTGAATGTAGTGAATGCCAGCACAGTAATTATATGTGAACACAATTTTCAAACTGCCAAATATTTTTGCTTTATACTAAGTGCTGGTACTAATGATCAGGTGCCAAAGGCTGACATGAATTCACATCTAAAAAGTTATCCTCTGTATTTTTTCTTTATGGTTGTTCTGTTTCTTGTCAGCAGCACCTGTGTGCATGCACTTGGAGGTTAAAATTCCTCCTTAGAGGATTAATCTTTATTAATTAACCTCCTTAGAGATCAAATCTTCTGAATAAGTCTCAGCTGGGCCATCAGTCTCCCACAGTTCCATCCCAGCTGCCCTTTGTTTCTTTCTAATTGCCATTGCTCTCAGATCATTCCCATTTCATGTTCCTTCTGTGTCAGCTCATCTCACCTTCTCTGGATGCAAACTTTATACTTTGATCAGCATTTACTTTTTAAAAATGTTGGTGGAGGAGATACTGGAGGTCTGCTGCTGCAGAGGTGGGGGTAAGTAGGCAAAACTGATATTGCTGCATAAGACCAGTGTCACCCAGCAAAGTTACTTCTTGATTTGGAAAATATGGATTCTCTGTAGCCCCAAAACCCAAGAAATACTCTCTAGAGTCTCAAAAATGCAGTAGTTAATACTTCATGAATATAAATTCACATCTTGTTGGAGATTCATTGGGTCTGATGACATAAATATTCTGATAGCACTGTGTTGATTTTTCTCAAATGAGGGAATGGTAATCAAAATAATCTATGGCTGTGGACTCCTGATCTTCAGGAGCACTGAAGGTTATTCCTCTTTGGCCTTGTTCTTGTTATGAAGGTAGAGTGTGCTCTAAAAGGGAGATATTAAATCAAAGCTCCCTGTTCTGGAGCCCTCATAGCACTAATAGCTATTGACACTACAGATTATGTGGTCTTCATTAGGACTTTTGCCTTGGAGTGACTCATTGAAATGAAGAGGCTCCTGTACACCTGCTCATTAGAAGGTGCTGCTCCGGTGTTTAGGATTAAATTAAACCCTTTGTAGCCTGCCTGTGTAGGTCACACAGATGGCACACAGGTCCCTGAGGGAAGAGGGAGATAATTCTGCATCACATTAATATAAAAGTACAAATGCTGATTTGTGTATGTGTTTTGGCCAAGGGGTGAGCAGGTGTTTGAAGTTGTGCTGTTTGTGCTCCCCAGAAAGCTCCACTTTGCTCCCCTGGCTCATCCCTGCCCAGTTCTGGGGGTGCATTTGCCAAGTGCTCACCTGCTCTGGAAGGTGAGAACTCCCAACAGGAAGCTGTTTCTGAAGGGACACTGGATTATTGGGTCAGGGGCAGAGATGTGCAGGCACTCGTTGGTGCTGGCTGCAGTGCAGGGATGTGCAGGGATGTGCAGGGATGTGCAGGCACTTGTTGGTGCTGGCTGCAGGGCAGGGATGTGCAGGCACTCGTTGGTGCTGGCTGCAGTACAGGGATGTGCAGGCACTCGTTGGTGCTGGCTGCAGTGCAGGGATGTGCAGGGATGTGCAGGCACTCGTTGGTGCTGGCTGCAGTGCAGAAATGTTCCTGCACTCGTTGGTGCTGGCTGCAGTGCAGGGATGTGCAGGGATGTGCAGGGATGTGCCTGCACTCGTTGGTGCTGGCTGCAGTGCAGGGATGTGCAGGGATGTGCAGGGATGTGCAGGGATGTGCAGGGATATGCCTGCACTCGTTGGTGCTGGCTGCAGGGCTTGCTGGGCACTCACATTTGAACACGGTCAGTGCAGAGCTGCTCTGCGTGGTCACTGTGCAGGGACAGCGACTCTGTAAGCACAGTCCTGTGCCCGAGACTCACTAAATTAATGGCAGCTAGGGGCAAGTTTAGTAGGTTTAGTCCATCCTTCTTTCCATTCACCAGGCTTTGTCTGCAGGGTCTGAAGCAGTGTGGGACTGGTAAAATGCCAGCTGCTTTGAAAGGGGTGCATTTTGAGTAAATTTGAGAAGTACTGCAGGTGTACATGGAGGAGCTGGGTTTCACTTTCCTTTCCAGGCATTACCTGGCTTGGCTCAGCAGGGGAGGTTCAGCTCCTGTTCAGTTGGCTTTTCCTGAGCAGTTTGTCCCATAGATCCTGTTGCTATGGGAAACCATAACTGTAGCTAATTCCTGGCATAGTGTAGCTGAAAGTCCAGAGTAATGTGTTACAAACAACACATCATCATCATATGGTCCTGTCACAGCTTCTCAATTAATTTATCTGGGGCTGCAGATGGCCCATGTCTTTGGTTGTGTATAAATCAGGCTTGGGGTGCATCCCTATCTGTGTATATTTGTATTACTTAGAGTCTGTTCTAGGCGAGTGATCATACTTTGAATATCATATATTCTTCAGTTTAATCATTTTGGTGCCATATTCATGGGATCATAGAATGGTTTGGGTTGGAAAGGACCTTTAAGATCATCCAGTTCCAACCTCCTGCCATGGGCAGGGATGCCTTCCACTACAGCAGGGTATTCCAACTTGGCCTTGAACACTTCCAGGGATGGAGAATCTACAAACTCTTTATGCAGCAAATATTGTAGCTCCATGAGCTTCTGTAAACTGATAACATGGCTGAAGAAAATACCAAAATGTTCTGTATTTGGTGGTTGTGCTTCTAAGTTGTAATGATTAAAGCATCACTGCTTATTTATGTCCTGGGCAGAGCCATAGCCAAGGCAAAGGAAAAACTGTAACTGTAATCTTTGGGGATTGTGAGCCAAACCCTTGTTTTTGTCTCTTAATCTGCAGGAGACAAAGTAGGTTTTTATGATTAGAGTCTGTACGGATAGTTCTTAAATCACCTTAAAAAAAAAAAAAGGAAGACAGAAGGTGAGATGTAATTTGGAAATTTGGAGAGTTCATGCCTCACCACACTGGGATGGAGCTCATGTCAACTGAACTCCAAAAGGGTAAAAAAAGGTTTTAATTTGGCCTTTCCTGCAAAGACCCCTATAGCAAGAGATTCTGTTAACCTCACCTGCTCCTCTACAGGCTGCCAGCCACTGATGTGATTGAGAAAGCTTTTATTATTAACTTCTTCATGACTTTTATTGCCACTGATACCTTTAGGATCAAAGTAATATGAAGTCAGTTCATGAGGTAAGGCTTTTGAATGTGCCATTCATTTCAGATATTGGTAAAAATAATGTAAATTTCCAATAATTTAGAGTCAGCTTTTCATTACAGGAAGTCTAGAAGTCAACTTTAAGAATATTTCTGTCAATGAAGCTTAGACCTAAATATTACCTTCCAAGCATTGTTTATCTTCTAAGCATCATTTCAAGGTGCTCTCTTTGCTTAGAAGCTATTTAGGTTTGTGTCTTACTAGTAAAATAATGTAGATTCAGGGATTTTTCTTGAGTATTTGGTTGTAAGGCTTTCCATCATCTTTTATGTGTAATGGCTTGAATTAAAGTAATGTGTGTGCTTTTAGCTGAGCCCCAGAGGGGGAATATATGCATGAAAATAAATTACTGTAGGTGGAACTAATTAATTCCTTGATTAGCAGGCTCAGCAAATAAAGTCCTGAATAGGGTAATGTGGAATGTCTTTGCTATCTGGCCTCAGTTGTACCTGGCCAAGAACTGTAGGTAAAACCTCTGCTCTTCTACCTGACTTTGTAGCCTTGAGGCAAGGGCTGAAGAACTGAACTGATGTGAAGACAAATTAGCAGTTGAGCTTTATGCAATACTGTATTTATTGTCCTTGGAGCCAGGCTGGGGCCTATCAAACTATCAGGGAGATTTGCTTGTTTCACTGACATAACTTCAGCTCCTGCTAAGGCACTGCCTTATCACCACTGACAAGATTACAGTGGTTTCCTTGATAGTGGGGAATTTAGCAGGCAGCTGTGGCTAATCCTGTAAGGAAATGTTCTCCCACTGAGGTATGTGGAGAGATTTGAATGCTGCAAATAATTTGAAAAAAGAGCATAATTTTTTAAGCATGTTAATTCTCATTCTGCTTGCTGATGCATAGGTGCAAATACAGGTTAGCATTACTGCCCTCCTGTAAAAGTTAAGAACAGCCTGGACTGGTGCTCATTGGCTTCTTCTGGAAGTTGGGATGAGAAATCCATGTGCAGCACCCTGAGGCATACAGGCCATCTTCTGGGGACACTGGGAGGTGATCTATTGTGAAACTGATTGATTGTGTCACAGTTTCTGCTGCTGTGATAGCAAAAGCCAAAAGTTCTTTATTTGTGCAAAATTGGTCTCTAGGATTTGTGTCTTGGCTGGGGAGTTGGTGCTCAAAGCCATACAAATAAACAAGGTGGCTCAGTTAATTCCCAAGGTGTAAGGAGACTGGCAGACTTTTGGCCAGGCTCATTTAATCTGTCTGAGAAGAGCCAGTTTGGTCTCCCTAGAAAGTGAACACCCCCAGTTTTCTCTTCTGGGGTTGATGGGTTTACCCTGCCTGGATGCCATTTGCCCACCAAAGCCCTTCTGTCACTCCCATTCTCAGGAGGGGACAGCAGAGGGAATGTGTGCATTTAGGAGACAACTGGAGCTGGCACCACTCTATAAATGCCTGCACTGGAGCAGTGAAGAGAGCTCACAACAGCCTATGGCTGTAGGCCCCTGCTTCAAGGCAAGGATGTAGATCAGGAAGACAGATTTCAAAGTGTTTCCCAAAGTTAAAAGGCTGGTTTGATGGAGAGCAAACAGTGCAAGGAAATGAGCACACATATTCCTCCAGAAGGCAGAAAGGTGACTGAGTTATGTGTGTTACATAAACCCTGAGGGACAGAGATGAGTCCCTCTAGTCCATAGAGCATCTTAATGGGAGTGGGCAGAACAGTGCTGGTGTGGATTAGCTCAGACTGTGCAGCTGCTATGTGTAAGAAGTGAAACAAAAAATAAAAATTTTATTGCTAATACAATATTAATACTTTAAATAGGGAGTTGTTTTGGGAGGCATAACTTAATGCCCAGCTAGGTTTGGGACTCTCTTATGAGGCTCTTCCAATTTTCTTTTGTGCTGTTCTTGCTGTTTAGACCTGGAGAGAATTTTATTGTCGTTTCCCTTTTTCTATTTGTTACCATATTAATTTTCTAAAATACTTAACTGAAAGGGAAGAATGTTTTGAAGTAAGAAAAACCCTATTTTCAGTTAGATAGAAAACTAAACCACTGATATTTACCAGTACATCAGTCCATATTAGTTTGGTAATAACTCTTTGTGCTTGAAAAGTTTTATCTGCTTGGCTGCTTCCTTTGGGACTAAAAATTGACTGAAAGAGAATTTCAATAAAGACACTGCTTCCAAGGGCTTTGAACAACAGGTGATGGGGAAAGGTTGTGTAGTGTTGTATTGTACTGTATTATCCAGGATTTCATTTTTTCAAGAGACAGGGAAGAGAGCAAGCTAACAGTGTGTTTAGTTCTGAGTCACTTATGTGTCCAGCCAGAATTCTTGTCCTACTTCCAGTACATGAACCTTTTCCAGCTTTATTTCTATGGGAGGGACTGTTTGTATGTTTAAAAGAAAAGAAGTTGAGCCTGCCTCTTGACATTCCAGGAACAGCAGTATTTCTGTCTTTTTTCCAAGATGGCATAAGTGTGGCTCTAAGGAGTTTTGCAGCATGTTTAGGTGTTTTACCAAAAGTTCCAAGAAGAAACTGAGTCACTTGCAATTAGTTGTTGAATAGTTCAGCATGTAATAGTTCAGGTGAAAAACTCCATCAGTTGTGGTGTGGGCACCGTTCAGTTCTGGGACATTTTCTCACACTGGGCAAGGACTGGTGTACTTTACCACAGGAGGTTTTACTCAGGTACGTCACTGAGTCAAGGAAATGAAGCTGGTGCTGTTTTCCATGTGATTTGCAGATGACCAAAACCAACGTGGCAGAAAAAGACACTTCAGAACAAAGTGCTCTGCTGTGGAATATGAACTGTCCCCAGTGCTGCTGTTGTGACATTGCAGCTGGGCAGCTGCATTACACAGCACTGCTCCCAAATTCCACTCTGGCTTTGGGCAGTGAAGAGTTATGGAAAACTTATACCAAAATATGATACAGTCCCCTTTCAGACACCATGAAGTAATAGTTCAGTGATCCCAGATAAAAAAATTTAATCTTTCTATAGAAACAGTGCACTGTTTTACAAACATGTTCATTTGGTTTCCAGTACAGCAAGTGTTACACAGAGCCCCCCCACCCCTCCCTGGGCCTTTTGTCTGGAAGGTCAGAACTGAAACACAAAAGGCACCAAGCAAGGACTTACTCTAACAGAACTTCAGTATGACAAGACAGAGCAGAAATGATTACAATGTTAAATATCACCCTACCAATCTGAACCATTATTTAAAATAATTAATTTCTTAAAAAACAAATTTGGTGTTTGACGTCTCAGTAGTTATAAATCTGTAAAGGTTGAAATCAGCACTGCACATTGAGTTCATTTACAATGGTTTGAAAAAACCTGCAGTCTTTTACACGTGGTTTGTACAGGTTTGTTTGTGTGTTCTTAAAAAAGTATCAAAACTGTAGAACTTTCATATATATTTACATTCATCTGTTAGTTACAGTGTTATCACATACAGCCTTTCTCAGCTTTTTTCTTCATGCACACAGTGCATGGATTTATAGAAAGAGAGCTTCATACCTTAAAACAATAATGGGATAACTCGTGTTGTCACTCCCTTAAAATCTAAAATTTGGAATAGAAGGATGCTTGATTACTTCTGTATTGTCTATGTAGGCCATGAGGCATTTCAGAGTACGTGTTATGTCTGTAATGCATACCAGGGCTTTAAACACTTTCTTTCTTTTCCTAGTCAAGAATTGGCTTCCAGCTCACATTACTCCATAAATTAATTCTAAAATAAATGAAAAAAAAAAAAACCCAAACCTACTCAGTCTGAGTTTTTTCCACTCACTCAAATACAAAAGCTTGGACTGACATAAAAACATGAGGAAGATTTCTCTAGGATTTGGAACAGTTCACGGAGGTACTAGCCCATTATGCAGTGGGAGGTAAGTGTAGTCACTTCCCACAGAATTCCCAGGAAATCCTATAGAATGAGATGGGAAAAGCCAAGTGTTTTTCCTGCCAGGTGCAGGATGACCCTGCCAAAGACCCTGGAAGGGCTGGGAGTTTTTAACCTGCTCTGGCCTCCTTGCCCAGTGCTCTGGGAGACCTGCCATGGGCAGCTTGTTCCACAGGCAGGACTTGGGAAGAGTTCTGTGTGCCACAGCACCTTCTAACATTGGATTTTTTTTTATCAGTATGAGCAGGGGACAAGGGCAAGGAGGGCAGGAAGTGACTTTTGTTTGTGTTATTTTCCTGATGAACCAGGGAGAGTGCTCACTTGGGAATATGGAAATATGGCTAAATCTTTGTTTCTGTTAATTCTGAGCTGATTTAAGAGATGCAAGATCCCCAGTGAGGAAGAGAATTTAGATTTACGTTTAGAAACAAATGAACAAAAACCAAATCAGATTTGTACCAAGCTGTACAAAAAGCAACAACACAGTACAAAAACCCTGGGTGCTGTAGTTTGTCCTGACTGAAATGCTGTAGGCAGTAGCTCTCCAGTTAAATGCAGTGCCTGGATTCTTCATGGATAGACTGAACAGTGTAAAAGAAGCCCTTAAGAGCCAGGATGGAAATCAGGAGCTGTTTGTTATGGAGTGCTTCACTGGTCAGCTACCTTACACTACAGCTCTTTCTGACATAGTGTCTTTAGACTTCAAAGCAAACTTCTCAAACATCCTGTAAATATTCAATTATTCCTAATTTTCATAAATGTAGGCTAGTAGTTTTAAAATATATGTATATATTTATATATATGTATATATTTATATGCCTATATATCTATCTCTTCCAGATAGATATATACACAGATAATCTATGCACAGCAAGCCAAACATACAAAAAATAAATACTCTCACCCCTCTACTATATTTACAGAACAGATCTTATAATCCAGATTTTGTTAATAAATATTTCTAAACTGCCTGTACAGAATTTATTTTACTTATGTTGATGGATAGCCACAAAGCATATTCAACATATTTACAAAATATCTATAAATATAGTCTTAAAATAAAGCAATAGCTACTGAACCTTCAGCCTGGCTGGTTATGTACATTGAGTTAGTAGCTCAGCTGTTGCTTATTCACTATCACAAATGGGTAGTGCAACAAGTTAAAATGTGTATAAAAGATTATACATACAAAACTCTCACATCCTTTGGATGTTTGCAGTTCATTATAACTTTGTGGTTACCCTTCTGCAACATAAATAATGACCAAAAAGAAGAAGCAGGTTCTGTGATCCAGAGCAGATTTGTTCAGTGTCTGATGATTGGAGCAGCATCTTCATCCTCATGGCAACCCATCATCTTCTAAGCTTAATGCTACACGCTGGGGAGGGAAAAAACAGACTTTTGTGAACTGTGATACTGCTGCCAACTTGTACTTCTTGTTAGAACTCTCATGGCTGTCCCTACTGTATTGGTGACAAGTCTATTGTAGATAGTGATTTTTTTACTCCACAAATGAGGTCACTTGCTCAAGTGTTACTAAAGAGGTGCTGGGAAGTTTTCTGCCCATATATATTGGATAAAATTCCTTGTAAGGGATGGCAGTTTCTCCAGTGTGATCTTGTGTGGGACCTTTAGATCATAGAGGACATTATCCACCCACCTGCCTGCCTGCAGGACTGTACTGCCTTCACTCATTACTCTGGCTCTTCCTTCTCTCTTCTGAAAATACAATGCACTTATACCTGCCAGTGCTCCTCTCCCCAGGGATGCTGCTGTGACAGAGGATCCTTTTCCTTAACTTCTTACACAACTTCAGTCACCTCTCCTTGTGAGGAGTGTGACTTTTCTTTATACTGTTACTATAGAGAAAATGTGCTCCTTGGTATGTAGAGAAACAGAATTTATCCTTAAGATAGTTTGGACATGTGGTAGCAGCCTAAGCACAGATAAAATGGAATCCAGTAGGGGATGAGTAATCACCTGTCCCATCCTGAGGTAGCTTTACATTTGTCAGATTGGTACCCTGATTAGGACAATTATTCTTCATTTGAACTGAGTATCTGATCTAGAGCACCACATTCTAAGACAACTGCATGGGCTGCCAGAAGTTTAGGATTCTGCCTAATCAATGATACTAAAGAAATTCTGATTTTTGTCATTATGTGGCAAATAAATAACACTAATCCAAATTCTCTAATAGAACTCTCAACAGAATTAATCTTCTCCAGCAGCCATCTCCTCAGGTACTTACTGCTGGGTACACGTGTCCAATTTGGGCAGTTCGCCCAATGTGGATTTCGTCTTCATCTTCCTCTTCTGTTGTCTTCCTATAAACTGGATTATCAAAATTCATGCTTTTAGTATTCTTCCGTTTCCAGTTTCTCCAGATGAGGTATCCCCCCATGCACAGCAAGCCAATGACCACTGAGGAGAGGGCAGAGAAAGGGCTGTTAGGCAGGCATGGATCTGCTGGGACGTTCCCATGTTAGCAGCCATCCTCACAACATTTTCTCAAAGCTGGGCTACTCTTCCCCAGTTCAGCAGTTCCTGTACTCTTTCCACCCCTGAAACTGGAAAAGTGTATTTATATTTACTGTGATAAATACAATATTTTGGTATTGCATTTTGGTGAACTCCTTCAAAGGTTAAATCCAATCTGCTTACCCACAGGAATGACAATCCCAATCACAGCTGCTGTCACAGTTGAACCGAAGCCTTCATCATCATTTGCATCTGCAATTACATAAGTGTTCTGATCATTTAACTAGTTTGCTGCTTTTAAAGAATGCTTTTTGTTAGTACCCATGCTGTTCTGCCCATCAGAAAGCTTTTGCAATTAAAGAATTTACAAAAAGTTTCATAATAGAATTATTCAGGTGACACTGAGCAGTGCACACAGATCTGGGCTGAGCCGAGCTCCTTCTCCTGAGGACCTGCAGTGCTGCTGCCTTGCCAGGGGACAGGGACACCTCAGAGCTCCAGGCCAGTGAGGGGACACGCTCCAGGCTCCAGGGCTGTCAGAGAAGCTCTGACCAGAAATGGGTGCTTGGGCCTCCAATTTTCACACACAAAAAAGGAGGGCAGTTTTAAAAAGCTGACATTTAATGGAAATGCCATGCACGTGTCAGGGGAAGGTGAATAGCATTCCTAAAAATCCACAACAGAACACTTTCTGGTACTGACACAGTGAATGACTTATTGAGCTGTCAGAAAAAGAATGTAGTTCAAAGCCATCTACACAGCTTCTGTTTAATTTTTTCCTTTTTTATTATTTACAGCTAAGGAGTTAGTGACCACATCTATCCCTCATTGCTGCAGCCTGCCCCACTATGCAAGAATGGTCTCAAAACTCAATACTGTACTTAGAAAAAAGCAATTAGAGGAAAATATAATTTAAAAAAAATCAATATAACCATTCAAGTTCTATACTTTAAAATGTTAGCTCTGAGCTCTCACATAGGGTATCAGTAGAGAAAATCCACTTTTGCTAAAATATCAGGAGTTGCAAGAGGAGGAACTAACTGTACTTTTTCTTTTGATACACCAATTCATGTAACTTTTAAATACTTCTCTGTGGCAGGCTGTTCCATTACATAGTTATTTACTTAAAAAAACCCACACTATTTCCAAAGTGGACAATAAAAGAACTTTGCTTCCATGGCTTATTAAAAAAGCAGTTGTTGCATTTGAAAGAAACTTGCACAAAGAGAACTGAACACATTTTAGCCACTGGACTGTGCTTTCCCCATGCAGCACAGTTCTACTGACAGGAGTGGTGTATTGCTGCTTTCCAGATATAATATTTGGGGGAAAACAGCATTTCACTGTTTTTAAACATACATGTTGGAGGTTTTGCAGAGCAAAATCTTTTCTCTGGACTAGAATTTTCTTTTTTTTTTTTTTTAATAGCAGTTCAGCCTTTTTGCTTTGCCTTGGCAGCAGGACCTGGAGGGATTGCCTGTTAGTGCTGAGATTGAGCCTGGTGTTCCATTGAGGAGAGCCTATTAAAGCTCTCCACTGGGATACTCTTCTGATAAATAATGCAAAACTTCAAACCTGTGTCATGATGAGGCCACATTAACATGCCAAGCACGGACACACAAACCAGAGGCAGCTTGTCGTGGGCTGTAGTGATTCCACATGTCCAGCGGCACTAAAGATGCACAGGGGGAATTTTTCACCCAGAACTTGTGCTGGATCACAGTAATTGTTAAACAATTAAAATAGGTGAAGCACCTGCAGAATCATCCATTCTATTGTTTGCAGCACTGAAGCTGGGATGAGCCAGTACTGGGCACAAGGTAAGGGCTGATGTGAACTCTCAGGCCTGTTCATGTGCCTTGGATAAAAGCTGATACAAGTTCCTTGACATGCCAAGTGACTGGAATTGCAGCAGCCATCACAGCCCAGGTGCCTGCAGAGAGAGGAGCTGATGTCCCCTGCTGTGCACCAGGGTGTGCCTGCACCTGACCCCTCTGAATTCAGCCATTAGGGCAGGTCTCCCACCAGCGCATGAGGAGCTGTGATTTGGGAGAAGGAAAGCAATCTCATTCTCTTACAGTGCTGTGATAAATTGCTGTTTCCAGTGGTCATCTCAGAGTCTATCAGGATGGATGTGGTGGAATGTAAATGAAGACTTGGAGTGGTGATTGTAGCTTCTGGTACAGCTTTGGGGACGACTTCAGTGGTGTCATTGGCACTGCCAGGTCCAGCAGTGGTCGTGGTGCCCTCAGCACGGGATGTGGTGGTTGTGGAAACCACTGCAGGAGTTGCAGTGGTTGGAGGATCTGAAAACCAAGAGCAACAATGAAATTTGGTTAAAGCAAGTACACCTAACAAATCACAAATGGTGATGTAAATCTACAAAGGATTGTTATGTTTTATGAAGAGAAGCATAAACTAAATTCCAATTCTATTTCCCAGGTAGTCAAACTATTGACAGTGCTCTGCCTAAAGCTACAGAAATTATTTCCTCAAGTCAAGCTTGATTAATTAATACTAACAAAAAAGCAGTCTGTACTGAAGGTAGCTAAGAAGACCACAAACCTGGGGGTTTTTGAGAACCTCCTAAGATTCTGAATTTGTACCAGGAACAAACTCATGGCATGTTAGTAAAAACTACAGTGAAGGCACTTGTCTCTTCAGGATATTATCAGCAACAACTGTGTCCTCTTCAGATCTGGTATCTATCTATAGATACCTAAATATATATATAAGTACACACTGCATACATATATATTACATGATCAATATATGAGTAATCAATTTTAATGGTTTATTGACTATTCACACTTCTAGCACTCGTCCCTAGCTCTTTTTCCCCCCTGCCTTATCTTTTTCTGGTTAAGCCTTCCAAAATAAACAAGCTTTCAACAAAGGACACCCCAGTGCTGCTGTGCTCAGAGGGCAGCGAGGAGTGGAATCCAGAAGTCGGTGTTTGAGTTTTCACCATCAGGAAATATATTCATGTAAGTATGATTTTGTTGGGACAAATGGAGATGTGATTGTATTTACCTTTGTAGCATTTTTTCATGTCAGGACCCAGCCACATATTGTCAGGACAGGCACACGTGTACTTGGGGGAATGGGGAGAGATCTGAGGTGCAGGAAGACACAAGTAGTCACAGCCTCCGTTTGGCTGGGGGCTGAGCTCACAGGAATCTGGAGCTGTTCAAGGATGGGAGAAAAGACAAGTTATTTTTCTAATAATTTATTTCCTGCACTTGGCAAAGAACTATCAGATCCTCTGAAAAGACCTTCTCCCACTCCCTACCTCAATTTATCAGGCTACCTAAGCATCTTTACAGTTTGTACAGTAGAGTGGAACCTTCCTTACAAATTACTATAAAAACTTGACAAATACATAATGAATGGGAAGCATCACAGTGACAAGAGTAACTCACTGTTATCAAAGATGCTAATTAAACAGCTATTAGCAATTGCAGATTCTTCAATAAATGCTGCTGCTGAATTAATTATGCAGGAACTTCAAACATTAGGCATTGATTTCCCATTATTACCTGTGCATTCTCTCTCATCAAGAACCATCAGGGAGCATTTCATTTGCCAGCTCAAACAAATCTGATTCAGGGCCATGACATCCTGAGGACACCTCTCACCTTTGGGCTGCTTTAATTCATGAAACACCACGATGTCATGAGGGTTATTGAGATTCTCTGCCAGAATGGAGATGTCCAAGCCATTGAGCCTGTTTGCGCTGAAGATCGCCTCGTTCTCCAGGTCAGTCCAGAACACTCTGTCCTGCAGGGAATGCACAGATTCCTGACCTGGCCTGCTCAAATCCTACTCCAGCTGGATTAAACTCCAGCAGTTACAAAGTCAGTGCACCATGCTCCTACCTTGGGGCACCTTGTGTTCTGCTACTTCTGTCTGCAGCTTTTTTTTATTTTAGACAATGTTCAAAAGCCCAGCACTCCCACAAGTTTACAACGTGCTGTGTAATTTTGAGTAGCTCTGAGACTGAGGTGAGGGAGCAGAAATTTGGTAAGGTACAGACAAGTCACATCCATGTTGTTTCTGAACTGCTTTTTCTTTGTAAGCTGGGGTAGATCATGAGCAAAGGGCCACACACTGTACTAGAAACATTTGTTACCTTGCTGATTTTTTCCTCCTTTCCTGAGATCTGCACTAAACAGGTATCTGTGAAGAGGCCAATGCCTAGAGCACACCTGGAAGCTGAGCATCTGTTTCTCTTTTATATTACTATCTGCTGCATGGCATACTATGCCTGAAGATACAGAACTACTGGTGGAAGAGGCACCCAGGAATCACATTATTACCAAACAGTTTAATTGCTTGGTTATCTGTGTGTGCTGCTGCCTCCTAAACCCATGTTTATTTCCATAAGGAAAGCCACACTGCTGGACAACAAGGGCAGCTTTTAAAAGCAAAAGGGTTATCTGTTATTCTGCCCAGCCATTCATACCAGGAAGGATAGAGAGAGGTGAAATAACCCAAGAGATCCTTCCAAATGCTGCTGATGGGGATAGCTCTGAGGAGCAACAGTGACCTGGAGAAACCTATGCCCAAAGTTAGATGTCCAGATATCACACACTTCACATAGGAGGAATAAGGGATTTAAGGATAAGGGTTTTCCACATCCAGAAGCCAAGTGGACCTTTCTGTGCTGTAACTTACCTACAGTGAGTGCCAAAGTTGAAGCTTTTGCTCCCCTGGTCATTTAATGCACTGGTGCTGCATTAGGTAAAAGCATGAGATAACACTTTGCTCTTGATTAAGGGCTTTAAAAACCAATTTCCCTGCTGAACCCACACGAGGTTAATTGGTTTCTATAGCAGCCACTGCCCTCACTGAGCTCTGTGCTGTGCAAAAGGCAGAACTTTAAATCAAGAAGAGCTCTGAGACCTCTTGCAGGCTCCAGTCTGTTCTGCATCCGTTTTCCACTCTTACCTCAAACACTGCCAAGCCAAAAGGATGGCTCAGATCATCCACAGAGGAGATGAGAACTTTTCTGTTGCTGCCATTGAAATCAATGCAGGACAGTGAATGCAATTTGGAGTCTACCCAGTAGAGCCGCTGATTCAGCAAATCTGGAAAGTGAAACACAATGAAGCAAAATTACACACAGCTCTTGCAACTCTTTTGCTCTTGCCCAGCATGTTTTTCCTGCTGGCAGCATGACTAATCTCTTTATTATTGGGCCTCTTTTTTTTTAACACTAGTTCTGATTTTGAATCAATGCCCAGATATGCTGGGATAAGACCCTATAAATAAGATTAAAAAGGAGGAACATTCTGCTCTGTGTGTGTGGGGAATGCCTGACTGACAGCCTTGTACAGTGAGGTTCTTTTGTTACCAGGAGCAGCAGGGAAGCAGCAGTTTGGGCTTCCCAGATTCTCTCCACCAGTGCCTGAGTGAGAAGTTTCATCCCTCCCGAGGTTGTTCAGGCCTTGGCCTTTTGCTGGAGAACAACTACCGAGATTCCAATGAAACAACTCTCTGACAGAGCTGTGAGATTCACACATTTTCAGTGAAGAAGAATCCTGGGCCAGGACACCCTTCTCATGCTGCAGGCTGGGGGAATCTGCTGGTGGGGACAGTCCTACCACAACCAGCCAGGTTTGGAGAGGGTGCAGGTAACAGCAAGAGGAAAGGATTCAGTGTTATTTGGAATGGTAAGAATTGCATTTCTCTTTCTGGAGCAAATTCACTCATTTTGGATGGGATTCACTGAACAGAATGCAAGTGGATGAGAGCCAACAAAACAAGTTGTATAATTAAGCAAGTCATTAATTAATTTCTTAATTACTAAATGATAACATTATTTGTTCACAGCAGTAGCACTTCAGCAGTATGTAATGACAGTAGCATTTTCTTCTCCATCCTTGCCACAGCCAGCATTTTCAAAGCCAAGCTAAGAACCTCACATGTGCATGGTGTTAAACACACAGAGCTCCAGCTCCAGAGCAGGCTGTTCCCTGCTGCTCCATGAAACATCCTTCCCACTCTGCTGCTTGGTGTGGGAATGAGAACCACCACAGCCCTCTGATGGCTTCCATTCACCCTGAGCAGCTGGGCAGGCAGGGAATGGTGACAGGGAATGAATGGGCTCTGCAGGCCCTGTCCCTCTCCCTGACACATTGCACCATTCATCAGTCCAGTGCAGGATCTTGACACTGCTCCTGAGACAGGCCCAGGTATAGAAACATTTAACACCAAGGATTCAAATGCTTTTCAGACTCCTAAAGGTTTGTCACATCCTTCCCCAGAATTTCCTCTTGCCTTAAGGCACAATGACAAGCAACTCAAGGCTCCTGCAGTGTGAGTTCTGACTGCAGCAAGACTTGCTGTCTGAAATAAGGGAGCTCATGTTTGTGAGCAGTAGTGACCGACTGACCAGTTGAGGATTTGTGTGTGCAGGTGCCTTTGAGCATTTATGATTTTGTTTTCCTACTTAACAATAAAATTAGATTTCCCCCAGCCCCAGTGGTGCTGCAGCTCTGACCTGGGCACTTACCAAGTGTGATGCCATTTGGCCACTCGATGTTGTCGGTGACCAGCACCTGCCGCCCCACGCCGTTCAGACCGGCCTTCTCGATCTTGGCCTTGTCTCCCCAGTCAGACCAGTACATGAACCTGAGAGAGGCACAAGTCAGAAAGCAATAACCTGGACTCCAGTTAGGAAACCTGCACTGCTGATTGCAGTAGGAGGTGCCCAAAGGTTCTCTCCTTATGATAGCAGTTAATTCCTCTGGTGGAACCACATGCAGTTCTCCCACTGGGTAATCTGCCACAAAACTTGCACCAGAATGCAGCATCTCACACCAGTAACTAAGCCCTGAAAACTCTCCTGCTATGCTTGTTAGGTACCTGGCATTCACTCATCCAAATAGCCCAAACACAAGTCAGACAGACTTCATTTTCCAGCACAGCCTCTGTGCCAGGACCCGCTCAGGCCCATTGAACACAGGAACTGGCCCTGAACAGACTGTGACAGCAGTGACCTTGCCAACTTAATGCTAGTCAAAGCATCACCACAGTCCCACTGCAGGGTGTATCTTAAAGGGCACCTCAAGTCCTGGTGAGCTGAGAACTATCCCCATGTTTGCAAAGGGGCATTTGGGGCGTGCACACCTACCTCTGTGTGGGATCCACAGCGATGGCTCTGGGCTCGCTGAGGTCACTGTTGAAGAGTGTCCTCCTCCTGCTTCCATCTGCAGTGGCCACTGAGATGGTCTTATTCCCAGAGTCTGTCCAGTAGATGTTCTTATGGACCCAGTCAATGGCCAGTCCCTCGGGGGAGTTGAGCTGGCTGTCGATGAGGATCACCTGCTCGGCCGTGTCACTCGCTTTGTCGATGTAGGCACTGCAGGGACAGGAGGTCACAGGGCTCCCACCTGGCTCCAGAGCTGGGCCCCAGGGGCAGCGTGGCTACACAGGAACCCTTATGGTGCTCCTGCAACCTTCTGCTTTCTCCCACAGCCTCTTATTTCCCCATTCCCATACGGCAGCATTTCCACGGTAGGGAACTGTGCATTTCGTCATTCTACCTGCTTTGTACTGTAACTGCACAATTCAGGAAAACTTCTGGCATGTTAACTTCAACAGCACTGATTTGTGGGATTTATGGACATTAAAAATATAATCCCCAGAGCTCTGCTGAACAGAGTTGAACTGAGCATGCAATAAATGTGCTTAAATGTACCGCAGAATTAGGAGCTGAGTAGCTAATTATGACTCATCAAAAGAATTCATGAAGCTGCATTAATTTGGCAAGTGATTTCACTAGATACAAACAAAATGTTCACTAAATATTAGTGGCAGCCTCAAAATCTTTCAAAATTATAATGAAAGGCAGCAGACTCCACATGGATGTTTCATAAATAACTGGAATGTTGCTCCTACAACCACATAGGCTGATTCTGCTCTCAATATCAATTATGCTGAGTGCACTGAAATTAGTTATTCTGAGTTTGCATCAGTGTTTGCAGAAGCTTAGTCTGGCTCTTAGAATAACTCAGTACTTCTTAGAACAGTTATAAAGCAGCAGGAAGTTTCTGCCCCTCACACCAAATATTTGAAATCATAAGATGCTTCCTCTTCACTACCATCATTCCTTTGTTCATGGAATGAGAAGGTGAATTGTATGGGACCTTACTTCTCCAATATCAGATTAGAGCCTTGGAACCGAAACATCTAACCCAGGAATTCCTGACAGCTTTACAGTCTGCAGTCAGGGCTGGAATGGCTGTGCAGAGTCATCCTGAATAACCAGCCCACTGCTGCATTTTCTCCATGGTTTTGGTTTGTCTCTGACCCAGCACCACAGGAATGGTACCTCAGGGCTCTCTGGACATCTGACAATGCTCCCAGGATTCCAGTATTCCACTGTGACAAGCACCCCATGCTCTCAGTGCACAGCTCCAGGCCAGGTTGTGCCTTGCCAGCTGTGTTCCCTGCTTCCCACCTATGTCTGCACAGGAGGGAAAGCAAAGGGGCTCCTGCAGCTTCCACAATGGAAAGGCTCAAGTACAGGAGACTTTTCAATTCTTGGAGTAACTAAATATTGTAAAAGATCTGACACCCCAAAGGAGTCATCACTTCAACAGGACAGGATCTGGAAAGGCAAGTGAGGTGACCATTATGAAAGACAGGATCTCCTGCCAGTGATTACCCCCTGTACCACAGCTTGCAATAGCCTCTCAACCACAGACTGCTTGTTCCCAGGGACTCCAGCATATTTGCTGTTGGAGAGCTGCAGGAGCAGTGTCTTGAATAATTCTCTGTGTATGAACTCGGCCCTTGCCCAGACAGACCCAGTGAGTGCTGACAGCTTTCTTCTGAACCATCCCCCCACTTTCAGAGCCCCACAGGCCCCTCAGGGTACCTGCCCAGCTACTGGTGGTCAATACCCAGCACAGCCTGGGCAGATATCCCTGCAGGGCATGGGAGCTACCAGAGCCTGTAGAAACCCTGGCTTGGCTCCCATGTGCTGACACCAGTCAGCCTGTGCCTGATCATCAGCTGAAATCCAGAGCAAACCACTGCAGAAGCTGCAATAGCTGTGCAAATCAGAATATACACGGGGGATATTCAGCACATAGATTAAATGCTTTTTTGGCCAAGCCCTGGCATGTAATAGCTGTGATGGATGCCATAAAAACAGCTGAAGGAGGAGTGAGAATGAGAGTCGCAGAATGGGTACTGTGGTCAGGTGCTGTGAATTTTAAATCCAGTCTACCAGAGACTACAGTGGACAGCAGCTTGTGTCTGTGTTGCTGCCTCCTTGCTCCCACCATTTGCCTGCTTTGTGCTTCCAGATGCCAGGTCCTTTGTGGCCTCCTATACAACAGTCGGAGCACAGCAGCAGCCTTGGCCCTGCTTTGCAGTATCCATGGCTCAGGAAACAAGAGCCTACATTTAACTGCTCGAGTGCAGCAGGATCTGGCATTGATGAAAAGTCACCCTGTATTATCAAAGAGATAACTGCACAAGCCTCTGATATCTTCATCAGTTCCCAAAAAAGATTACCAAGTCTGGGCCACAACAGGTTATCTTGTCAGGGCAGAAAAGCCCTCAGGTGCCCCATACCCCGCACTGTTCTCTGGACTGCTTTAGGGGATACAGATGGAATGCAGCTTTGGCAAGGGACCAACACACACATCCTCTCTTGCCCCTTACCTGTAGATTTTTCGGTAGAACAAGTCACACCAATATATTCTGTTTGTTGACACCTCCACATCCAGTGCCACCACGTTCTTCAGCATGGGAATGATACGGGAGTAGTCCCTTTTCACCAGGTCTATTTTACGGACCTCATGGCGATTGGTGAAGATCAGGTACGGGCTCTTGCCTACCACAGAATATCAGCACATTTGTCACTTCAGCAGCTGTCCCAAAGGCTGGATTCAGCTTTCATTTCTCAAACAACAGTGGAACTATCAGTCACTGATAGCTGTGTTTGTACAGAAGCTTTACACCACACGGGAAGAAAGTGGAAAGTTGCTCCAGAGGCAGGGCTGTCACATGCAGGCACCCCTGTAGTTCCTGGACACACACTGGCACTTGGACAGCCCGTTCTGCTAAGCCATGAGCAAAACTCTGGGGAATGGCCTCACCTTCAATTCATTTCAGCGCAAAATCCTGGGCCAGATTTTGGTGACTTACAGCTGGGAGGGTGGAGGGCTGGCTCAGCTACCCTGTTTTAATCGGGATGTTTTCTTTCTTTCGTTCAATACTACTACCACAAAATGTTTTTGCTGCACTGTTTTCAATAACACCTGTCAAGAGACTTTCTTTTCTAGTTTCAGCTTCAAACAGCCAAGTAGTGACTGCAATCTTGCTCTGTACACTGTTAAAATATTCTGATCTGCATGATCAGTAGTTCTTGCCTAGAGACGCATCTGCTATTGCTGCAGCAGCTCTGTGCTGCTCACTGAAATTTCTTTGCTTGATTTGCTGTTTCCTTTTGTTTCCGTTCCCCTGCCTCAGCCCTGTGAGTGTGTTTTCTTATCGGAGTTGTGCTGTTGAGCAAGCAGAGTTTTAGTGCCTGTGGCGTTGTCTTACCTACAGCTTTGCAGTTCTTGGACAGGGTGTCCATCTCGTATCCTTCGTAGCACTCACATTTGTAGTCTCCCTTGTAATTAATGCAGATCTGGCTACAAGCGTCTGGATTCTCACATTCATCTATGTCTGAAAGGAGTGTTTGAAACCCATCAATAACTTGAAATCAAACCATCTGTGATGGAGCAATGCTCAAGTGAATATAATCACGTCTCTCTATGGTGAAACACAAGGGACTGCTGTTTGCATGTCAATTACCTCCACACGTTTTTTTATCCAGAAGCTTGTATCCAGGCGGGCATTCGCACTCATAACCGATCTTCAAATCTTTGCATATGTGTGAGCAGCCACCGTTGTTCATCGAGCATTCATTAACACCTGCAGGGGATACACAGACCACCTATGACAAATGGGGGCTTTTAGTAGTGAGATGGAATAAAAATAAGAAATCTCCTCAGAAATTTTCCCATTTCTATCAGTTTTGGTACTGGCCCTATAGAGCATGAGTGCCTTCACAGACAGGAATCCTCCACTGTATCACTCTCTTGCTCTTTATTATTCCAAACCAACACTAGGGGATCATTTGGACTCAAAGCTAGTGGCTGAATGAATGGGGAGCCCTGGGGATACAGCATATGTGAGTCTCTGCATCTCATCCCTTTAGAGAGCTGCTGCTTTGAGCTGTTCTGCCACATGTGAGAAACTTCCAAGGGACCTAAGGGCTCTCACCAGCATACTCCTCCTTCCCCATGCGCTGGTTCATGTTGACTTTTCTGAACAGTCTCTCTGAGCTTTAATAATTCATGCTGAGGGACTCTCATCTCCCAGGGGCCAGCTATTTTGAAATCCTCTATTTTCCCATCTAGCTCCAAGGAATGATCTATGTGAAAAATTCCAGAAAACACCAAAGTGCAGTCTGTCAGAGATACTCCATTAGCACTGAGATACAGTCCTCCCACAAACACGTCCCTCACAACAGTCTTTGCTGGCACCCCCAGCAGCCCCAGTGTGCAATTTATGAAGCAACAGCCCCCATCCTCTCTGGGGGCCTTTTCTAATCCAAGGCTCCCTCTCTGATCCTGCTCTCAAGTGCTGAAATGAAAAACAGAAGAAATGGATTCTTGAAAGTAGAACTGAATGAGAAATTGGGAAGAGCTGGTTTCCTCTCAGAGAAAACATTTCTTCTTGTTTTAATTGACCTACAAAAGGTGAAAAGAAAGTTCTCTCCTTAAGGAACAGTGCTGAACAGGAGCTGTGGTATTTCAGGGATAGTGGACTCACCAGAACAAGGAAAACTGATTTGCTCCCATCTATAATGCAATTTAAAGGCAAATTTTTTCATTTATCTTTTACTTCTTGCTTTCTTGCACACTGCAGGTGAGCAGCACAGCAGAGCTATTAAACCATGGCTCTTGGAAGAAAATGGAAACAACCACAACCCAATTAAGTCAGTAAGACTGGGAAAATACCATGCCAGAAGGAATCCATCTCAGCTCTGGGATGCTTTCACCTTCCTAGCAGGGACATACAGAGTTATCAACACATAATTAATAGAGCAAGTTCACCAGGCTCTGAGAAGGTGCCTACAGTCCCACTGTGTGCTGTCACTGTTCAGTGACATTTATGGACAAAAATCTCCCACTCTTGCACAGGTCTGTAGCAAATTGGGTCAACATGCACAACTGCTCTCTGCAAAATACTACAAAGGCTCTTTTGATTAACAAGCCAATTCTCACTCAGGTGATTCCCATGGTTTCAGAAGTGCTCTGTGAAATGGATTTAGGGGCTGTAAATCAAGTGCTGGTTCACTTGCTGTACTTCTCAAGAGGAGCTGAAGAGGAGCCAAGCAAAGCCAGGCAAGAGGACCCTGGGCAGCTGCTGCTCTTCACCCAAACCTCAGCAGGATATTCTCTGCCTGACTAAAATAGCCAAGTGTTGTCCTGCCTTCTGCAGTGCCTTTCTGGGGGACTCTCAGAGGGCACTGCAGAGTTTAGCATAGTCAGACAGACACACTGAGCTGGGTAGTGTGTGCTGTGCCTCTGCCTGCTGTGGGGATAACCTGTGTGTGAGCATTGCAGTGACAGCACTGTGAAACACCTTCCCCTGGGGGCTCTTCTCTGCTTCCCAACTCAGACAATGCCTCACTGCCAGCCCAGGGCTGCACCAGTCATGGCACCACGACCACTGGGTTGAGCACCAGCCCAGCTGTGCCACTGCCCATCTCCTATGACACACTGGGCTGCCAGCTTTGTTGGGAGACCTCCACAGACAGACACTGAACACCTACTCAGAGAAACAGGGAGATGTGGATTAGTGGAAGAAAGCAAGGGCACACTGGAAGCATGAGGTAGGAGCATCTTCACTAGGCATGCACACACTCTTCTTGTCTAAAACAGGGAGAGACTGACAGTTCTTCCTGAACAGGAGTTATTTAAGGGGCAGCCACTGAGCTCCATCTCATCATGGAAGGAGGTGCCTGTTCAAGACATCTCTGCACAGGGGAAAACAACAAATGTGTTTGAGTAATGCTGCAGATTGGGGCTGCTGCCCACAATGCCTGGTGGGAAAGGCTAGAGAGGGCTGTCCTATGGAGAAGGGCATAGCTCTGTGCCCTGGGCTCTGTTCCCCTGGCTCCAACAGCCCCGACTTTCCTGGCATTCCCACAGCCCAGAGCTGGCAGGACACTGCAGAGAGCAGCCTGCTGTCATTGCTGAGGGAAGCAGCAACAACACGTACAACCCAGAAATGGCTAAAGTCCTCTCTCAGGGGTTGCTGCCACTCTATATTTTTTCACCTTTAAAGTATGTTCCCAACACTATATTTTTATGGTGTTATGATCATCTTAGAATTCAAAGATAATTTAGGCAATGAAGCTAAATAAACTGGTCTGTGTTGTGGAGGACACTGGTATTTGGGGAGAGGGGGAATTCCTCATTCCTAGTCCCGTGCTCAGTTCATACATCCCTCCAAGAATAAAAAACTGAGTGGAGAAGGGCACAGTTCAAACTTACAGATGATCAGACTAAGCTACTAATTATATTCATATGAAGGGTGATGAGAGAATAAAGGCAAGGAAAGAGGAGCAGAGTGAGAAATAGCATTAGCAGCTACATGTGGTTACACTCAAAGCTGTGAGCGCCAGATGGAGAAGAGGGGAAGCAGTTACAACAGGAGCAACACGTAGAAGGCAAGTACTGTACCACAATCTTTCAGAGGCTCGTCAGACCAGTCCCTGCAGTCTCTATGTGAATCGCACACTTTGCCTCCGTCAATGCACTCTCCACTCTTACACTGAAACTTGCTGGGACTTTCACATGCTGACTCTGTCATGTTGGGCAAGAGAGGAAAGCAACTAAGTTAGATGAGGCTCGTGACAACAAACAGGCTGACATAAAGCTCAGGAGGGCGTCATTAGCAGAAATGGGATGGGATTAAGCAAATGAACATTGAGCCTGAGCATCATGCAAAGAACTTTTCAAGTCATGCAGTCTGCCTGGACATCACAATCATCTCTCCCAAGCAATCCCACTGCCAGAATGGCTTAAAACTGTACAGGAAGCAGCTTGGCAGGGCCCAGAGGAGTGGCACAGCCCTCTTCCCTTTCCAGAGGCCACACAGCCCTGGCAGATTTACCCCATGGAGTACGAGGAGCACCTGCACCCACCTTGGACACAGCCGGCCTCGTCACTGTTGTCAGGACAGTCGCGCACCTTGTCACACTGCTTTGCTCCATGGATGCAGGCCCCATCACCACACTGAAACTCATCTGGCTGGCAGGTCACCAGAGCTTTAAGAAAACACATTCAAGCATCAGCCACATAGAACTCAGTCCTTTGTGTAACACCTATCAGCCATGTCCCTCTGACACTGCTGGGGTTGCATCCTCTGTCAGCAAATGTCAGAGTATTGGCTGTTTCCACCAAAGCAACAGAGGCAGCAGCTGCCTCAGCCACTGTTCTCCTGTGCCCCTCTGCTGTCCCAGATCACCCTCTACATCCTTGGGAAAACAGCAGCAAAGCCCATATGAGGACACCCAGTCAAAACAGACGCAATGCTGGCAGTGAAGCTTCTCAGGTGACACGGAACAAAGCAAGCAGGCAGCAAAACTCCCAGCAGTGGGCAGCTCTGGAGGCTGCAGTCTGTGGGAGGCCAGGCTGCTTTGTGGCTGGGAGTATACAGTGACTCTGGGTAGGCAAAGGCAACTCCTCCTCAGTTCTCCTTCAGAAAAAATTACATTTCAGATACATTTCGAAACATGTTCGGGCTAAGGCTCAGGCAAGAGACCTGTAGTGACTCTGCCAAAGCAGTGTGCTCACAGTAGGGATAGGCAGCAAGGAGACACAATCATCAGGTTACCGAATGCCCGTGAGCCAACAGCCCACTGGAAGGCAGAAGAGCTCTACTGCACTGTGATGTTTCTTGGGGTTTCCAGCCCTGAACACCTCCACAATATCAGCCCAATTTTCATGCCTGAAATTCTTTTTTTCCAAGTCAGATTATAATGGACTCAAACCATATCTGATAAACAGCAAAGTTGGGGAAAAATATAAACCAGACTCCTGCACTGACCATGCTAAGAGCAGTCATACATCTCTCCCCAAGTTACAATGAATGAGAGACCCCCCCCAGCTGGGACCAGCCCTGTGCTGACACAGGGTTCAGGCAGCCTGGCAAAACAGGCTCCTCATTCCCGGACATGTTTTGCAGCTTTTTTCTGAGAGGCCCATCGGATGTATTCTTAAAATCCTGTTAAAGCAGCACACCCTGGAGAGTTCCTGATTCCAGCCTTTCCATCGTGTGATTGTGTCCTGGTATGGGCTGACAGAAAATCACTGCTTCTGAGCAGTGAGGGGAGGCCAGCACTGGTGGTACTACATGGGAGGTGAGAGTGGTCTGCAGACTGCCCTGGCCAATTTGACAGGCTGGTTCTAATATAAAAATGAGTAATTTCAGATAACCCAGGAAGAGCTGCAGACATGAAGTGAGGCAGCATCAATACCATAAAGTATCAGTTGCACAAAGATTCCACATTATGGTGACTGCATCCCGCAGGATGCAGGATCCAGGTTCATAACTACTTCACTGGACTAGTTCTAGTGCATCTTCAGCCAGCAAAAGACATCAGAGACAGGAAAAGCCACAACTGCAAGGCTG
This sequence comes from Chloebia gouldiae, assembly GCA_003676055.1. Taxonomy (NCBI): domain Eukaryota; kingdom Metazoa; phylum Chordata; class Aves; order Passeriformes; family Passeridae; genus Chloebia; species Chloebia gouldiae. The sequence continues at coordinate 4,072,438 of QUSF01000010.1, read as the reverse complement.
GAGGGGGAGGGAGAAATCCTGTCATTAGAAATACACAGTATTCACATGAGGAAAGTTTGGAAATAGCACTGCTCCTTGGAGAGGAAGCCATATGCACTATATTCATAAAAAGCTGCAAAGTGAGAAAAAAATCCCAAGCAATAAGCACAGTTATGAGACCAGCTGTGCTGCCACATTTCAGCTAATAAACCAAGGCACAGGAATGGGAAACCTCAGTGGGACATCAGGGACAGCAGCTCCAAACCAAGCACATGGGATCTGCTGCTCTACCAAATGCAGAAAAATGAAGGAGGGAAAGAAACAAAGCTGTGGTCTGGTAGAGTCGCAGAGCACAGATCTGGAAGTGGCACCAAGGACTCCTGCAGGGAGGCAGAATCCCTTCTGCTTAAACTGTTCCTGGCATGTTCAGCCACCTGCCTGGGGAGCCCTGACCATAGAGAAAGCACCCTCCTCCACAGGAAACCCTGAATTCTGCCAAGCTAAACCTTGGCCACTGCAAGGCTTTTCAGTTGTCTCACTGAAAATTCCTTTGCCACAATTATTTCTTGTCTTCACCCCTAACTTGAAAACCAGCTTGCTTCACCTTTTCTGTAACAACTTCTATGTGTGGAGGTAGGATAGGATGGTCCTCCATTTCTGACTATAAATATTAACCCCTCACAGAAGTGTAACATGTAATTAAAACCAGTGTGGTTTTGTATTTTCTGGAGCAGAAACAGGTCTCCAGTTTATCAAGTAAATCTGTGTGACAGAAGTTACAGATTTGGAAGACAGCTGCTATAAAACCTATAATTGTCTTCAATTATAATCTTCAAAGCTCTTCTAAAAAGCAGTTATAGCTAAATGCTAAGAACAAAAAGATTGCTAATCCTAAAATGAATTAAGGAGAATTTAGTAGGAATTGCAAAGATAATGTTGCTGAAGCATCACAAGACAGAGAAAATGACAGCACAATTCTTAGCTCAGTTGCTACAGAGACTGCAAAACACACATGTGGTGCTGTACTCCACTGCATAAAGCTTTGCTTCACGAAGAGACAGGAGTTTGGAGACCAGGCTGGGATTCCTGGCTCAGTTCTCACTCCACCAGAGCTATGGAAGTTCAGACCTTTGAGGAGCAGCCCCTGAGCCTCTTAACAGACATCTAGAAAAGGCAGATACAATAATGGCTCTTACTGACTACAAAGGCACTAAAATGCATGTATGGCATTTCTAATTTTTGCTGCATTTTTCAGGAGAATTCTATATTATCCTGAAGTCAAGGCAGTAACCCATCTCACCCCACTGGCAGAGCTGACAGCAGGTTCCCATTAAGGCCATTCCCAAGGAAAAGCAATAACCCAAGAAGAGGAAAAAGCTGTGCTGTTTATTTGCACAAGATATTCAGAAAATTGCTGTGCCTAATTTGGAAGGTTTAAATCAGTAAAATCTCAGTAGTTTTACAGCCATCTCCTCAGCAAATCAAATACAAAACTAATTACCAAAGCCCTGCTAAATTAACAGTCCTCCTCAAAGAGGCACACTTCCCATTTACAAATCCTGGGCACAAAGCTGCATCGCTCGAATTCAGCAGGTATATTCCAGACTCCAAACCTGAGCCTCAATTTCTTCTAGTTTCTGGGTTTTTTTCCTTCCTCCCCAAAAAAGAAAATCCTAACATTTGCAAAATGCATCAATCCCATTTTATAGATGGGGAGACAGAGGCAGGAAAGTGTGAGGTCAGGTCTCAAGGGGTGTGTTTTCTTGCTGTCAGTTGTAAGCATTATTTATTCTCCCTCCTGGATGCCTTAATGCAAGTTGCAAAGGACATTTTCAAATATAACCATTCCAGATTGGGAGACTAATAAATCTAACCTAATGTTAATTTTATAAATATACATATATACATATTTGAATATATATGCTATGGAAAAAACCCCAGCCACCCAATGTTCTCACACAGCTTTCCTCAAATGACTCATTCCTTCCCATTTATTTGCTGTCTCGCTGCCAAAACCTGTTCACCAATTGTCACCCTTCATTTCTACTCTCCTCATTTACCAATCCAAAATGTTTATAACAAATGATGGTTGATGGCCTCATGACCTTTTTTTTTAAAGCATTAATTCCCATCCCTCTGTTTATACTGGACAAACCCCATATGATCTCCATTTGCAAGAGGAGATGTAGTGGTGGGATCTGCAGTTTTAATCAAGTCTAGCCAAGGGGCCCATGTGCCATCCCTGACAGAGCTGTGTCACACATCTGTAACTCTCTGCATATCCTATGATTCTGATCTCAGAGAATTTCTGGGGAGGAAAAAATCAGAAAGGTCCCGAAACTCTTCAGTCCAACAGATGAGCAGTGACGCTGAGTTTCCAGAGCTCCCAGGTATCCCTTACTGCAGGCAGGTGCACTGCAGCAGCAGCTGCATTTAGGATGGGGAAGCAACATTAATTTTGGCTCTGACCCAGCCAACACATCAGCTCCAGAAGCACTCAGGGCTGCAAGCCTCAGTTGCTGTCTCTGAGAATCCCATCCATGCAGCACGAACGGCCGTGAGCTCACACACTGCTGTGGCACTGGGGTGCACCAGAACCAGGCACTGTGTGCAGAGGTGCACTGAGGTAGCTGAAACAACGGGGCTTTGAATCCCACTGTTTCCCAATCCACAGGACTGAAGGCAGCAGAATCAGCTCACATGCTTGTTTCTCCCAGGTAGACAAACTGCACGTTGTGTTGGACTGAGACCTTCTGGAAAGAGACCCTCGTTGTGCTAAATCTGCACTACTTACAATTCTCTCAAATCACTTCTGCCACATTTCCCCCTTTCTCCACTGGTTGTCAGCACCGTGCTGTGCTGCAGCGGTGTCCAGCTGTGTCCTGGGAGCTGCCTCTGGACGTGCTGCTGGCTGAGGCTGCTCTGCAGCTCAGGGAGGCTGGGGGAGCTCTGCTCCTTTGGGCCTCCCGGCTCCGCAGTTTGACGTGGCTGGACATGGCCAGTGCCTGTCACACCAAGGAAGGAAGCTGGGCAGCAGTGAGCCCTCTGCCTGTGGAAGGTACATGGGCACAGTCCCACTCCTCTCACCCAGCAGGATGTCAAAATAAATGGGGCCTGTAAAAGACTTAACATTTCAAGTTGAACAGGGATTGAAATTTAAGAAGCATTTCATCAGAAAGCACCATCAGTGAGCTTCTCTGCTTGGCAGTGGAATGGAGCTCACCTTTCCCTCTCCTGACCTGTCACTGCAGGGAATGCAACCCATGGGACAGAGATCAGTTCTGCTGGAGTCCCCTGTACCAGACACCAGTTCTTCACCTTTGTTTGTAACATGGCCTTTGCCACTGCCCTGATTTGGAGGGGACACAGGTACAGGACTGCCTACAGGAGGTCTCAGAATGAAAACAGGCACCAAACCACCCAGGCTGCCCCAGCCAGCAGTGCCCATCTCCAGCAGCTGTGCTTCTGCGTGGCCTTCCTGAAACAGAGCCAGGAACCAACTTTGTCTCCTGACTCCGTGGTCCTTCAGACCCTGGCAGTACTGCCTGGGTACCTGCTGCCCAAGAGCTCTGTCAGCAACTTTAGCACCTTCTTGGAGATGTAGGAAAAGACAGCCTACCTAATCCACCCCTCCTTGGGAGGGGTTGACAGCCATGCACCCAGCAGCCAGAGCTGCTCTTTCCCTAACAAAACATTTTTGGCTTCTCCTGTTCAGCTCTTGCCTCTCTTAAAAGAGTCCTTGGCAATTTTAAAAGCACAGCAGCTCCAGGGTAACCTATGGTTCATCCCTCTGCTCTCCTGCAGTGCAAACAGTGGTGTCTAGGATTCACTACATCCTTCTCTTGTTAAAGAAGCCACTGAATTTACACCTGCTTCTCTGCCTGGAAGGAAGTCTGATCCCCAGCTCCTTGAAGGGCTCTCCCACACTGCTGCTCACCAGCGTGGCCTTGGTGGTATCATGGGTATGAAAAGATGGTGCTGGCAAAAGTGGTCCATTTTCATAGAAATGCAAAAATCCCTGGGTTTTCTAGCTGGTTGCTGCCTTCCTCCCCAGAGGTGGCCCAATATCAGAGCTGCTAAATATAAACAGTTATGTAAATATTTAATTTCAATCTTGTCATTATGAATATTCTAGCAAAACATTTTGCTCTTGTTTTCTTCTCTCTCCTTCTTCAGGTAAGTGACCAGCTTGAACAGTTTAGTGGCTAAAAACGAGTGAAATACTCAAAATACCACACATACCAGCACCAACTTGTTAAATGCATGAAACCAGCTGAAAAGAAATCCATTATTTATTAGCTCTCTACCTTTATCAAGCCAAGCTCAAAATGCATTGCAAACTGGATTCTTCAGAGGTACTTCTCTTGACTGCCTTGTTCGGTATACTCCAACTTCAGAGGCAGAAAATGAATTTTTTTTTTCATCTGATCATATATTCCCTTTAGCATAGCAGCTTCTAACCTCCCGGCTGTGACCCCACCATGCAGCCTGAGGGCTTTGAACATTTTTCCCACTTTTCACTCCTTGTCTTTCTAGTGAAACAGAACTCTTCTGAGGCATGGTGCCATCCAACAGCTCTTACACCTCCTCTATGGATTCTGAAGGAAAAAGCACAAAAGGAGCGTGGAGTACACCTGACCCTGCTGGGCTGGGCACCCAGCCATGTCATGTGGGACACAAGCGCTCCTTGTCCGGCACAGCTGCTGCTCAGACATCAAAGCCTTGCCTTCAAACACAGCCCACGCGGCCTCAGGGCCCTCCCAGCCCAGCCCAGAGAGCCTCGCCCGGCCCCGCAGCCACTCACGGCAGTCCTGCTCGTCAGACTTGTCCTTGCAGTCCTCGTCGCCGTCACACTTCCAGTTGAGGTGGATGCACTCGCCGTTGCCGCAGCGGAACTCGTGGGCCGCGCACGTGTTGAGCGCCTTGGCGTCGTGGCCGCACTTCTCCACGGACTCGTCCGACTGATCCTCGCAGTCGGGCTGGTGGTCGCACACCCACAGCTCCGGGATGCACACGCTGTTGTTGCACTGGAACTCGCTGGGGTTGCAGGTCAGAGGGGAGCACTTCCTTTCATCGCTGCCGTCCCCGCAGTCATTGTCGCCGTCGCACACGAAGATGATGGAGATGCACGATTTGTTACTGCACTGGAACTCGTTGGGAGAACAGGCTGGGGAATAAAAACAGACAAGTGAGCTGGGAGGTCTCCAGCCCAGCCCTCACCACTGGCCCAGCTTTAGCACATTAGGGACGTCTGAGGGCAAAGGCACAAAGGCATTACCAGGGCTGTCCTAGCCCAAAACACTTCTCCCATGCCAAGGAGCCGGTGAGGCCACAGCCTCCTCAGCTCCTCAGGATGTGTCCTCTAGCGACCACAGCAGCCCTGGAGAAGGAGGGGCAGCAGGGCTGTGGGAACTGCGGGGGCAGCGCTGTCCTGGCCCCGAGGAGCAGCCAGGGGAGCCCCGGGTGAGCCCCGGGCGGGAAGAGCAGCATGGAACGGGAATGGGAAGGTTGCAGGGAGAGGCTGGGGCTGTGCTGGCAGCGCCGGGGCTCCACTTGGCTCCATGCTGACATTACCAGCTTCCTGACTTTCGTAAGCACAGAATCAGGTTTCAGGATTTCACAGTATGCCTGGTTTTGGACATATTAAGTGGGATGTGTAGGGTAAATATTTAGTGAGTCGAGCATCAATTTAGCTGCAATCTGCCAGTAAGGCCCTTTACAACACGCTGAATGCCTTCCCTGGAAATCACAACTCAACATTAACATACAAATGAGGCGCTTGTCAGATAGATGCTGAGTGGAGCACTCTCCTCTGCAAGCCTAATGGACAGCTGAACCAGAGATGCCTGCTCAAATTAAACTTTCAGGTACTACAACAAAGTGCAGTTCGCAGTCACCAAAACCATGGAAGAAATTCTCGCCAAGTACTTTGAGGTAGTTACTTACAAAGGAATCCTTCTGTAGGTTCAGCCCTCTACAGGGAAGTTGTGGCTTTGATAAATTACAAGTACAATAAATATAAATGCATATAAATTACAATATGGTTTTTTTTTTTTTTACATTACACTTGGGAAATTTTGTCTTCAGAAACAGAACTACTTACTGCCATATCTGCAGAGCCCCTACACTGGAGCACACTGTTTAGATGGTACCAATCACTGCAATGGCAACTGCATATGGAAAGCAGCAGAATCCCTCGAAAAGACCTGTCATATCCCAGATTTCAGCCA
>QUSF01000010.1:4008640-4065829 GCA_003676055.1 Chloebia gouldiae | reverse complement strand
AGAAATCTTGGAAATGTTTGTAAAGATGTGTTTAACCAACAGTCTTCAAAGCATAACTGTAACACCAGTTTACTGTAGAGCACTGTAATGTTAAAAGGTTCTTCACAGTTTCAGAAGTAAAATATCACACATAAGTGATTATGTAGATGTGATTTTGCCTATATACAAAATACAGATTTTGTACTCTGCATTAATTTTTGCCCTGTGCTATGTGCCAATCTGTAGAGCACAACTGTCACAGATTTTGCCTCACAGCCTGCAGCTGCACTCTTGTCACTTCTCTTGAGGAGAGTAGAGCAGAAGCAGCCTCGGGATAGAGGAAGTTAAAAATAATAAAATAACAGAAGATCAGAGAGATTGTAATTGTGGAGTTAGTGTTTCAGTGCTGGCTGGTTCTCTTTTGCCCAGAGCCAGGATTTAACCAGAGGCTTTAGTCAAGAGTCTGGTGCAGCAGGGACACTCTTAGTTCAGGCATGACACCAAAAAAATTCAGATAATTCTGCCAGATGCTTTTTAAGTGCTTTTAGAAAAAAGCAGAATGGTCTCAAGATGTAGAATTCTCTAAAAATATAGGGTGCTCATTAAAAGCTGTCATTTCAAAAATATATATATATACACACACATGTACATAACATTTCTATGTTATGTATTTCAATGGATAACTCTACCAAGCACGGATCCTCAAATCTAGATAAAACTGAAAAAATGAGATAAATGGTATGTCCATCATTACCAGGAGCTGGGAATTACGTACAAAGGACTGTAACTGCTGTCATTGCTAATCTCTAATTAAAGAGTTTATAGCTTTTCAGTAAGACTCAGGTATTTAATTCATCTCTCCTCCAAAAGAGCCATTTCCACTTGAAATTACATGAATGGCTTAAATAATGATAATTATTTGGTAAAATTTGTGGTAAAGTGGATAGCTGCAATTATCCACTGATGCTGAAGACAAGAAGATAAAATGAATTATTACACTGTATTTTTCTGACACTGTCCCCAAAGAAACTTAAAGGAATGTGTCTGAAAATTTATGTTTGTTTAAATCTGATAATGAATCTTCTATAACAGGCAAAGGATGATTTGTGCATACCAACATTTTCATCAGTGAGGGAGAGATCTGCTGCTGATTCATGGCTGCTTCAACACTGGCAGGGGAGACTGCTGGAATTGAGAAACTCTCCCAAGCTCTGAGATTTAGGATTTGAGTTCTGCAGGGCTGAGGGCTGGAATTCCTGAGCTCCATCTGCCCAGGTTTTCTGCCCCAAATGCAAGCCCAGCTCCCCCAGGAACCAACCTCTGAGCTGGGCCACGGATAAGGAGGTCACAGAGTGCAGACAGGGTAGATTATGTTGGAACTCCTAGTTACCAGCACTGTCAGCATGTTAGTTTTGCTTAACTAGTATTTATTTTCAGGTTTAATTCTGTCTAAATTATTTATTTTGCCTGCAGTCAATTGCTTACCGAATAGCTGAATATTTCATACAGATCTTCTGTCAAATGCCAGCCTTGAAAGCACGGATTCGTGCCTGGAAGGAACAAGTTTCCCATGGAAAGTTGCCCTCCAGGAAGGACAGCAAAAGAGATGGAGGAAAATGAAGATGACCTTGAAGCTCATTGCTCTGCAAAAATGACAGGCCTCCCATGGAGGGAATAATGCAGTGGAATTGCAGCCTCACTCCCACCAGTGGTTGTTGCTATGGTGATTGATACCGAAAAGCCCATCTAGATGGAGGCTGCAGCAGGAATAGCAATTCCTGATATTGTTCAAGTCACTAATGGAGCTAAGGAGCCATCTCACACACTCCTGCAAATTAATATTTGCATGTGCTGGCTGCCTTTGTCACACGCTGCCCTCAAACACAAATCAGTCATTTTCCCATTCTCTGCAGCAGTATTTGCATAGTATTAGTTAATTATAACCCAGCAACCAGATGCCAAAGCCCCTGCTGACAAATAATAGTTGGTTCAAAAATGTATTTGGTGATTTAGAATGTATTTCCTGAGATTCATATATTCATTCCAAGTGGTTTAATTATCTGGAAACAGAATTAATTATGACCCCCAATTTACAGAGAGAAGCAGTTTATGTACAAAGTATGCACACTCTGCACTCTGTCTTTAATTTTATGTATGTGCAATAAGGTTGCAACTCCTACTTGTGGTCTCCTCAATTTCCCTTCAAACCAGGAAAGGATTAGGTAGTTTATCAGATGTTCTTCTGGCTAAATAACTGAAAATTACCCCAAAATAAGAACAAGTGAATGCAGTGTAGAGGGTTTAAGGGTAAAATAAAGCAGCCTGAAAGACAAAAATGGATGGTCAGAATACCAAAGGTTAATACTGTCCTGCTTTTGTGATCATCCAAGACATCCCACAGGGATCTCATGAGGATAAAGACATTAATTATTACTCTTTTATATTCTAACTGGAATATAATCAGCTGAATCAGATTAGAGATGTTTGGTACTAGCCAAAATTTAACTGGAAAACAAATGTGCTGTGAAGTGTCTAGTGAGTTTTTTTGACTTTGAAAATTGGAGCCTGTACAGGACAAGCTCACTCCTATTCCCTTCGACATGACTTGCTTATTAAAATGGCAATTTTACAAATTAAACCAATTTGGCAAATCCCTCAGAAACATCTGATAATAGCCATTAAACTAACATCTGTCCTAATATTATCATACAAAATCCTGTATTTCTGAGGAATATATGAATGTTCAGCAAGCAGAACAGGGCATTCCTGAGCAGGGCTTCACCTGGGACAGTGCACACAAATCCCACATTACTGCACACACAGACCTCTTGGACTCAGCAGGACTCCCTGTGGTTATGAATTTTCTGCACAGGATTTCTGTGCACTGACTTTTCTGCACAACCACCATTTAATTCTGCCATTGTGGAGTTTAAATCACAGACACTTTGCCAGGAAAAGCCAATCTATGGATGTCACCTTCCACCCACTGGGCAGATTCCCACTCCCTGCTCATCTGCTGCCACAAAGACACGACCTGCCTGTTTCCCCCACTGTTTTCATTATGTCCAGCTCAGGAAAGACTTCATCAGAATCCCAAAAGCTACTCTCCAACCACATTGGCAAATGACAGCACAGTTGGGCTTATTCTTAGGAAATGTGGGAAAGGCAAGGAACCCCAGCCATGGTTCCACAGCCATGTCACTGCTGCCACTTGCTCCTTACCCATTCCTGAGCACAGGGATAGTTCCAGTTTAACCAGTGGGAATGCTGAGCCATTTCCCCAGAATCAGTCAAGTCATTTATAAGCTGCTGCCATAACTAAGCAGGAAATCCTGGAGGTTGCTGACTCACAGGTTTGAACTCACCTGAGCAGTGAGGGACAAAGCAGAGCTCTCACTGCAAACAATGAGGTAGGTGCCCATAAAATTTCCATTTCCCCTAATTTACTTGGCTTGATGGGAACTGTCTGTAAGAGGAGATATTGCTTTTTGCAGTTTGCTTCACTGTTAAACATTCACTGAATTTGGAACATGCACTATTAACTCTTCTGGAGCACAGACAAAACAAGGCAAGGCTGAGAGCTTTGCCTTCTCAACTCCCCAGTTTACCCAGCCATGTCTCACATTTCTCTAGGAACAGTGATCCAAAGTGAGCTTGAATGCAGGTTCAATAACAATTAAAAGATGCTTTTGTAAAAAATGGTTTGCAAGACAACTCATCTGAAGGGAGAAGCACCTAAAAAAAGGAGCACTGAGGATGCAACAAGGCAACTGGCAGAATTTGGTGTAGCCCCATTCAAGGTTATGAATATAAGCACATCCTATAATGACCAAGTCCATAAACACAAGGCTCCTGTGGTGATTTTGGGAGGGGGAGAGGCTGACAGACTGCTCAGGAAATAACCAGCCCCTGCCTGTTTTCAGTTAGGTGATAATTAGGGGTCACAGCTAGTACGTGATGTAGGCAATGTACCTATGTACCCACAATTCCAGCAAAGAATGGCAATCATTTCTCAAAAAACAGGATTAGATTTTCTACTCAAATGGAAAATTTAATCACTGAGTGACACTGCCTGCAATTAAACCTGTAAGGGTCGTGTGCTGACTGTGCTCACATTAACAGCAATGAGATTTCCATGGCTGTAGGATTTGCCTTGCAGTTTCTATGATTTGGGAATAGAAAGCAGCATTTTCCTGGATTTGGGCTGAGATGAAGACTCACATGAGATGTACTCAACATGAGCAATTATTTTAAAGTTATTGGAACAAAGAAGGGTAATGAAGTGGTGCTTATTGTGAACAAAACCTTTCTCATTACATTTTATCTAATGAACAAATTTCTTTGCAATGTAAAAGCAAAGTCAATCCAACCCTTCTACCATCCTCTACGAAAAGAATATTTCAGCCACTAAGATGACTTTCAGATTAGTTTCATCTGTTAATGACTCATAAACCAACTTCTTTTTTTTTTCCCTCTTGCATCAAACATGACATGGTCCTCTCCTGCGTAGGACTGCGCTGAGTTCAGGCTACTGATTTTGATTTAGCCTTCAGATCATATGCTCAGGAAGCAGAACTGTTAATTAGTGTAACACATATGTACTGGTGGCCACTGCAGGATGCAACTCCTACCCACATATCTGCCATCACAGCATCATCATTGGCAAGATTTCCCTGAAAAAAACTAAACAGGTTTGGGATGAATAGGCTCAAAATTATAGCTGCATTCTTATGAAGAAGGCACTTCAGGGACATGAAATACAATTGTATTTAGCAATAAGAGATGTAATCCCTCGACTGTTTCAGCTCTAGGAGCTCTAACTGTTGAAAGAGAGACTATCCAAAAGATAAACATAATTACAGGCCAATTCTTGCTCCTGTGCCACTATGATGTGAGATGGGACAGAAGAATCAGAGCCAATGTCTCCATCTAAAGTGCAGAATCCACAAATCTCTGTATAAAAGCAGCTGTTTCACAGCCCTCTTCCAGAGCCCTGTGAACAATTATCCTTTAGGGTGTGAAGGATGTGTCTGTGTGGGGGTGTGAGTGTGCTCCTGCTGTTCTTTGCATCCCCCCTTTTCCCCTCACGCTCCTTCAGAGCAACGCTGCAGAAGTAGCACTGCTGCATTGTCTTGTTTTCAGACTGTGTTTTCATCTGCTCTGCTTTAGAGAATAAATTATTCATGGAACACTGATAGGGACAATTTCTCTGTGAGGAGGATCAGCACAGGACCACCCCCAAAGCTCCATTTGCAGATGTGCCACACGTCTTCTTCTATAAAGCTCAGTCAAGAGCCAGCAGCAGGAAGGCAAAGCCACTGTGCCCTCATCCTCTGCAGGTAGAGCCCTGGCACAGCTTGGGCCATGGCTTTAGGGTTTAATTCTGGATTTACACAATGACTGTCTTACCTCTAACCTAAGTTCACATACTGTTTAATCATGTTTAATTACAACGAGCATCCAATATATTAAAAATGCAGCTGCCTTCACTTTTCCTGTCAGCATGCAATTAAAAGTAACTCCCAATCTCTTTTCCTTCTTGCTATTTTGTTCTGAAGGAACTCAGGACAAATGTGATTATGGGCTGAGATTTTTCCTAAATAACAATGGGGATTTTTCTGCAAATTACTACTGCTTTTGAAGGAGCTTTAATACTTTAAGCAGTGATAAAGTGGCAGCTGTACATGTTTAATTTCTGAGAGCCACGGCATAATGCACAAGCATTAATCCCTCCAGCTGTCCAGTAATTAAACATCATGTAAAGCCCAGAGGATATCATTGCTGTGCTACCTTATCTTATTTATGAAGGACTTGCATTTGTTAAATCTAGCAATTCTGTTTTTTCTTCTTGAAAATAACTGTAAATTTTTTCACCATGGCAAGTGCTGAAGCTACAGCTACCCTCTAGAAAGTGCCAGGAATTTCAGACCAGCCATGTTTCTTTTCTAAAATAATGAATAATGACAGTGGATAAATATTTCTTTTACAGGTATGACTGTGGTGCTATGGATTTTAACCCGGTTAAAATTGGTGGGTCTCTCAGGGAGAATGCATGGCAAAATCTGATCCTTTGGGTTTGATGTCCCTCTGAGCTGACTGAGGGACAGCACATAATGAATGTTAATTCATTAGCAGGCAGTGAACAGAACTAACTTTGACAAAAGCACACATGAATCAGACTGCCATGAACGATAAAATCAGTGCCACATTATCACCAAGTTAGAAGGTCTCAGTAGGATCAGGGGAGATCTGGAATGGACTGGATCAGTGTGGTCCAATCCCAGTGGGGAGCACTGGAGTGTGACTCATGGAAAATACTGGCACCTTCTACTGCACTAAAAAGAAAACAGTGCTGGGACAACATGATGCTCTTTGTAATTACAGGACAATGAAAATAGATGACAAAACAATTTAACTGTCAATAGAAAGGTCCCTTCATGTGAGCATAGGTGCAGGAGCAGAGTGGGGGAAGGTGACTTTAAATCAGCTTTGCAATTTCCCTCCTTCAGCTGGTTCATCACCAGGTGGATCTGCTGGAGGGGATGAACAGCTTTAGCCTGCTTTAAATTCTGCCTTCAGCCAATGGTTCTCAGCTGACCTGAGGGCTGTTAACCAGGGCACTGGCAAGAGCTGACTCTAAGTTTGCTGCACTTGGACCTTTCAAGAAAAGGACTCGTGAGGATGTCCACTGCCTGCAAAAGTTCCCCATGACCACTGTCTTTGTGCTACAGTTCAGCAGAACAAACCATGGATAAATAGCTTATTCTGCTGTCAATATATCAATGATTTCATCTTTTCACTGCATCCGACTGCTGGGAAAGGGGAAAATGGTGCACACTTCCAACTCCTCATCTGCAAGACACAATTTCCATATTGAGGGAAAGCAGTGGCTCAGGTGAGAACCAGTGAGACAGCCAGAAGAGATGGGGCCAGAGCCTTGTTCTCTGTGAGCATCCCAGAGTCCTCTCAGGAGGGCCATGTGTGCACTGAAGGGGTTCAGTGCCATTTCAGCTGGTACAGGATGGCAGCTCCTCTCTTCCAAAGCCACTCTCAAGTGCTCTTTGCATTCCTGAGCAGCTGACAAAACACTGCTTACTGTCTCTCTCAGCAGAGATTTAACAAGTTCTGCAGTAGTTAGCCAGGTCCAGACGGACCCCGAGTTGTGTTACTTTAATTACAGCCTCTCCTATTTAATTTCTCTTTTACTCTCCATAAATTCACTCCTAAGCTTGTCCAATCCATTGTAACAAAGGTTGGGTGCACTGGGAGCAGAAAACCTTCACCAGGGAAATAAGGAGGCTGCCAGCACCTCCAAGCCAGCAAATTCAAGACTGCTAACCCTGACCTATGACTACAACACACCTGGTATTGTGAAGACTCAAATTACTCCTGCTCCAAAAACTGAAAAATAAGATTTTTCTTTTTATATAGTCTTAATTTTAAAAAGGCAGATATTTGCACTTCCAAAAGCTGTTTGTGCACTGGAAGTCAGTAGTGTTCTTAAAGCTTGTCTGTTGGAAGTCAGTTATTTAGACAGCACTTAACTACCTATGTGCAAGGATTAACAACTGCAATTAACCCCCAGTGCAGACACATATCTGGATCCCTGATCACTGGTGATCCATTGCAGGTGAAAGAATTTCAGTTTCTACTGCTTCTTTGACAAGTTCTTCCACAGGGTGAAAATCACACCATTGTCTCCTCATTCAGATTCTCTACTTTTGTCCCCAGGTCTCTGAACAGCTGCTTTGTCCCCCCCAGCTGGCTGTGCCAGTGTCTGCCCTGGGTACATTTCACATGGATTCAAAAAGCAATGATATCATTCCGAGAGGAAAAATCCAGCAAGAATTACAAGGCTCAGAGCAGTAGCTGGAAAGGAAACTGCTGGAGGAGGAAGAACCATGGTACACCTACACTGTTCCTACAGTTTTGGACAATTGTGTATCATAATAATTACTGTCCTCTCCTGCAGGAGATCCTCCCTTAGCATGGGCTGTGAACACTCTGACACAGGGACAGGCTCCTGCACAGCCTCAGCACAACCAAGCTTTGCTCCTGGATACCAGAAAAATCTTGTTACTAGTACAAAATACCAATGCAGAAACGCAGGCATTAATAAGGTTCATAAACTCCATATTAAATCCTCTTGAAGAATTATAAATCCAAGAGCCAGTTATTCCTATCAAAAATATTTTTGAGCTAAAATATTTTTGAAGTGTCATATGAGGTTGCAGTAATAGCTTTATTAACATGGATTTGGAAAGAGCTTAGGGGTTTTTCTTCTGGATGCCCTCACTCACACCATCTTCAAGTCATCATCCACTTGTTTATTGCACATGCAGGCTCTCACCACAGAAATTATTCTGAGCACAAATAAATCCCCTTCCAAACATTTATCCAGCAAGATATGTTATTTATAGACAAGCTGGTCAGCTGTGAGGAGTGCAGCCTCTGTGACAGGGTGCTGTGCTCCAAGGGGCTGCTGGTGACAGGCAGTGCTGAAGCTTCTTATAAAATGAGAATAAAAACCTGAGTGCAGAGATTAACAAAACAAAGAGAAGAAGGGGTCTGAAGTGGTCAGGATACTGTGTGCTGCTGAGATAAGAGGAAACAGAGAAAGGAGGATTCTAACCAGAGAAGAAATGGGAATGTTAACAGAGTATCAGTGGATAGGCTTAGTGAGGTTTATCAGATTTGGATAAGGGAGAGGATAGTTATCAATCCTCCACAAGCTCACACAATTGTTCTCATCCATGAGGAAAAGACCTTCCTTTGACAGGCAACCTCCCTGGAAGTGCTCCCACCACGGCCATTCAGCACTGCCTCCTGTGTCCCTCCCAAAGCGAGTTTTGACCTCTGAAAGATGCTGAGTTGAGATCTTGGGACTGAAAGCTTTTGATGTTTGCACCCACTTGTCAATGCCTTTTCCCCTGGTCCTCATGCCAGAGAACAGCAATCCCACAGCCAGACTCAGCAGAGCTTTCCAGTGTGTGGGGACAACGCTCAGTCATCAGACATTGGTTGAAAGCCACTAATTCATTTCTCACCAGTTACCCAGCAAGCATCAAAATGTTATCATCTGTCCTTGGATTAAATTTTTTAAAGGTTTTTAAGAACTTGCACATGCACTAAAACTGGAAGCTAAGTAAGGGTAGAGATGCTGAAACATCCAGAGCAGAAACACTCAGCTATTTCCAAATCCATTAATAGCAGCATTATGCTGTAATTAGGTGGCATTCAGAACATATTGATATTCATTTTGGGGGTTACCTGAGGCTTTGAAAAAAAAGTTCAAAGCAATTTCAAGCAGATTTCTATTATAACTAAAAGACTCAGTGAGACCATTCCCACTGGTGTGAGCAGCACCATTAAATCAGGGGAGGCAGCCACCAGTGTAAAAATTGTTCTAATTTCACTAACTCATATCAGGAAAATAGCAGTTACAATTATTCTGAATTTGTCTCTAATTCAAGCCTCCCATACAAAGAAAAATGTACATGTTAAAGAGAAAACTTAAAGGGTTTCACATGGAAAATCAATAAAAGGAAAAAGAAAAAAAGGACTAAGAAAAAATACTTTTACAAAGAGAGCTAAATAGTGGAACAAGTTGTTCACCAAGTTAAATGTTTGATAATATTTTGTTTGATAAAGCTGAGTGCAAAGAAATAAATTTGTCCACAGCACTCCACTCAGAGCCACAAAATGTTCATGTAAAACATATTTCCTTACACAGCTTCAAAGAAAAGACATAATGTGGATTATGAACTGAGCAGGAATTAGAGCTCCAAATCCAGTTTTCAAATTAAGAAACTTCAATTTCTGCTTGAATGTAACCATTCAACCCTTTCACCAGCAACCTGGAAGTAAAAGTAATATTGCTGACACCACAGGCAAGACTAGTAATATTGAGGGATGGGTGAATACACAGAACTTTGTGAGCTTCTTAAAAGCTTGGGATCATTTGCACACAAAGAATTTAATAAGAACAATATTAGAAATTAGAAAGGTGATTTTACTTCTGCACAGACTGGCAAGACTGATACTCCCTGAATTCTGATGGTTGTGTAAAAACAAAGTTGGAAAACCAAATGGAATACCAAAGGGAGCCACAAGAATGAGTCAAGCATTCATTCAAAAGAGAATATTTGACATCAAGAAGCATAAAGAACTAATATCTTTGGTCTACCAAAAAGGCAGCCTGAGAAATGGTCTGATCACACAGTGCAGGAGTTTTCACAGACTGAAAACACTGTTAAAGGGCTCTTTTATTCAGCACAGAAAGGCCTACTAAAAGGCAATGGCCATTTAGGGACTGAATTGAAAACAGTTATGGGTACAGAGTGCATCATCCTCTCTCTGTCCAGTGAAACCAACAAGCCACCAATGTCCAGGCCTATCCATTCTACCCCAGCCAAAGGCAGCCTGAGTCTGTCCCCACTCTGCACAGGATACAGCAGGAACAGAGGAAGGTTTGAACCTTATTTAAGTCCTTTCCATATCACCTGAGTGTTAACCCTAATAATAATAATTAATTCTTCATGGAGTTCATGCATTCTCCAGCCAGCCCCAACTGGAGAATCCTTTCCTCTCTGGTTCTAGAAGTCACCACTTAGCACTGCAAAGCAGAGTAAGTTTGTTGGCAGGAAAAGTCATCCCTTTCCATGCAATTTGGAACAGTCACTCCAGGACTTTTATAGTCCTACATGGAGATATTGCATCTGTATTAACTCACCAGGAGTGCAACCAGCCTCATCAATTCCACTTTCACAATCCTTCTGCCCATCACATCTCCAGGACAACGGGATGCACTTGTTGCTTAAGTCTCCACAGCTAATTTTTTCAGATGGACATACTTGTTTGGCTGGAAGAAAAAAAATAAAAACAAAGAAATAATCAGAAGTTAAACATATTTCTGAACATTTCTAACATTGTTTATGCTGTTAAAGTTACTTTGAATTTGAATGGCTCAATCCTGAGACATACAGGAACGAAATCCCAAATCAACCTGCTGCCTCTTCCATCAGGCTGCCCTGGGAAAGAGGCCCTTCCTGTCCCTCTCAGCCAAAATGAACCGAGAAAGTTGCTCCAACAGACCAACAGGGATTCCAGCTGAGAACCTGGGGCTGCTTGTTAGGGAAGGATGCTCAGTGCAGCACCAGGCTCTGCCTCCCTGCCCTGCTCAGTCACTGCCCTGCACACAGCACAGCAGCTCTGCACACACCACCTCCAGCTGAGCAGGAAAAACCAACTCCCTCATTCTAGTACAACGCTGTACATCTAGGTTTGAAGGCACTTTCTAAACATAATGATCTGGGCAGACTGTGGTCAGCAAAGCTGAGGAAAAAGCAGCAGGGACAAGCAGGAATTTGCAGATATTTAACAAATTGAGCTTAACTGCATAAATTGAAGGCAACTGTGATGTCAGACACAGAGACATAGGAGGATCTGCAGAAGCAAAAACCTCAGTATAGGCAAGAAGACAACTATGAAAAATAATCTGCCAGATTTATCTGGAACCAAGTAAGCTGTGAAGCTCATTCTCTCATAACTAGTTTGCATTGCTAAAATTCCTATTTTTTTCTTTCCTTCATACTAGTGTAAAGAGCAACAGATCTACATTTATTGTGACAAGGCTGCTGAAATGCAAAACGTTCCACAATTTAAACAATTGTTCAGCATTCTGGAATCATCATCCAGTTTGGCAGGATTTGCTTATTAAACACACCAATTTCTCTCTTCAAAAAATTACATGTATTCAAACATTTCTTCCATTGGTATTAATGATAATAATGCTGTGTATGGCTGCAAGTCTACTGAGCAGGTGGGAACCTAAATTCTAAATTAAAACCTTCACATTACCCTGCCCTGGTAAAGGTATTTACACAAAGTCTATCAGCTTCCCAAGTGCTGAGAGAGAGGATGAAATTTATACCTCCCCTTCCACCTACACAAGGAGGCTGTGAAAGGGCATCCTACAGCCCCAGAGCATCAATCAGCCACTTGCAGAGCAGTGCCATTTAATCCCTGCATTTCTCTGTCTTAGCGCCTTGAAGTGTTATAAGAAGCAGTTTTGAGAAGCTGTGGGCAACCAATACATCAAGAAAAATTAGGTCCTGCCACAGACAGACAGTTCATAACAGATGTAATGAAGTTTTATAACCCTGTGGCATGACAGCATTTCTGCTGAAATTTGCTCGCTGCATACCTAAATAACATTTATGAATGTTGCATGATTACAGAGGGGAGGAAAAAAAGGATCCTTACTTAGGCTTTGGGATTATTTTCCCAGCAAATTAGTAATAAAAAACATTGGAAAGGCTCCCCAGGAAGACCCCACCAGGATCAGTGTACCTGCCAACTCAGGCCAGGTCCTGTGTCCCCTCTAAGCTGCAGGTTTTGTTCTGCCCAACTACATTAAGGTTTAGATTGGACTGGCATACTGGGCAAACTGGGATACTAAAATGTCACAGAGACATTTGTTAATCAGGCTATTGGTCCACATCCCCCAAAAATTGTTCTAGTTCTTCTTGTTCTGGCAATAGTGATGGAAAGGAGAATTTATTTCAATGCCAAGTAGGATCAGGTCTTCCATCCTCACTGTAAATCTCCATTGAGAACCAAGTGGGTCAAGACAGGTAAGAACATGTTCCACACCCCTGATTTTGAAGAAAGTAAAAGATAATCTTAAAATGGCATCATCACACAGTGGGATCATTAACCAGCAAAAAGGTTACTTACTGGTCACAGTTTAAATCACAGGAATTACTTTTGCTTGGCTGCTGTGGGCAGATGCTTAATAGTTTTGGGAAGCTGAAAGGTTTGGAAAGGTATGAATAGAAGGCTCCTATTTATGGAAAGCAACCTCTATGTTAATCATCTCCCTGACAGAATAATTACAGACATTTAAAATATATAAATCAAAGCTTGAACTTTCAGGGGTGCAGCAACAGAAGCTGCTGCTGGTCACAGTTCATTAAATCTTTGTGTTCCAGTGGTTTCTGCACCTAAGCAATCGTTGCATGGAAGCCAACGACTTGTAAGCACTGGCAGCTAACAGAGAGGGGATCTTGCACAAAACTCAAAGCAAAACTTTGATGAAAACACATCTGCATTTCCAGCAAGTTGGGTGTTTTCCTCCCCTCTCCTCCAAGAGGCTGCAGATACAAGTGGAATTCATGTTGCTGTCCACACTATTAAAGAGGCTTTCAGCAACTGCAGTCCAGACTTAACATTTCTGTTTCTGTGCACGGCTACACAAACCCAGGCCTCTTGGGCTGACGTGACCAAAATGTTTTACTTCCTCCTTCCCTCTTTGTGCAGGCAGAAAGGGAAGGGTTAGTGCTGTGTGTGATGGTGAGCACTCTTACCCTGGATGCATTCTGGACCAATGCGAGTTATAGCAAGATCTGCCTTTTCAGAAAAGCACCATTAAACAACTTGGTTGAAATGTCAGACACATCAAGACCAATTTATCACAATGAACTGCAAATGCCAAGGATGGACAACAATGGTTTATTTATAAGGAGACAAGAGCAAAGAAGACAAGAAGGTTCCATTTACTCCCTACCGCCAATGGCACATTCTTCTTTCTCTTTAGAGGAGGCTACAAAGTCTTTCAGAGACCACAGAGCCTAACTGGCGCCCCACTGTTTGCTTCCTCTTGTGCCACTGCTGTGCTTTTCAGGCTCCGGACATCGTGGATATTCAAGAAAGCCCAAGAAAACAAAATTGATTTACTTTCAGAAGACCATTTGTCAGGTTCTCACCAAACAGGTACTCTAAGAGCATACACAAAATGCAATTAAGCAGCTTCTACTGGTGGGAAACCCACAAGACTTTTCATCAGCAGACTGAAAAGAATGCCCTTTGTGGAAATACATCATCTTACAGGTCTGAACAGCTCCTCTATCTCTGTTGAAATAACTCCCATCCTCTCCAGACTGCCCCTGGTGGTTTCCCCAGGTTCTTCAGAAGCCCCAACCCAAAACTTTTTTTTTTTTTTTTTACAACAGAGAAAACTCAATATGAAAATGGTTTAATTATTTTCTGCCATGCCAATGAACTGTTCCCCCAAATACTTCCACTACTTTTATTTTGGAACTTAAAATTCCTACCTTCCTCTTTACCCCAGCAATGGTTTAATTGTCAGGTTTTTTTTTTTTTTTAAGGAATGCTTTTTAACAAGGACCTCCCCTCCTCAAACACTGCCCTTAAATCTTCTTTTGTCACAGCTGGCAGAACTGCCTCAGAGATGTCCCAAGAACAAAATAAGTGTTCATACCTGCCCAAGTACAGGACTAGAATCCTTTGTTTCCAGGGAAAACAAGCCAAACTGGTAAATGAGCAACTGCTCTGTAGAGAGGAGGGGAGCTGACAGGCAGAGATTGCTTAGAGAAATTCAGAACTCAGAGTTCTCAATCACTGCATATTTGTGATTCAGAAAAAAATCTCAGTCACAAGTTTGCATATATTGTTCTTTTTATAAATATGTGTGTGTATATGAATGTATATCCCTTATCTACACTTACTACTGACTTAAAACTCAAAGTTGCCCATTGAAGTATTTAAGGTGCATAAGAAACACAGTTTAAAATCCATCTTCTGCCTTAAAATGCTGCCACAGCTGAAGGTGTATCTGCCTGGTACTTTCCTGCTCTTGGCCCTTCTCCCAGCTGAGGGTGGCTGTGAGGAACACTGGCCTCTGCCCCATTCCCCACAGTCCCCTCTGCAGCTCAGGACAGGTCACTGTTGTTTAGTTTACTTTACTTTTGATGTGTCTCGACCCTTCAAGACACATCAGATTCTGGGTGTGATTTTCTAAGGTGTGCTATATCATATTTGATATACTTGATCTCCCTGATGCCTTCCTTGTGACACATTAGGATCTGAAGTGTTTGTGTGGGGACAGCAACATCCATGGAGGGCGATTCCCACGTCCTGGGAGTTTCCTTGGCCCTGGTGCACAGAGCACTGTGAGCACACAGGGACTCCCACTCAGCTTTCGCTGGTGCTCGAGTTTGGATCTGGGCATCAGCAATACAGAGAGACAGAACACACTGGGGAATGCTAGTCAAAGAATTGTTCCCACTAAACAAAACCCACTGAACCTTCTGGCATGAAAAGCAACACAGCACAAGCATCAGCTGCTGGGATAGCAAGACTTAGATGAACTTGTAACTTCTACAAAAGCCAATCCAGCAGCAGTACTTGGGTTGCTCACCATATCTGTACTACACATACACTTAAGATCTCTGAGAAAATACAGGCAACTCTACAATTTCAGTTGAAAACAGCCCAGGCCAAAACAAATGTCATGATTAGTGGCTTAAGTGAATTAAGATTAGAGCAGTGAGACTTGGAACAAGCCCAACCCCCCAGCAATGACGCCTCTGTTGACAGAAGCAGCTGCCCCATCCATCTGCTCCCACAGGAAACTCTGTCCTGCTCAGACTAGGGCACACGGACACCCCCCGTTCCCAGGGCTGGCAGCTTCACCTGATGCTACCTGACTCTACATTTGTGAGTGTCTAAGTACAGGCTGATGTGCCACAGCCTGTGTGGCAGCAGGCAAAGGCACGGAAATAGTGAAAAATCTATTCCTCCTGCACAAAAAGATAATTAACTTATGGGCACTGCCTTTCAACTTTCAACATAAATTAAGCAAATCAAAAGACAGATTAGGAAAAGTGACTAAGGAACGATACTGTAAAATGTCAGGAACAGTATTAACAATTGATACACCTGATAAATAGCTTCAGTGGTGTGATTGTTTGATGATGACTTACATTCAGAAGTTCCTAGGGGAACAGAAGAGGCTTTGCACAGATTTCCCTCCATTGCACTGCACAGTAGAGCCCTTATTAACTCTGTCCTTGTGTGCTTGCAAGAAGGGCTCCTCTACAACACCTTGTATTAGGACTCTGATGAGTCTCCAACTCCTCTACCTTGACACTGGAGGGAGAAAATAAACTTAGCACACAAAGGGTTCAGCTGGTCTAAAAGAGATAGGTAGCAGGTACCTCGCTTTTGTGCAGATTAGCACATTGGTGATTACCACTTCTGACATCCCAGTGAAATAATCAGGAATTCAAAATCCTAGGATTAATTCTAATTACTCAAATAGAGACTCACTGTCAGAATAGCAGTGAGGTAACTTTTATAGGAAAAGTGTGTTCCAAAAGCCCAGACACTACAAACAACCTCAAGTAAGAAAAGGATTCTCTGGTATCATGCCAATAGTTTGAACAGGTGATACAAACTGTATTTGGGCATGGTGCAAGGAGGTTAGAGATCACTATAGCAGGGTGCAGACAAATGGCAGCAGGTTTTAGCTAAGCTCCATGGGTCAGGAAGAATCCCAGGTTCAGAGCTATCCTGGCACCCTTGGAATCCTGAATATTGTCACAGCCCAGGACAGCAAGCTGCACAGAAAGGACTCTTGGGCTTCCAGTGCACCATCTTATCTACGATTCCTGATTGCTATGTCTTACTCAGCCACATCAAAAATCAAAACTACCATCAAACTTGGCTACAGAAAGCATTTTCTTCCCTCAGTCTGACTGGCAGGACTTCAGCTGATTTTGCATTCCTGTAAACACAGCAAATGCTCTTTTGCTGCAGTCATCTGAGTACATCTCACCTAATTAATCTCAGAGTGTCTCCAAATACTTTTCCAATGGCACTTCTGTTCTCTACCTGATATGCCCAACAGGCCCTGCTGCTGAGAAATAAAGTCCTTAAATTCAAGTCAGTTGGCTTATTTTGGGTAAATCCAAGCCTAGGTCAATGGCCCATAGTAAACAGGAGGTCAAACTGGTTGATCACATGATCCTCCTTGGTCTCAAACTGCAGGAAAATTGTGATACTTTCAGTAGGAATCAGAAAGCTTTTCAGTTGTCTTTACACTATTCCTCATGATCATACTTCTGAAATTTCAGAATTTACAAAGATCAGATGTTTAAGAGCAGTGTGGATATAGGCTGCTGATCCTCATTGAATTCCATATTTTAGCCATCTAGTGCTTGTAAAACAACTGTGTTTTTTTAACTGGTGTCCGTAGACTACACTGTGACATTCCCCCACTGTCAAGTCTGGTTGTGCACAGAGAATCCAGTTTCTAAGAGCCCATGACAGGTTATTAGGCATGAGAGAGATGCACATGATACAGTGAGGGCTTTCTGCTCCTGAACAAACTACATTTCCTTACCTGCCACTGCACACATGAGAATTCATTGCAAAAGTTTATTCCCTAAAGCAGCTTCTATGCCCAAGCACCTTGAGACAAAAGCTGCCTGTCCAGGGGAAACTGAACAGCTCCACAGGTATTGTCAGCAACCCCTCAAGGCCAGTCCTGGGCCTTTCTCTCCACCCAGCCTCTCTGACTGATCAGCAGTGCCCTGCTGGCTCTCATGTTCAATGCCTCGAGGCTCTGCTCTGCCCAGGGATGCACCAATCCTTCATAAACTTGAATGAGACACAGGACAACCCTGGGATTCCAATCCATGCCTTGCTACCATTTTCCACAGGTTCTGGACAACACAACACACACAAGAACCATGGACACACCACACCTGTGGTGAGAGCTGCTGCTCAACTCCATGGGGCAAGGCAGAAATGGGAGCAACAGAACGAGGCTGGTGCAGAGCAGCTCCAGCTGAGTAAAGCATTATTGCAATTATTGCACAGTGTGCAGCCATGGGAGAGCCCAGGAGCCACGTGCCACCTCTGAATGCCAGTTTCTCATCTTTCCTCACACCACAGCCATATGGTCACGAGAAACATTTACTCAGATTAATCCAGAGAAGAAATGAATACAGCCCTGTAGTGACAGCCTTGCTTAATGACAGTGAAGCACAGCCCTCATTGTTCAGAGGAACAAAAAGGGGATTTTGATAAACTCAAGTCAGAGGCCATCTGCCAACTTTCCCTCTTATTTCTACCAACTTTGCCCCTCTGCATGTCTACTTGATGGAAGAGGAAAATCCATAATTTACCCTGGACTTGAAATGGAGAGCTGTTTAAAACCCTAACATGATCCCTCCTTGTGAAACCACCAGACCCTCTTGCCTTTCTCTCTGCTCCTTCTCTAAACCAGAGCAGAACTTGCCTTTGAGAGGAGTTGTGTCTCTAAAACATTTTTCTGGCTACTGAAAACCTGAGTTTCTACATCAGATTTCTTCAGATAACTTTATACTACTTAAAATTTTATTTTCTCTTCACTGGGAGTTTTGTCTCATCTTGAGGATCAGGTCGTGCTCTTAGCTTGGCAGAGAGCCAAGAAGATACTAATAAAAACCACAGGGAAATCCCAGACATCATAGTAAGAAACCAGAACAGCTGAAGAAGAACCTGTTCCTGGCAGAAGTAAAGCAGCAATGTGCACTGCTGATCTCAAACAGTTTCATAATAAACTGACAGTTGACTTTGGTAGTTAGCAAACACCCAGGCCTGCCAGCAAAACCCAGGACTCAAAATTTTCTTTAGATATAGTTTTCTAATAGAAAAGCTATTAAATATTCCCTTTTGTGAGAGGCATTTTTCATGCTCAATCAAAAGCAAAGCTTAAAAAAAATCAACAATGTCATGACTTTAAGAAGGTCAGAAAAAATACTCTGCTTTTTTCTACCCTGAACATAACATCATCTTTAAACTCTATTGTTTCTAGAGCTAGTCTGAAAGAGAGTGATGTACAACATTGTGCTGTCAAACCTCCCATCCCACCACTGTCTACATCAGTAATTACCCTGCCAAGCTGTGTACACATTGCCAGTTGCAATGCAGTTCAGCCTTCCCTTCTGTATTAACAGGACTGGGGGAGGTCAGAGGAGAAAAGAGAAAAAGAAAAAAAAAAGGGAAAAAAAGAAAAAATAAAAGTATTTTGCCTTCCCAGATAGCCCAGTAATCTAATGCAGCTCCAATCTGTGACATGGTTGAGAGCTGAGCTCTGTTTCTCACTACAGATCCTCTACCTCTGCTTTTTTCCAGAGATGCCTACAGTGAAAAACTAAGTCTGGCTACAAACAACCTTTAAGCATCTATCAGGATCCACTGTGCTCCCCCTGGATTAGTGTTGTGTGATGCCTTTAAGGCAGTTCTGATTCAGGCAGGCCTTGGGAGAGTAAAACAGCCCAGGGTGACAGCAGAGCCAGCACAGACTGGGAGCCAGCAGCTGGGAATGAGCAGAGTTCAGACACAGCCATGCTCTGGGAAGGAATGGGAGTCACGGCGGCACAAGCTGGGATGAATGGAAGTCAGCTAATTAACCCCAGAAATGCAACTCCTGAAAGGAAAACTTGTTCCCTGCCCCAGATCAAGGATTCCAGAGCCTTGTGGGCAAACAAATTTGTGAACACTGAAAGTTTCTCACGCAGCCACTGAGGTGACAAATGGATGTGCTGAGCTGCTGAACAGAGCCCTTGGGGGTGATGTGCCAGAGGTGGGGAACAGCCTCAGCCTTCCCCAAAATGGGACTCATTACAAGTGTTCTGTCACCTCCTCAGGTGTCAGCCTAATTCCCACCACCTAATTCCCATGACCTGGGCATCCCACGGGCACACACCAGAGCCCACCCTCAATACAAAGCCCATCCCTCCTGGTCTGAGCTGGCAGAGGCCACGGAAAGAGCTGATCTCCACAGAAACAGAGGTAATAACCACATTCCCCTGATCTCTATTGATCCAATAATGCTTCCTGCTTTATTCCTAGCCTATGGGTCTAAATACATTGCAGCTTTAACAACATCAACTTTCTTCACTAAAGATTCAGTGATAAAATACTCCAGATTGCAGCACACAATAAATCAATCATCCCTCCCTGTATGGATTTGTAACTCAGCAGGTTGAAAGCATCTTGGAACAATTTCTGCACAAATACTTTTAGATAAGGGATAAATTTACTTTTTATTGAATCAAATGTTATTGACTGGCTTTGGTTTATAAATAAAAGTGACAGAGTTTTTTAGGTCTCTTCAAATTGTTGGCACTGTGACCCTGAATTGTTTAAAAAATTAGTTTCTAAAAATAATTCAACTGGCAGTATCTCACTTAGTCCAAGCCTACCAGACATTATCACCTTGGTCAGTTGTCAATTTCTTATACAAGCAGTTAAGCATAGCACCAGGACAGATTTATCTATATTTCTTCCTATATATTAATTTCTAGAATGCCCCAAAATATGCATCCCAGAGTGCCCAATTTCTATTACAGCAAATCCAGAAACAAATTCCAGATGGCAGCTTATTTCATACATATTCTGGCATTTTTAGGCACTTCACTTCTCCAATTCTTTGGGAACAAATTAATGCTCAACTCAAAATTAGCTTTTAAAGCACCGTTTAAAAAAATTCACCTGGCTATATCACTCAATTAGCAAACATCAACTACCAGATGCCAATCAGAATTTGAAGATAGAAAAATTATTGTATTTTGTAAGTGCTGCAAATAATGACAAAAATCCCTTAAGCTGAAGAAATGCCCCTGCAAAGGTGACTCTTGTTTCACAGGCCCAGTGCACAGACTGGACTTGAGAGTACTGAGCAGGTGGAAGCAAACATCCAGAATGATCCTGGATGAACCCAGTGGACAGCTTCCCTGGCAACAGGAGTTTTGTGGGTACAAAAGAGAGAAAAAAACCTGTAATGATCCTCACAGTGTCCATACATTGTGCTCACTTAGCAACCAAGAAATATGTGGGCCAATTTACACCTTCAGTTCTTTCCAGCAAGGCAGCAAGACAGAACTTGGCCTGTAAATTGAGATGTAAAATATTATATATAAAAATATATATATATATATAACTAGCATATAACAGATATGCAAACTGTATTATATAAATTTTACTGGCAGTAAAATTTATATAATCAGGAAATTTTAAAAAATTTATACATCAGGAACTGGCAGTTCCTGTCTCTTGCTCTTCCTTATCACTTAGGCAGTAACTAGGAAATTGTCAGATATTCCCCTACCATCCTGAAGATAAGCATAGTTTGCTATCTGATGAACTCCTAATGAATATACTGTTAATTGCATAACCTTCCTTCTGCACAGGAACTTCTCTGTTCATCAAGGGCATGGATAAAACAGCTTCTTTGCTTTGGAGCATCCTTGTAATTAATAATATATTCTTCACACTTCTAAATATAACCCATAATGAGATGCTCTAAAGGATCCAAGCTGCACCTTTCACCAAGGGCTTTTGATCAGAAGGGAAGGAGCCAGAGCTTGTTCAGACAACAGAGGCTGCTGGAACGGCGACTGTCGCTTCCCAATCCTGAAAGGCTGCAAACGACTTCAAACGGCTCAGCCGGCAAAACATGCCAAAACAGCTTCCCCACCTAAACCACACTGTCTCGTTATCGCTGGGCATATTCTGTGCACATCAGAGATGAAAAGAAGTAGATATATTAGATACAGATAGCACATATAATATAGTCTGCATAGATGGATATCTGTAACTTCTACCTGTTAACTACTCATTCTACTCATTAGCTCCATGAAAACTCTGCAATCAATCACAAATGTGCTACTCAAATGTGCAAAATCTCCCCAGTTATGCTTGCCATCCATGTGACCTGGCACCTCTCAGAGATTTCTCCTGGCTTCCATGTGTTGAGAAAAACACATCTCCAAGGATGACAGAACACTAAAAAAAGGTATCTTAAATACCTATGATTTTCTCTGGAGACATTTTCCAGAGCTTCTTCACGCTGGGGGTGGCAGAGCACTGGAACAGCTGCCCAGGGAGGTTGTAGAGTCTCCCTCTCTGGAAACACTCCCAGCCCACCTGGACATGTTCTGTGTCACCTGCTGCAGGTGACCCAGCCTCAGCAGGGGCATTGGACTGGATGATCTCCAGTCCTGACAAATCTGTGATTCTCTGACCTCCAAATAATGATCCATGGTAGGGGAGAAGAAAGGAGAGTGGTTCCCCCCACCTGTGGAGCTCCCTTAATTGAACAACACAATTTTTGCCCTGAAAATTCCTTCCGATTGATTTGGATGGAATAGTCCATGATATCCAACATGGAGTTTCTTCCAGTGCCAGAGCTTGCTGTGCCTTGCAGCAGCTGGGCCAAATGCCTTCACCTACAAACTGTGAGCATCACTGCTGTCTGTGTGCAGCAGCTGAGAGAACTTCCCATGTTTAAAAGCCTCAGGACCATTAAATGCTTGCACAGCAAAGGTTGACTTTCTACACTGACACCTTGTTTAAACAACAGCTTATCTTTAAGACAGGTACCAGTTTTGATTTAAAGACTTCAGTCAGTCAGGATTTCTGTACAAGTGAGTCCACATTGTTTGCCACTACTTTTAAGAGCTGTACCTTATGTGTATTTCTCTTACCTAGTTTCCTGGATCATGCTGATTCTTGCTAAGCTAAAGAAACAAGTGTGTGATGAAACCAAAGAGACAAGTGAAAATTGATAAAGGCAACTCTCAACCCTCTCCTGAATAAATCAAATACAAATACCTTTCTAATAAGGTTTGTTTTTCAACTCTAATCATGTGAGCATTGCAAGGTTGTTCACAGCCCCTTGTTTAATAACCTTTCCACTTCATAACAGCTGCCCATGTCTTTTACCACCTCTCAATCACCTGCTCTTCAACTTGCTTAGTACAACCTCTAATTATGTTGTAAACTACATTTTTCTAACCTTTATGTTTAAGTCAAATCACATATCACAAAATACACACAGCAGCTTATTAAAATTCACAGTATCTTATTAACAAGGTCATGATTCAATCAAGAGCTACTGAGAAGTAACACAACTCTTGTTTTCCCTAACATGTTCACACGGATTTTTTTTTTTTAAATCTTGATGTATTATGCTCCATTGTCAAGCTCTTTGTGGTTTTGTCCAAAACTAACAACAGCCAGTTCAGTACACACAGCTCTGGAGCTGAATTGTTATTGTTGTAGCAGTCAGGAACTCCAGCTCTGGGCTGCAGACCTCCTACAGCAGGTTCTGTACTGTGATCTGTCCAACCTTTTAAATCATCCTAAAAACACAGCTTTTACTAACTTACTGAAACTTCCACCAGTGTTCCAACATCTGCAAAAACCAGAAATGCAAGTTCTGGTTTTGTTTTAATAAAAAAAAAAAATACAGATCACAAAACTGACTGGCTGTGTCCCTCAATGAGAGTTTGTCATTGCTTCTGCTTTAAAAGCCAAACCTTTAATAGGTGCTGTTGAGTAGCAGGAATGTCATTAAATGTGCAAATGCAACTTCTTCATCTTCCTTCTGAACAGAAATTAGAAATACTTTCAGTATCTACTCAGTTTCTACCACTGCAGCCTATACTTCCACTCTCACTGACCAGTATCACACTATATGGATTTGTTTTTCTTACAGCTAAAGAATTCCTTACAATCCTTCCTATACCTGGCCACAGAATTCTCATACTTGCTTCTGGCTTTCCTTACTAAATGAATTTCTTACCTAACTTCCCCTTGCACCTAGACTGTAATAATTTCAACTCTCAGTATTATGGATTCTTACACTAATTTCTTACAATGTTTCCATAAACAGTTAATGCCTCCCCCCCCCCACCCCCGCCAATAATCTGCTTCTCTGTCCTAGTAACCAAATGCAGTGGCTAAATTGAATAAAATAACAAAAAGATATTATATCCTGAGGGGAATTTTTATATCTTCAGTGAAAATACATTGCAGGGCAGAATGCTCTGACAGAAGAAAAGGCTGCATCAAAAGCTCAGCCTGTACTGTATGACAATCCATGCACGAAGAAACTGGGAAACTTTTAATTGGAATTCTTCCTCTCTTATGCACCTAAGAGTCAATCAAGCCCAGGACACAAATGAACAGGAGTCAGAGATGGAAGAGAAATCGAATTCACAAGTTCTGGTGCTCCTGAAGTATTTGCTAACTCAGTGATTGAACTTTGCAGGGATCCCACCCACAGAGCAAGTAGGAGAAAAGCTCACAGAAGTACAGCATGAAGTGGTTCTTAAGGGCTGGTGCATGATTTTTTAATGCTTTCATCAGGAAGACTTTCTTTCTGACCTACCATAACTAAAAGAAGCAGATTAGCTCTCTGAGACCCAGTTCTGTTACCTGTATAGTAGGTAAGATTGCACTTGGTCTAGGTAAAGTAATTTTTACGACATTTAGATTGAAAGTACACCTCATTTCCTATGCAGGTCAGCTATAATTTCCTACACAGCCACCTAAGACTTGAGGGACTCTGATGTCAGAACTTTAAATAACTGCACTCAGAGTGCCCAACCTTTCCAAAACCTCCTCTGGCAATGAGACAGAGCTGTCTTTATGTAGGTCTTTCCCATCTGGCAACTGCAGGAGTGAAGGCACACGGAGCTCAAGGGGAAAGGGCCTGGCAGATTGAAGAACTTTGCCCCAGGACCCAAAGCACCAGCCCAGCCCTGCTCCCCACCAAAGCCAGGAGCAGCCAGAAGCCACCAGCCCTGCCTGCCAGCATCAGAGACATGGCATGATGGCAAGCACAGGCACTGCCACTGAAGGCACAAAGGGCAGCTGTGAGGCAGCTCCTCTGCTCTTGGGGCATCTCTGCCATCTTCCCCAAAGCAAACAGATGCCAGCCTGCTAATCTGCTTTAGGAGAGGGAAAGAACAGCCTGGCACACATTTTGATCCGTGTCACAATTACAGTTCAGTCCCAGAGCAACACACGTTTCTCATGATCCCCAGCTGGAATTAATACAAAGGCTGAGCTGAACCAATATAACCTTCACAATAATAAAGAAATATTCTCTTGCATCACCCCTAAAAAGCAATTAGTATGAAAAATGTCTGGATACCTAAAGAGTGCTTCATTCTGTTAAGTTAAAAATTCAAAACCAACAAAAACCACAATCCAGAACAAGAGCAGCCATGTGAAATCATCTAAATAAAATACTCCTTTCCTCCTGTTTGAAAAAACCTGATATCCTGATTGACTATGCCTGGAGAAATGTGCTTGTAACAACATTCAAATGTATTACTTGATTACATTTTCAATATAGGCAACACTGTGGGGCCACTCAAAATATTAAATCCAGCCTACAAGTCACCCCAGCATCCAGATTCCAACATGCAGCCAGTCTCAATGACCCAGGTTATACAGAAAAGCAAACAGATTCTGTGAGCCTGTTACAGAAGAGAACATGTGGTGCTCTTGCTGATTTTCAGTCAACAGAACAACATGACTTGGTCAGCCCAGTCTCTCTGCAGTGTAGGGCCAGTTCTTAATTTGGTTTTAGCTGACAACCACTGCACTTTACACAATGTGCTGAGCTCCAGGTGTAGTAATTGTGCTTTTAAAGACATATTTCTTCATCCATTGTTGTGTGCACTGGCATGTGTCATCCTTGGCTGCATTAACCATGCACTGAACAATCACTCTCAAGGCTACTGCTCCTCCTTCCCCTCTCAAACCTCGCCACTCTCTCCATCCAGCCACTTTTGATCTCTCAAGGTCTCTGGAGTTTGGGAAAGTACTTAAGTAATTACAGTAAAGAGGAAGTAAGACAGCACATGTGTGGATTTAAGCTATGGAAATTTTTCCTTTGGCTCAGGAGGAGAGAAAATGTGTCTTGAAAGGCAGAAACATCAGCCCTTGTTCTCAAAATATTTGATGAGCAGATAGGGACACATTCACTCCTTCTGGAACATACGTTACATGACAGCTTCCAGTGGCAGCTGCTTTACACTCTGGAAAAAAACACTGCTTTTTCACACCAAAACCATAGGAGATGAATGAAAAAAATCCAAGTGAAGGAGAAGAATATTCAAAATTGTTGTTAGGCTATGTAAAGAAGTGACCCCATAGTTCTGAAGTTCCTCCCTGATTTTGCATAGTCATTGAATACAGTTATTGCAGGAACCTGAATCCCAGACATGTTTTTCTTTTAATTCTTTTACACAGTCTTAGAGATTTCTTCTTCATTTATTATGTATAAAAGGAATCACATTTTTATTTAGTTTAAATTGGCCTTTTCTAAACATCATCTATAGCTTTGAGCTACTTCCTTTTGAAATGTTTTCACAGTGGTCGTCTCCCTGGTATTTAGAACTCACCACGACTAACTCCTCATAGCTCCTTAAATATATGCAAAAAGAACAGGACTTTCATTTATGTTACTAAATGCAGTCACATCACAGACTGTCTCCTAAAATCAACCTTTAAAAAACAATAATAAATATTTCATACCATATGCTGAGAATACCATGGGCTCCAATCTGATAAAGAAAACAGAAACACATGGAAATTCCTTGCTCAGTACTCTGAGGAAAGAAACTGTAAAGCAGAACTCAGAGGGGTGGATAGGAGTTGTTATGTACAAGCACAATGCAAAGGCCACTGCTAAATAAACAGAAATCTTGTGCATTAGGACTCAAACTGTGCTCACAATTCAGGCCACCACCAATCTGAGGCCACCAGCAGTTTAGCTCTATTAATTCTTCTGGTTTGCATTCCAAGTACCATTCAAAGGACAATTCTGCATTTCAAGTAAAACAAGGTATAATGTTTACACCCACACAGTGTAACAATGAAAGGAAGGAAAAAGAAGAACAATGAAAAGTCTCGATTTTCTCCATAATCCTGACACCCACTTCTGCCTAAATACTTCTCTTTAAACCTTCTCAATCAAGATTGCTAGCTCACAAAAAGTAACAAGGAATAGCTCAAGACACACTAAGCAATGGAGCATGACTGAGACAATGTCATTCTGCAGTGATGGGCTGACTTCTCCACAACCCAAAAATCCAGTCCAACAGCAGCTGGAAGTAACAGCAGTGACCTTTACATTTCAGGACAATAAAATCCAGCTACAGCAGGCAGTAGAACAGCAAAGACAAAGTCTGAGAGCACATATGGGAGAGATGATCTGTGCCTAAAGGCTACACAGATTCCTAACTCTCGCTTATTTTTTAAACATTCCCAAGGATGGTTTTGAAGAAGTTGCTTAAGCTCAGTTTTTGTCAGAGCCTGTGCACCTCACTGCCTTCACTGAGCTACTGATGCATGTACAGATGTTAGCAAAGCACAGGCATGGCCAGATGGCCCCTTTCCAACCATCACTAGAGGATGGTCTAAAAAAGGAATTGCTTCCTAGAATCTATTGATTTAGAGCGTTCACCTTTGATTTAGAGCATTCACCAGCAGAAGCTGCTGCCTACACTGAAGCATTCCAAAGGGTGCATTTAAACAATCTCTTTCAGAAGTCTCAGTCTGGATCCTATAGATATTTCCTGGTGTACTTGTGAACATTTAGGCTTTACTCCTTACCTACGCTTCTTGGAAAACAGTGACTTAAGAAAGTATCTTACTAAAGAGTTATGGATGAAAAATTTAAGTAAGGTATTATGGAAAAGCAACAGTCAACTTAAAATGTCCCATGTGCTCAACTTTTACTCAGTAAACAAAAAAAACCTGGCAAGAAATTAGACCAACAAGATTCACAGTTAAAAGCTTTTTACCCAGTGGTTAAAAGAATCCAATCACAGTTTATATCCTTATTATTAGCAGGTGTCTATCACAGAGGAATCTAATCACACATACTCCAATCACCCAGCTCTGATGACACAGCAGCAGCCTTTACAAAATGATGCCCCTTCTTTTGCAGATGGTTTTAACCACTGCTTTTAACAAAGTGCTTTTAACCACTTCAGTCACCCATGGCCCCGCCACAAGGCAGCAGCAGAGCCAAAACAAACGCAGGGTTCTTGACTGCCAGCCCTGCAGCTCCAGGACTTCATGGCAAGACTTCCTGCAAGTCCCCTGAGAACCACACAGTGACATCTTCATTTCCTACCCCTGCCTGAGCACCGAGGACAGCACAGAACCAGGTGTGCTCCACCACTGGCACCAGACTCCTGCTTCTCCCAGGCTCCCCCTCACCCTCCTACCTGAACTGCTGCTCACCCTGCCCTTTGCACAGGGCATCTTCCCCTGTTTCCTGGGCATGCTCTTCCTCAAAGCCACCTTCACAGGCTGCTTTTGCCCAATGTACAGTAACTAGAATTAATTATGATTAGTACAATTATCTCTGTATATGAAGGGCAACACTCAAGCTGCACCTGGTGTCAGATGAGGGACCCTCTGACCTTACTTTAATCTGTTCCACTCCTCCTGCTTTTCCTCAGTTTCCTTGCTCTTCTTGCTTCTCTCGAGTGTTCTGATACCAAATCCCTCTGCCAGCCCTCTGTAATCTCAGCACAGCCAAAAGCTCTGTGCCAGAAGGCAGCTGCACAGCCTGGGCAGAACCCCACTGGCTTCAGCAATGCCCTGCTACAAACTCAATTGCTTAATTACACTGAAAACACAATTACTTAATTACAAAGGAATTCCTGCTATTACAGGACCCCTTTTCTGAAACTGTGATTTAAGTTGGTGGTTTAAATGCTTCTGGTTATCGGACAGAAGAACAATTTAGAATGGGCTTGTGGTAGAGTAGTTATGTGCAAAAAGGAACTTAAAAATGTGATTTTAAGGGTGACAATGTTTCTTTAATCCCTTAAGAGCAGTTTAGTTCACTGTTTGGCTTGAATATAATGAATCAGGAACCATCTTTCCAGGTTTCATATCAGGTAATTATGGAAACAGAATAGAACTTTAATTATCAGAAAAAATAGGTAGTTCTATTGTGATCTTCCACAGCATTGCTGTTTCTTAGAAATAAACATATTGTGCAAGCTGGAAAGAAACCATTGATTAAAATAATCAAAAACCCTAGTAGAAGCGTGGACATGCTTTTCTTTGTAAAAAACAAAACATTTTATCTGACTAGAGATAAAATAGTTGGGGTATTTGAATTACCTCTTCCAAAGCCCACTTTAATTTTTCCTCACAGATTCATTTAATTAAATCTACTATCACAGGGTGGTTTTCATTTTACATATATTATACAAAAGCTTGGTGTACTCTGGGAAATCTAAGATATTAGAAAATCTTACCAATACTTTTGATTTTTTCCCAGTCATTTTTGGCTGAAACAACTTGCTTAAGATGCTGTTTCCAAGCATGCTAGCAATAAAATATTTTAAAAAATTAAACAGTGGAAGTTGCACTGATAAGCAGAAAAACTTTCCAGTTCCTCCTCTGAAAAGCTGAAATATCATTAAAGCCAGGTCAGAGGTGTCCGGGTCACAGGGAAGAGCTCAGAACTGAGTTACAGCCATGCCAGGCTGGCACTGGAATAGGCAGCACAGGGGGTGCTCTGCTGTGGATGCCAGCCCCGGACAGGCACACGAGGAGCAGCACAAAGGCTTCGGGGGAGATCGGGCAGCTGCGCTGCTGCAGATGCTCAGGCACGGAGTGAGAGCGGGGGGCTGCCGCGGCTGTCCCCGGCCCTGGAGGGGGGAACGCCCGCAGAGCAGCCGGCGGGCTCCACCGGGAGCGGCCGGTCCCGCACGGCGCCCCGCGGCTCTCCAGCAGCAGCCGCTCGTTCCTTTCCGTCCTCCCGGGCTCTCTCTTGTTCACCGAGATTATTCCAACTCTAATCAAAACAGGGAGGGAAAAAGCCCTACAGAACGCTAGGGGGACAAAACTCTACAAAGGATAAAGGAGTTGAGCAGCATTGAGACGAGACCTATTTGTAAAAGAGATTATGGATGCAAAAGTGCTCCTTGTCACAAGGGAAAATAAAGGCACAAAAGGTCCCTCGATGAGCAAACATAATGAAACCTACCAAGATGAGTGATAAAATCATAGAAAGAAAAATTATACAGATCTCCAGGACACTGCCAGAATTCATTGTAAAACACTTTTTTCCCCACTTCCTGAAGTCTGCACTTTTAAAATTAAAATTAAAAGCTTGCCTAAGGATAGTGCAGCATTGGTATTTCACCTCCTATCTGCCAGTACAGTATCTCCTGTCTGTTCTGTCAAAGGACTGAATAAAACAAACAGCATTCAGGACTTCCCAAAACTTCACACCACAAAGGAAAATCTGAGTACAGAGTCCAAGCCCACCTTCAGCAGCTGCAGGAGACAATCCCCCACCGTTCCTGGCAGCACCTGCATGGCCACAGTGAGAACACTTCTGCACCAAGGTCCAGGCTCATACCAAGGGGAGATGCTGTTTTTTCCATGTTAAAGTGACAACTCTTCTGAGGTTTTAAAAGTATTGACAAGTGAAATGCTGCTCAAAGAAACCAAGAGGATATGAAGAACACAGGAAAATAAAAAAAAGGATTCAGTAGACAAGCATAGACTTAATAAATTCTAGTATGTCCTCACCCTTTTATGTGCAAAAGAAAGTGAGTCTGAAAAGGCTCTGGTGCTATTAAATAATTGTGTTTCTTATCTCAGAGTGAACATTTTATCTTTTATATACATACAAAGAAACCCCCACCTGTTTTCTTTTTAAGAGGATGGAACAGGCAGCTTAGATGGCAATTTTAATTGAATGTGTTCGAGCTGTTGCACAAGAACATTGATGTGTAGACCCAAGGCTGGAAAGAAAAGATTTTGCCTTACCACCTACACTTTGACTTCATTACAAATATCCCTGCTGGTTTTCACAACTTAGCTCCAAGGTTGATACTTGCAACATGTCTAGAGGTAGGAATTGTGAAGCAGCAATGCAAATTCCACTGGAATTCGGTATGTTAATTGCCATTTCTCAGTCACACTCCACATGGGGCTGATATACCTGGTGAAATACTAGAATGACCAATTGTTCTTTTCTCTGCGTGTAATGTGCATTTCTCAACACAGATGTATCATTGTATACACATAAATGCACACACACTGGCTAGAGATGAAGTTGATTCTCAAACACATTACAGATGTTAATCCCTGCACAGGACAAAAAGAGAAGTGGGGTTATGTTTGCAACCTCTGCCAGAACAGGGAATCACAGTCTCATACAACTTGGAGAACTCCAGTGACAGGGTCAGATGATGAGTGCAGGGCAGAAAAAGGGTGCAAGAACTGGGATGAGCCTAATGTGTGCTCTAATGAAGCACTCAGTCCTCTGCATTTTAATGCAAAGGATTCCTAATGTGTTGTAGTAGGTTAAAATACAAGACCAAAAGGGTCAGCTAAAATGTGTCACTTCAAATATAGCCATGAACACGGTGTCCCTAAAGGAGGCTGGAGTTAGTGCTAAAGCCAAGCCTTGATTCTGGCTCTCAGTGCATCCCAAGGCACAGGGAGGGTCCACACCACTCTCACACGTGCAGGCAGTGCTGGCTCTGACGCCCACCCCAGAGCAGATCTCACTGAAAGCACTGCAGGCATTACAAATCTCCAGTGCAAGGCTTAAATTACAGAAATAACCTACCAAAGCATGCAGAGACTGCACATTAAACCAGTCTTAATCATGATCCTAATCCTAAAGGAAGCAGGATAGAGTGTCATGAGACCCTTCTTAAAACTGCAAAAGATTTCAGTGGAAATGAATGAAAAGAGGATCCTACAACTGCAGAAATGGAGAAAGAGAGGAAAACAACCCATCAAAGAAAAGGTTGTAGAACAAGGAAACACAGCTTCAACATACAATTCATTATGATACTAAAATTCAGAAGCTATTTTAATGTCAGTAACATTAAGATAAAGTAATTTAATATTCACTTATTTTCCTCACACCATAATTACCCATTTAAAAAAGGTTTGCTATCTGTGCTCTTGTACTGCAATACTACTTCATTCAGTAAAAATAATTCATTTTGCAAATTATGTTTTGCCTTTGATTCCCAGAAATTATTTCCTTTTCACATCAGCCATAATAGCTAAACAGCTGTGATTCCTGCATCCTTCCCTCAATAAACAAACAAAAGGATAAATATAAAAATCAGGTAATCTGAAATTTAGAAAGGAGGTAGCATGAGAATAGAAAAAACAAAAGTGCCAAGCAATGAAAATCTACTTAAGATTTCTGAAAAACTTTTACATTTATAGTTGTTCAATATTTATAGCCTGTTAAACAATTACACATACAAGAGCTTCATACACTCAGCTTTCATTTTCCTGCTATTTTCTCCTATTGAAATAACTGCAAGATTAATTGTAGCCATAAAAAGGCAGCATCCAACTCTTTTATGACCACTCCTGTCTATAAACTGCATGAACCCATTAGACCAATAGGGAAAACATTTAAATGTTGGTATTTAAACTTTTCAGCCAACAACAACAAGTGAAAGCTCAAAATCGATCTGGGGGATGGAAACGCTGCAAATGTCCAAGCAGACATTGCTACATGGAAAAAGTGACTCCCTCACAAGATAACACTGCTCAAGAACAGAAAAAACATCACACCAGACCCAGCAGGTTTTTAAGTTGGTTTTTCTACAGAACTCAGTCAGCTCTCTGCAAAGGTCACTGTTGAGACTTCAGCTTTAAACACATTCCCATAAAGGAAAACCACATTTTGTGTAGGCATTACTTAAAACTTTTCAGCACTGGTAGAATTGCAGCACAATCATTACAAATCCTAAATTCATTTACATCTTTAGGTAAGTAAAATGCTGAGATCACCAAAGCTGTGTAATAATCATCAAAAAGGAGATGTAATTCACTGCCCACAAGCCAGAGACAAAGTTATCCCACTACTGGAGATAAAGTGCTCAGCTTTGAGTTTGCTGAATTTCCTTTGATGTACAAAGAATAATTTCACGCACCAAGAAAAGGAACAGGATGCCAGAAAAACTGGATTTGATTCCTTGTTCTGTCAAAGACTTCTTGTGTTAGTCCCTGCAGATCCTCTGGGATAGTGAGGTCGGCTTAGGGCTGCTCCATCAGGACACACCTGAAGGCACTCGAGGCAAGGGCAGAGTTTGTGGATCCAGAGGCACTGGGGAAGCAGTGGGCTGAGATGGGAGGGTTCAAGCAGGGGTAAAGGCTCATTTGTGAGAATTGGAAGAATCACCTACATTTAGAATAAAAGGGAATGTAAGCCACCATGCCCAGGGTCTGCTGACAGAGCTCAAAAAGTCATCTCTACTGTTAAACACTCCCACGGAAAGGGAGTCTGGAACCCTCTGCAAAGTAGACCTGGAAGCTACGTGGCATCTTAAAACCAGAGAAATGAGTTAATGTTCAAGTTATATTTTGGATGTGATAAAGCTCTGACAGGGGTGAATGAACAAAGCAAAAACTGTATCTTTGATTACAGAACTGCACCATTGCCAATTATCTGACAAAATAATCTGAAATGAGGGACTACAAACAAGGAGAGGCTGGGGGACCAGCATTTGTTCAGCCAGCAGAAAAGAAGGTTAAAGGAAGATACCATTGCTGCCATCAACTCCAAAATGGGAGGGAATAGTAAAGGAAGATATCATTGCTGCCATCAACTCCAAAATGGGAGGGAATAGTGAAGGTGGAGGCAGCCTGTTCTCAGAGGTGCACAGTGACAGGATGGGAGGTGAAAGAGACATGCTGCAACAAAGGAAAGTCTGTCAAGATAAAGGGACTTTTTCCATTAAGAGGGGTGGCCAAACATGAGAGCAGAGGTCCAGTTTGAGCAAGGAATTGGACCAGATGACTCCCAAAGGTCCAAATTATGAACCTCTGTCTTAAATTATTCCATTACTTCATGGAGAGATGATCATGGCAGTTTTCATTTTATTCTGTCTTGATAAATTTGATCACATTGACAAATCAAAGCTTTAATCTCTAGCTCTACAAACCAGTCTGGGCACCTGGAAAATGAGACTGCCACTTCTGTGCCTTGTCTCTGGGAAGATCCTGTGGCTCTAGAAGTGTTTCCACATCCAGTGCCTTGTCCTATATTTGCTTTACAGATGGGGTCCTCAGCTGCTGCAATCAGCAGTGCTCCCAAAGGCCCAGCAGGGACAGTGCCAGGGGGACAGTGCTGTATTTCTTGCTGGCTGTAGCCAGTTGGTGCAGCTGCAGTATTGTTAAAATGCACACCTGTACATCTGGCATTAACATCACTGTATTCAATTCCCTAAATGATCTGTTCCAACAGAACAGTCTTTAATTTACATGTTCCACTGCATTTGCAATGCCCCAGCATCTTATCACATTTATACCAATAGATCTGCTCTGAACCTCGGGGAAAAAAAAAAGAAAATAATAAAAAAAAGGCTTTTTTTACTGCCCTAGGTCCCAAAACTGGGTATCTGGCTCTGCCTGGTTGATTTGGCCTAGATTTTCTTTTGCTACTTGAATTCAATGGCCCAGTGTACGTGATACCATGAAAGGAACACTCCACCCTTCTCCAGGAAAAATTCTCCAAGGGCAGGGAATAGTTTATTAAGTCCTTTTCCACAAAAGCACAGTAATGTCACCAAACCCACTCAGTCATGCAGGAGATCTGCATCAAAGAAGAATAATAGAGATGTAACACCCTT
The DNA here is from genome assembly GCA_003676055.1 of Chloebia gouldiae. NCBI lineage: Eukaryota > Metazoa > Chordata > Aves > Passeriformes > Passeridae > Chloebia > Chloebia gouldiae. The sequence continues at coordinate 4,031,549 of QUSF01000010.1, read as the reverse complement.
TGGGCTGAACAGAGAGCTGGGACAGGATTGTGCATTTGGGGGTGAACGACACCATCAATGCTACCAACAACAGCATTTTACATCTGGGCAGCTTAATAGGAAGTGAGGGCAGAACTGACCAGCACTGAGAGAGATCAGCACACACAGCAGCAGCAGCAGCAGCACACAGAGTGCCTGGGACCATGGAAAATACCCATTAAAAATATAACTGTCAGGTTTGGATACTTCCTGAACCACTCATGACATATACAAAAATATGAAAGAAGTGCCTAAACTGGTGCTGTATTTCAAACCAACATTCAGGGTTTGATTTAATATTCTGCTTCCATTTAAAAATCTATTTTAAGAACTGCTGCTTATTAAACTTGCCCTATTAAATCATTCCCCTATTAAATGCAATATGAATTTGGTTTCCCAGTCTCTTTTTCTTCCTCTTAACATCCTACACTGTAACACCCTGTACCTTTCTGTACAATAATTTCTGCTCTTAACCAGGAGAATGTCACATATCTGAAAAAGAAATAAGTGGTGAGTTTATGCTCTCTGCATTCCTCGATCTCATTATATATACAATGTCCTAAGGCAAGAGTTTGCCAGCTTAGATTTTCACTTGCTCTATCCCTTTAATTTGTGTTCCCGTCACTGTTGTTACTGATTGTTAGCATTTGTTTCTATTTTTCTCTTGAGATTTTAATTTTTTTTTTTTTGCTTTAGTCACTGATTAAATAACCTAAATTCTTCAGAGGGAAATATAAAATTTCCTGCTTGTATAAGAAGCAGAATGATTCAGTACCTGTGCTGGAACAGCATTAGGTGGATAACATTCATTTTGCTGGAGGTCTCTGCTAGCTCAGTCAGAAAAATTACTTCCCTTCCCCCTCTCTCAGCTTCAAGAAACTGGGTGAGGAAAAGGTGAGGGATCTTTCCATACTCATAAGCAGAGCCTGTGCATATCAGCAGTGGCTGCACCACAGCCCCAGGGTATCACCAAGCCACGCTGGGCTGCTCTTAGTGACAGTCATGAAAAACAGGGCCAGGGCTCTGCATATGGTGGGCTCTCTAATGTAGAGTACATGTGAGCTACCAAAAATCTTCTGCAAGACAGGTCTCTGGCAGAAAAATGAAGAAATATAACCAGCTTTTATTTACAATGACCTGTTTCAAAACGAAAGCCTGAATAACAATCTCCTCTGAAATCAGTCCATGATAGAAACTAATCAACCTTCAACTAGAACCAGAACCCACAACAGGGACAAGTCCTAGAGATTTCATCAGCTGAGGATTCAGTGGGATCCATAAGATACCCTTACAGCCACCACTCCCAGACACATTCAGTGGCTTGAAGAACACAGTTAAAAAAATAATAGTTGCATGAATGGCAGAAAAAGTGCAGACATCACAGGTCCAGCAGAAATCAGGCCAGCTGTGATGCCATCTCACCTATCCAACAGGACACAGGTCATGCTGTCCTGAACACCTGGGAATGGCTAGTGTCCCCAAAGAGGATATTGTTAGGTACAAAGCTGAGCAACTTCAGTCATTAGGGAAACAGAAAAAGCAAAGTACAATTTTGGTTCTGTAAAAAAAACAAACCCAACAAAAAACCCCAAAAACCCAAACCAAACCCCACAAACTGTTACCTTCAACCAAGCATAAGAGATGGGGACACAACAGCCCTAACTACCAATAAGAGAGCACAAACTGTATTTAAAAACACACCACAAAAGCATTCAGAAAATAAAAAGCCATTTAACAGGTGGATAGATGCTGAGAGGAACAGCCTTGTTTTCACCACACTCTAAGCTAGAAGCACTCCTAAAATGCAACAGTCAGCATTATTAATGCTCTTAAACTCCCTGGATTGAATGGACTATGGACAATGTCCCAGTGCTGCATTAACTGAGGAACAACCCCAGACCTGGCAGAGGTGCTGGCAATTATGGGGCCTGTCTGAAAGTCATTGATTTTATAAAGCAGTTTGATCTTAACAGAGGTGAGAAATCTCTTCTTTCCCAACCTGTCCCTTCCCTAGGGAAGCTCTGCAGGGCAGGCCCCTCCACAGGACTGTGCTGCATTTCTAAGCAGGAAAATGAGACAATCACAGGCTCTGCAGTCACCCTTTGACACAGGAAGAAAGCCCAGCCTTGATTTCATCAGGGAGAAAGAAAATGGGACTGGAGAGAAGTATGATACAGGAATGTCCATCTATACATTTTGCTTGTCAACTGCATTTTCTGTCACTACAGCTCATATCAAATAATATTTACACAGAGGAAGAGTCAATCCCTTTAGAGTAATGGGCCAAATTTCACGGAAAGCCCAACATTCAAAGTTTCTTTAACAGGAACAAACTTCTTCCTGTGTTGCAGGAAGATGTTTCATGGGCCATCTATTTTTCTGAACTGAAGAACTACCAGAGAAACACAGACTTTGGTCTCTCAGAAACTTTCAAGTAGGAGGAAAAAATATTTAAAAAAAATCACAAAAATCTGAAGCAATTACTTTTCTCTGAGGACAGCAGTCCTGTATGGTAACAATCTGAGGCTCAGGTCAAGTTTCTTTTGTGATATTTAAGATTTAAGGCTGATTTCCCCAGAGGATGAAATAAGTGGGGGAAAAATGAAAGGGGAAATGGGTAGAAAAGGGATGGAAGATGATTAACAGAAATCATCAGGGACCTCAGTGCTGCCTGGCCTATCCATAGCTTGTGCTATGGCCTCTGACATGAGATGTGCAGGCAGAGACTGCAGCAAATAAAGCTGCTTAGTTATTCAGCCCCCCTCCAGACAATCAGGTAGTGGAAGTAGCATTAATGAGGCAGCTTTTAACTAAGGAGGATGCAGGGTGAAAGACCAACAAATACAGTGCATAAATATGTTAATGTATTTATTGAGGTAATTTTTTCTGTAGCCTGTATATGGCTGCAAAAATGATTCAATTCATTTTATGCAAGAGAAGTGCATTCATCTCCCTTAATTAGGGAGAAAGTAGGACTGGTACTAGGATTAAAAATAAAAGTATGGTTGATTTTGAAGTCCTCTGTGCACCCCATTCTGGAAAGATCTGATAAAATACTTCCTCCACTACTTCTGACTCATGGGAATATTTGTGAAGTACATGACTGGAAATTCAATAGAATTAATTTCTTGCTCTGGCAAGAACAGATTTGCATATATAGGTAAGCACACAAATAAAAGTCTACATATAAGTATTTTAATTAAAATATCCCTGGGATTCCCCTCAACTCAACATCAGACAACCCTTCACAGTTCTAGAACAATGGAGCACAAACGGGCCTCCTCAAAAGGCCATGATAAAATGCAAGACATGAAAATCAAGAATGTTCTTTTTACTTACTGTGTTTTTAAAGGGTGTTACCTGCACTAACATCTGTCACACTTACTCTCAGCTTTAGTTATTTTACATTCCTCATCTTTCATCTGTTGCTTTTTTCATTTGTTCTCAGAGGAAAAATAAAAAATGAAGACTGAGCAATGCAGTTACGTCGTCACAAAACTCCTCTGAAATAACAGAAGTGCTGTCTGCAGTGATGATAAATCCCAATATATTACCATGCAAAACACCAAATCTGTGTTTCCAAAAAGCCTGATCCCAGGTGAGTGTGGCACTTCTCCACTGCTGCTGATCATGAGCCTGACAAGCAGCTCAAGATGTTTACAGTTCCCTTGCAGACAGAAATCCAGACTAGACAGCACTGCCTGTATCAGTCTGGAAAATGGGTATATTTAAAAGTTTGTAAACTGTGTGATTTGAATGACCTGAATCTTTTGTGTCTTAGCACAAGCATGAATTGACAGATCATCCTGCGAGGGCTGGGAATAACAGCTTCAGTTTCTCTGTGCTTTGATAATAGAACAAGTCTGAGAAACACCACTTTGAGCTACTCACTGCATGCTGCTTCTGATTCATCTGAGCCGTCGGGACATTCTTCTTCCCCGTCACATTTCCACCTGGCTGGGATGCAGTGCCCATTGTCACAAGTGAAATCTGACTCAGCACAAGTTTTCTTTGCTGCAAGAAAAGAAGAAAGTACTTGGCATGAACATAAACAGTGCAGATCTCCACTGCACCCCAACCCAGCAAGGACAATATGGATTGCTGTACTAAGAGGATTTATTTCACATTCAACATTGCTTCTTCATGACAGAGTCCCACATATGTCATAGATGGGTGTTTCTTCTCACTAGAACTCTAACCCCGCCATTATTTGACAGGGATTCACCCTTCCGTGCTTTTTCCATCCATTCAAAAAACAGGGATGTTCTTTTTCAAGATAATTTTCTAAGGCTTTTACTATAAAAAGCTGCTACCTTCATGGAACTGAAAGCATGCTGCATGATTTACAGACAGGCAAGACAAACAAGTATCACCTTTGGAGTACTATAATCTAAATAATAATGTTTCTAACTGTGCCATCTATTCATGGCTTGTTAGTACATCTGTCACCACAGCAGATGATCATAAAGCACTCCTTCAAACACTAACATTCATTTCATTAAATGTCAACCACTCCACGCTCTTTGCTTTCCTTGCATTAATCTAGGGCTTGAAAAAGATGCAAGACATGAACTCAAGCAATTAATTGGTCTATTCCTCCATGCCAGTGGTGCAGCACCACGTGCTCTGCAATTCCAGTCAGCATCTTCCCACTGCGGCAGAAAGAGGAAATTCTACTTAGATTGGGTCCCTTCAGGCTGAGGCCTCAGTGCTGATGTGACACCATTCACTCACAGTGGTGACTTCAGTGGCTTTTCTGCTGAATCTGAGCAAGGGCTGGGGCTCACTGTCACCACACTGAAGGGAAATGCTCTCTGGCTAGCTGCTATCTGTGGCCATGAACTGACACAGGAAGTGCTGGCAGAGAGATTTGTCTCTTCCCTCTGCAAAGCTGCTCACAACCTAATAGGATCACAGGAAAATTCAAGTAATGAAGGACATGAGAAGGTCACCAAGTCCAACCTCCTGCTCAAGACAGGCTCATCTCTGAGGTCAGACCAGGCTGTTCTGTGTTTTATCCAGTCTGGTAGGAAAAAATCCCCCAAGATGGAGCCAGCACACCCCCCCTGGGCAACCTGTTCTGTGGCTTAGCTGCCCTCACATCTCAGTGAAACCTGGGCTTGCCAAGCCATTCTCTCTTACAAGTCGTGTGCACACATATTGCTACATCAATACTTCTTCCAGCAAACATTTTCAAAGCATTAAACACAACAAATAAGCCTCTGGGGTTTGATCTTTTACTTTCCTTTCTTGTTTTCCTACATGAGCTGCTGTCAGGGAGGGAGTCATGTTAAATATCACTCACGTGCCCACGCAGGAAACATGGAGCATTTCTATGTGAGGTGCTGGAGAGACCTCCATGGCTGAAATAAAGTACTCATTTTCCAGCACACAAAACATGCAGCTTCCCTGAGCAGACATCCAGCAGGAAAACACTGCAAAGCATCACTAAACAGCTGTACAATCTCTCAGGATGCACTTCTTAAAGAGAACATACATTTACTCCCCTTCTGTTGCTAAATTAATCAGATTCTGGAGAATGAGGGGGGGAAAAAAGAAGGGACAATTTTCTCTTCAGCCATTCAGAAACAGATTATGGACTAATATAGGACAGAAAAACCATTCCCATGTAAACCAAGAGTTTTACAAGACACCAGTCATACTAAAGATCATCCAAAGACATTGCACATCTGTTATCAGAGGGAAAAGACTTTCTCCTGAATAACTCCTTTCAGAAATACAAAGCTGGCTATTGCACATCACTGCTGGACTATTTAATGCAAGTCTTAATGAATCTGATGTATGTAATAGCCAGAAATGCTGCTACTGACAGGATGCCCATGCATAGCTGAAGGGAGAGCACTCTCCTGCTTGCTGGGAAGCTCACTGGGTAAAATGCTGCTATCTGCCCTTAGGGGAAGGCTGTGGCATCTACATCTACAAATGAAACAATCACAGCTCCATCCAGAAAGGAGAGACCAGTGTAATACTGGAAACATTAGAAACCTATTTTTTTAAAATGTATTTTGTTTTACAGTTGCTCTCTCAATGCCTTAATATCTCGCTTTCCACAGCAAAGCTGTCCTTTAACTTATTCTCTAGAGATCCAAATAGCAATAAAACTACAATTGTGTCTAAACCAAACCTTTCCTTCTGCCCTCAGTCTCACAGTGTGATGTATTTCTGGGACATGGGGATGCCAGCAGGGCCAGCCCAGGGAGGAGCAGCAGGGGCACTCCCTTTGCACAGCCAACCCTGCAGATGGTGGCACTGATGGCTTTGTTCCTGCCCTGGTGCACCACAAGCAGCTCCTTGCTAGGGCTCACAAAAGGGCAGCAAAACATCGCTGCCAGTCCTGGGTGTCCCTCGGGAGGGGTTCATGTGCTCCCTCCCTTGGGCAAAATGAGCTGGGCACAAGCACTCAGCAGCAGTGGCTGAACCCAGAAATGTCACCGTGTCCCCGTGCCCTCCTGAAGGTCCAACAGTCCCATGACAAAAACCAGCAGGATACAAAAGTGTTTGATCTTTGTTTGAATTGAAATTGTCTAATCTCTTCAAGGAACAGGATTAAGAGAGAGGGAGCTCAAACCTTTTCTATGATTCTTATATTTACTTCTGCAATTTTTAACTTTTTTGCTTTTAGATAGTTATATTTTAAATATTATCTTTTATTTTTTTACTATTATTACTCTCCAGCACTGTGGTGTCAGAGCTCTGCAGACTGTCTCAGTTCCAGCAACTCCACTTTCTGTTGCAAACAGCAACCCAGATTATTCAAACTGCAAGAATACTGAAGCACTGTCTCATTTCTCACCTCTAACACAAGACTGGAATCACTTTATTTCCAACCAGATTTACCTTCTGGCGCTCAATCCTCATGTCTCATGCAGGCAGTTAATTAAAATATCAGCTTTCTGTTTTTTCCTTCCTTTTTCTTTTTGAAGTCTGATAACCCTTTTTATTAATCTCCCATGTTATACACCTTCATTCTATCAATAATTCATTGAGGCCCACACCATAAATTGCCAGTGGTGCATTAAAATGTAAAATAAATAAATGCACCCCTTTTAGACAATGGGGAGGACAGAGGTTCATTTTACGGTTTCACCTGGCTCAGAAATAGGCAAGAAAAATTAATTGTCCCCCTGAGATCCATTTCCTTTGCCGTAAGCAGCCCAGGCAGCTCTGCTCACCCATCCCTTCCAGTTGAACATAAACAAACAAGGGTGAGCAGTCACAGCATTCCTGAGCCTCTGTTCCTCGGGGGCAAACGACACCTGGAAGGAGAAGAGAGAGGCTCCCGAGTGTGTGCTGAGCCTTTCATCTCCTCCCCTGCTCCGCTGCACAGGGACACCAACGAGGCTGCCCCTCTTCAGACTCCTGCTTCGTTTGCCTCCAGCTCCTGCTTCTCCTTTCCCACGTGTGCAGGTGGGATCTGTCAGAACTCCACTGGCTCCTGTGTGCCATGGGCTCAGCTCCCACAGGGAATGAGCCCTGCCCTGGGCAGCTCTCCAAAGGAGCCCTTAGTTAAAGTCAGGCATTCCTGCTTCTCTTCTCCCAGCAAGAAAGACAAGGGCAGAGGGAAAGGTGATTTCAATTTCATCCAGCAGTGACAGAAAAATACCCAAACAGGCTGAATTTTAAATAAAACTGCATCAAACCCAACAGGACCCCTCATTTTCCAAAGTGTCCTTTTCCATTCCATCACTCACATCTCTTATCCTGAACTGCAAGTAAGGATTCAGGGGTCATCCCTGCAGCAAATAAAAAGCAGAGAATCCAGGGAGAGTGTTGTAGAACATGAAAATTTACTGAGTGATTTCATAAAAAAGCAGTGACTGGGGACATGTTTAATTAGACTGGAGGGAACAAATATACACTGAAAGGAACAAGCCTTGTACTGGCTAGGAGCAGGGACTGGATGACATAAATGTGAGTTCCAACTTCCAAAAATACCTACTTCTAAAAGAGTCCCTGACCCTAACCCAAACAGGGCATCTGAATCTAATGGAAAAGTCCAGCACTTATTCCTTTTTCCTCTTTCTAATAAAACCCAACATCCTCCCACTGCCCTCAGTCACTTCATTTAGCCTCACTTAACTTTTGCTTCAGTTTTAGAGGCTTTGCAAGGCAGGTACATCTTTCCAGTTACTCCTTATAAGAGACCAGGCCCTCCATGCAGTTTGCAACTGCAGTTTGCAATTTGCAGTTCATGCCTTGTTTATTCATATTTTGCACATCTTTATTATTAAGCAATACTCAACCCTAAAATAGTTTCATTTCTTGCTACTCCTGATTTCCCCAAACCAACAGCTGAAAAGCAGAATGAACACATTCACTCTTTTATCAACAGTTCAATGTACCTGTTCAACAGCAGCTGTAATGTAAAAGCACAGAAAAAAAGCATATTTTCTTACTACAACTTGCCTGTAAAGGACACTTGAAAATGAGGGCTTGTTTTATTTCTACATGAAACAATGAACCCTAGATAGTTCTAACGTCTAAACACAGGATTTTTAGACAAAGGGTTTTGTTCAAATTCTGGGTTGTGTATCCAGACAGAAAACCAGGCCAATGAGAGCATCCTCGAGTGTTAACCCACAAAGACCCTGCAAACCCTGCCTCTCCCCTCATTTTCTCCCCTCAGTAACTCTTGACCAACTTCCATCAATTCTAAAAGACAGGAAAGATGTGGAAAATAAGTTTAATCCCACAAGTTTCATAAATTGGAAGCTGAACAGAGAACAATCAAAGCCACAGCTCCACAGAGGGAGATAAAGTGGCCACAGGGCTGATCTGCTCCGTGGGCTGCCCAGACTCTGCATCTCATCCCAAGGTGGGTTTATGGCAGAGGGAAGGTGGCAATTAGGGATTAAAAACCCCACACACCAAACTCACTGAAAACTGGTTTAATTTGTTCCACAACCCTCGTTCCTTTACGTAGATCATGCTCCTATTTTAATTTCTCCATCAACACCAGACTTCCCATCAAACTGTGTATCTGCTCTCATTTGAAGCCAATATTCAGTCTTCTAGCAGAAAACAGTTTCACCCAAGCTGCTGTAAAAATGTAACAAAATATAGTAAAAAAACATACAATTAAAGTTTTTCTGTGATCCTTCGACAGCAATAAAATAGGACGTGATAATGGGGAGATGATGGTAGGCCAGAGACACTGAAATTCACAAAACAGGGTTTCATTTCATGCTGGGAAATTTCAGTGGCAGCTTTGATCAGTGGCTTATCAGAGCCCCTGACACGGCTCCATATGAGAAGAGAGAAGCAGCAGTGCAGGAGTTGAGGAGCTCCAACACAGCCCATGAGCAGCACTCTGCCCTGAGAGGTGCCAAGCACAGCTCGGTGGGGAATGGGACAGGAGCCAGCTCCTCCCAGAAGGAAATATATCATTATTATGGGTCACTGTGCACCTCCTAAGGACCTCCATCAATCCATTCTCAGAGTGAGAAAAACATACCCCGGCTCGATCACTGGCTTGGTCCAACGAGGTTTGCTGCTTCCCAGAGAAAGGTGAGGGCTGTGCTCATGATTCAGTTCAAGAAAGCTTCTGGGCTACACAAAACCCAACAGCAAACAGCTGTTTTCAGTTTATAACCTCAGCCAGCTCCTGAATCACAAACACAGCCACCAGGACATTGCAAATGCCACTCGCAAACAGAAATTCTCAGCAACAGAAGAAAACAAAAAAATTAATTTGAAGTTATGTTCACCACAAACTTGATACATACTCCCAAACTCAGAAAACACTCAGAGCAGAAGACTGAGCCTTAACCACATTCTTACACAGCAACACAGCATCCATGGTCTTCAAAAACAATCTGTGCTATTGATCCCCAATCCTTTGATCCGGTTTTATACCCCAAGGATGTCTTAGTTGTCCTTAAGGAGATCTGAAAATCCCAACTTACATCTGCAGCCCGAGTCCTCTCAGCTACTGCTGTTGATTTTGCAAAGGAGGAAGTGTCCCAGGGAGTGTGGACAACCTGCCCTGGAGTGGTTTCCTGCTCCCAGCAGGTGCTGCATCCCCTGCTTCAGGCATCCAAACACCTTGTGCTGGGAGCCTGACCCCTCCCAGCACCTCTGCCAAATCCTGGCATGGGAATCCCAGGAATGTGCTGGTTTGCAGCTATAAAATGGCAACAGAGAAGATCCCAGAGTCGAAATATCAGGAAATTCTAGTGGATGTGGATCATCAAATGCTTTAATTTTCATACAACTAAAGACACCTTGAAGTAATGAAAGGGAATATTTAACCATTCTCTGAATCTGGCCACTTCTTTTGACACTGCAATCTCAGCAGGCAATTGCTTTTATAAAGCAAGATTAATCAGATCCCCTCAAAGAGCCAGTGCTCAGACACAGACCATGATCCCTTTGATACTCCACATGAAACACATTCTAAAGAAACTTCTCCCCAAGACCCCCTGAAACAGCCCCAGAAAACAATGCCCCATTGACAGAAGCCCAGTCAGAGGCTCTGGGGCTGCCTGAAGCTGCTGCTCAAGTAACCAAAACATGCAGCTGCAGAGCCTGAAGCCCCTCAGATCAATCAAATCAAACCAATGATTTTAAAAGAAGAAAAAGAGAAAGATGTCACCTGTGATTTTTCATTAGTATCAAAGGTATCCACTTTTAAGCATTTAAAATAGTAATATGTATAAGCCTCCTATTTAGAGTTATTTAAATCCGTTTTCACGTTTAATATTGAATATAAAGAATATGGCAGAACCTAACTGAAACCATACTGTTCTCATGTATGAAATTGAAGGGACTTCAACAAATACAGGCCTTTCTTCCTAAATTTATTAACTTCTTCCCAGAAGAGAAATCAAGGACAAAAAAATCCACTTGGACTGGTGTGCTCCTTGGAGGGCACTAGAGGTCTGCCAAACATACTTGCTTGGTATTCAGGACAACTTTTCCTTGCAAGTTTGAAGGCTTAGCTGGGGCTCTGGGGCTTTGTCCTACGGAGCTTCTCAGCTGGGAACAGCCCAGGCAGAAAGCTCAAGTGCTGCCTCATTCCTTTCAGAGGAACAAACCCCACACTCCTTCAGGCAAGGCTCCCTCCAACATCTGCTCCCTCCATTTTTTTTAAATCCACTCATAAATCATAAGTCACTTTTTAAGCTGTACAAACCCAGGTTTTCTGACAATTTCCTCATTTTTATTCTCCAGGAACCTCCATCATCTCAATGTTCAAGTCTCTAGAATTTCAAAAAACAACAAGCACCCCCACAAGAAAACCAACTATCTTCCCCCACACTGTATGTGTAAATTGGAAAATCATGTCCTTCTGCAGAGGAAGGAGAAAAGGGACAGGTTTTCCTACCAGCATCTGATATAGACTGCAGCTTTGCTCAGAAACAGGCTGACAGCCCTGCCCAGCCTGCAGTCACCTCTGGATGCTACCAATCAACCTCACTGTTGTGCAACACTGCACAGCAGGTGTGAAAAACCAGCCACCACTCCATGTCAAAACATGCCACTGACAAAATCTCACTCAGGCTCTTCCTCAACCAGCAGCAATAGTGACAAGAAGGCTGCCAAGTGCATAGACAAGGTTTGCCTTCAGTAAATGGATTTTTTCTTACAACAAAGCTTACACAAGGTAGCACTGACTGGAAGGGCTATCAGAAGACTTGCTCCCCCAAAGCACCAGTCATGTCCTCCCTTACAGGTACGTGCCACAGAGGCATTAAATGACGTACCAGAAGTCGTGCAGCAGATCTGTGGCATGGCCAAGGGCCTGCCCAGGTCTTTCCCCCACGCCTGATGGCGTGGCCGGATCTGATGCTCAAGTCAAGCTCTCCTCTGTGTGGAGAAGAGCAGCCATCGCTCTGCTGTGGAAGTTGAACGTGCTTCCAGAACTCCATATTGCTGCAGTCATGACCTTTTCAAAGGATTTAGTATGCTCTGACTTTCCAGTTTGTTTCTAAATATTTCTTTGACTGAAGCTCATCCACACCAACTTCTGCTGACAGAACTGCCAGCTTTGTCTGTCTCTTTGGGTTTTGTTTTGCCTTCTTTTAACACCCAAGACATGTTGCAAGACAGAAGCTCTTGGGGTGGCAACTACATGTCGGTTATTTCACAATGAAGGATGTCCATAAATTCCTCAAGAGGCACTTAATATTAATCTGTCTTTCTATTTCTGGGAATTGAACCTTAGGGGCTGCATTCTACCCTGATGAAACATCCCCAAAGTCCATGAATAATCACTGGTCTCAGTGGTCTCTGTGCAAAATTGGTCTCATATTTTTATGACACCCTATGATGTCTCTTTTCAGTACAGTTTTTTTATAACCCTCAGCCTAAGTCAAAGCCCCTGATAATTTAAGTCTCTGGTGCTCTGAGTCAAACCCCCAAGGATAAAACAGACTGAAAGCTATTTCTGAAAGCAAATACAGTAAGACAGAAAAGCAGAAGTGGCTGAGCTGATGGAGCAATTTTGGTTCCCACCTACACATATACCCATAGCTTATCAGACAGGTACCAGGGAAAGAGAACAGCCATATTTTATGGATAAAATTGCCTTCAGTTATTCAGAAAATTAGAGAAATGAGGCTAAGGCATGTGAGCACGGACAAAGACATGTGAACACAGATCTTTCACCGAGTGAGATATAAGGAAAATGCAGGCCTTCCTACACAGTCACTGCTCTCTGCTCTGTTTGATGTTTTTAAGTATGATTCCTTTTTCATAGATGGTGGTAATAAAATCTCCAAGACCAGTGCAGAGGACAGCAAAGAATACCCCTGAAGCCTGACGTGCCACCTTTTCTTACCTAGCTCATGCTGTCACATTGAAACATTACAACACTGGAGTTTACAGGTGCAGAATTTGCCTTTCGCAGCTTGGACACAGCATTTGGTTCTTGCTGCCTGAATTTAGTGTACACACTATGAGGTTAAAGTGCACTGAAGACATGGCACCTCCAGCAGAATTTCACACCAAGTTTGCACGGAGGAGATAAACCCAGGGGCCCTAAACCCTGCACAGAGCCAGGCACGATGAACTCCCTGTCACGCCTTCACTGCAGCTGAGTGATCAGGGTTCAAAGCAGCATCAGGCATTTCTGGCAAGCCTCAGCCCCTGGCTCCACGTTTGTCACTGCTCTGGTAGGGTCTGCCCTGCCATAGCTGTGTGAGCTCTGTGGCTCACTCACTCGGCTGACACGGGCTGTGAGAGCACAAAACGTCTGCGGGGAAGCAGCAGCAGTTTCAGCAGCCACCTTTGCCACTGAGAGCAGAGCAGCACCATTACACACTGGGGGTCCCAGAACTGCAGGCAAAGTCACTTCCTCTGCAAATCAGCCTTAAAAACAGCAGGAGAAACAAACACTGTTTAAACGCTGTTTTGCAGAACTTGGCCTGCGTCCAGGCTGCATACTGATCCTTACAACTGTGTGGGAAAACAGTAACCTGCTATTTACACCTGTAAGCTCTGTGTTTGTAAGCACAGTAAAACACATGTGCAGGACATTCTTATGTATGGGCTTTATATGTTTTCAAAAATGTGGTAATGCCTAACAGCACAAGTATCTCTGACCTGTCAAAAATGATCCAAATCTAAGGACATGGTGGAATCCCAACAGAGTCAATGCAAAACTCCCAGTTCTTAGGAAAACAAAGAAAGGGAAAGAAAGAAAAAAAGCAAAAGCTCGTCAAGAGTCAGGATCAACAGCCTAAATCAGATTTGAAGACTCAATTCATGCAGTGACAAAATGGTGCCTTGTGTGGATAGGAAATAGGGAGAGGAGATACAAGAAGTATAACAGACCTGGGATGCCTGAGGAGGTATTGCTGGTTCAATGCACAAATCCATGTGGGTGGACAGTAGGGAAAGTCAATGACAGTTTGTGCTCTCAATTAGGGAATTATATGGGCAACAACACACCTGAGCATTCTGTTTGGCAGCCAACAGCAGGGGGAATGAAGCTGTTATTTTGCTTCGTTCTGCTGCATTTATGCATTTTTTATTAGAAACAACACAGCATTTTATGTCAATTTATACATGGTCCAGTTGCTTAGCATTGGATTGATGTTGGTCTTTTTCTTCTGGTCCTACTTTAATCAATAAGTTGCAGGGTAAAACATGCCAGAAATACTCTATACAGTTAAGAAAAAACCCCACATGCCATGGTTTACTTCCTGGGAGGCTAAAATATTACAATTAAAATACATACTGTAGTGTCTTGGAAGAATGAAGAGTCAATAACAATAAAAGGAAGTGAGATTTTTCTAAATACTTAAATCTAGTGTTTTCAAACTTCATTCCCTTTTCCCCTTAACTTAGTTACTGATAAAATGATAGAACTTTTGAAGTAAAAAATTTTCCTAGGGTTATTTTAGGAAGTTCCCTGAAGTATGTATCCTTCAAACGCCAAAAATAAAAATGGAAAATGGAGAGTAACAATTGGAATGCCATAAAATCCAAAAATACACACAGAAACCCCTTATGCTGTAACAAACACTACTGAAAGCTTTCTTATAGCATACCAATAGCTATAGCAAAAGAACTTAAAATTAATTAACTGGGCAGAAACACATTGGGAATGTTAAAGATAATTAAAAAAAAAAAGAGCCTGGTTGTTCATGATCTTTAGACAAACCATGCCACAGATGTCCCTGTGCATGCACCTGTGAAGACACCTTTTCTAAAGCTCTGCAAAGAAGACATTCATTACATCCAACAACTAATTGGCCAGGAATTTTGCTTTTTAAGACCACTGAATCAGAGCCCTGGGAATTAGGAGGGATCGCACACAAAAGCATTTTCAAGCCCGTCTCCAAAGGCAGCATGGTTTCAGACTGAACAGCAGGTTCATCCTCTGATCCAAGTCTGTTGTGGCGGAACAGCGCCAAACAAATGTCTGTTAATATTCTGCCAGCAAGCACGAGCAGAGGGGCTCCTGCACTGCATTAAGGCAAGTGCTCAGGTTAAGAGTTGGGCATCGGTCACGCAGCTCCCCATTCAAGCACCAACCTCTTCACCCATCACCATGTGATGTCAAATGCTTTTGTGCATTGCAATATTAAATACTTGTACCCTGGGGATGGGAATTGAATAGGCACAACATGGAAATTATGATGCATGCAACCATAGCCTTTAACCTATTAACAAGTATGACCAAGATCACTTATTTGGAGCTCTCTAATCATCAAGGCAAGAAGACATCAACAGCTACTATGTCACACTGACAAGGCCTTCAATGGCAAATATGGTTCAAAGGTCCACAGGAAACACAAAGAAGCTTTGTCTTTTGATGTAAAGAACAAAGCTACCATGTGGCACAGCATCACACATGCAATTAGTCAGGAAAGTTAATACAGTAGAAGCAGATGGTGGAACCATGTCAACATTTTTAGTGGGCACATTTCCCCTTACTCTCCAGTTGCTGTGATCCAAGGTCGGCAGAGCAGCAGGCAGATTGTTGGTAAGCTGGACCCCACCAGGGACTGACAATCCCCTTTTATCTATCCATCTGAGGTACCCCTGTGCTCCCACTTCTACCGGCACAGCTCCATCTTTGACACCTCCTCTCCACCACATCCCCCCACCACAGGGTAGCACCATTAACAACCCCAGAGCACACTGACAGAAGATGAGGCAGACAGTCAGTCCCTAACCCTGGATGTGCTGGGAGATACTGACAGGAAAAGGCATTAAAAACGCCCCTTCAGTGGCCCTTACACGGCTCATTCTGCTCATTTCTGCAGCTCAGTGTGTTACCAAATGCTACATGAATCACACGTACAGCACACGTCATTCTGCAGGACTTGACATGTTTGCAAAGAGCAACTGCTCCTTTCTCACTGCCAGCCCAAAAGCTCGGCTAGCACAGGATGGAAATGAGAGGCTTCCTGGTCAGCACCAATCACACTGCACATGCAGAAAACCCAAAACCCAAACCAAAAGGATCACACAGGAAACGCTGTGGTTTGCGTGGCTTTGAAGTTAACAGCCCTGCATAGTCTTCAGAGAAAGTCTCTCCCTTGCTATTGTCAACCAGTTTTGCCCAATTCCCCAGCTCCACACATCGTGGATTTCAACAGCACACAGGTGAGGACGGCAGGAGCTTTCAGCTCTGCAAGTCATTTAATTAAAATGAAATGAACAACCAGCAGTTAGTCAAAGTGCTCGTATGCTCCAGCCACCACAGCTGCCGAATTCTGCAGCCCTCAGTCCAATCTGATTTCCTTTAAAGCTCCTGGCAACCCATTAATTAAAAGACATTATTTACAGCTTCCAGGGGCTTGAAACCATGGGATGCACTTGATGGAATTTATGCAATTACGTACAGCCAGTCCTAGTGACAGGCTCCATTCTTGCTCCTGCTCTCCCCTGCTCCCACACTCGGCTCATCCACGCGGGGCTCTCTGGCCTGGGCCTGCCACGCCAGGATCGGCTGCCATGGAAATGAGCAGGAGGCAACAAAGGACCTGTGAGTCTCACTGGAGATAGAGGAGCAGCAAGGCAATAGCACAGGAAGACCAAGACAAAGAGAAACCAATTTGCCTGCTGCCTTTAAACACAAACAGCCCTTCCCCTTTGTGCAAGGAGATGTTGATGAATTGAGTTTTCCCCTGATTTAAGAAACCAAGCCTCTTCCAGCCAAATGCAACAAAGGCAAGTGGATGGAGCATCCTGCCTTTGGCTCTATGCAGCATTCCATCCGTTAGTGCTCTGTGGGGAAATGATCCCAAAGCAAACCCAAAGAAGATGTAGTTCAATAGGAAATCCCTATGCCACTGTACCACAGCATCAGTTCCAGACAAATTTCTCTGCTTTCAGAAGGAGTTTTTCTTTTTACTCCATTATTAAGCAATCACACTAATCAGCAATTCCCGTGACTCTGCAAGAAAAAAGCATTTTAAAACATAACCTTACAAAGTGTGACTGACAAGCATAACGAAGTGTGTCTTTGAACTGATTTCCAAAGGTATTTGAGAAGGATTGAAAACAGCCTTGTCAAGGATTTAGGGCTGCTGGTGGATGTGGGGCCAGACACGACCTGGAGATGTGTACTCACAGCCCAGAAATGAAACCTGGGCTGCATCCAAAGGAGTGTGCACTTAGATACAAGTCTAAAAATCAAAAAAATTTTGTATAGTATATAAGATATAAGGAATAGAGAAGGCTATAAAGAAGATTTTTTTTTTTACATAATTGCAAAACACTGGCACAAGTTGCCCAGAGAAACGATGAATGCCCCATCCCTGCAAACATTCAAAGTCAGGTTGGACAGGAATCTGAGCAACCTAATCTAGTTGAAGACATCCCTGCCCATGGCAGGGGGTTGGACTAGATGACCTTTAAAGGTCTCTTTCAACCCAAACTATTCTGTGATTACTTGTGTTTTATGAGAATAAAGGGAACATAAATTTTTATGGAACAGTGAACTTTTTACTGCTTATGGAGTCCCACATGAACACTACTGAAAGATCAAGTACCATAAGCCAAAGACATCCATAGATATAATTATCCCAATGATTATTACTTCTCCTCTATCCCATTTGTTTCTTACCTTTTTTGTCAACTGATTAATCTATGTAAAACCTATGGAAACCATCCAGATATATAAAAAGGAGAAGACTTTATTTAAAAACGTCACTACCAAAGCCTTAATCTTTCTTCCAGCAATACAAAAGTGGATTTTGGCTTTATTCTCCTGTGGTTCAGTCACAAAAGGAAGGAAAGCAAGAAGTCAAGAAAGCATTTCTTGCATGATGCAGAAACAGCTCCACAGATTTCAGTCTGTAATTCCAAATACCCAACGTGCACCATGCCCTCAGCTGGTGTGAGAAATTGCTTGTCTGCTCTGAAGTCACTGTAGCTACTCCAATTCAGATTAGCTCTAAAAGCCTCTTTCACCAAGATGTATTGCAGTAATGCACTGGTATTATTTAAGTCCAGATTTAAATGTAGTACAGAAGATGTATTTTTGCTGCAAGAAAACCCAGAAACTCAAGACATTGTATCAACATTTGTCTCCTGATTAAGTCTTTTGTCACTGTGATTTTCATAAGAAGAGCTATGAATGGATTTATAGGAGATAGTGACCATGAAAATGTCTCTCAGATGACTGTTTTATTATGCTTTCTTGCTTTTCTGTACTGGGTCCCTGTAGGTGACAAAAGTAACAATTCTTTCTCTCCAGGGCAGCCAGAATGAAATATCAGACACCTTTCAGCAATAAAAAAAAAAAAAAATCAACAATATGACTTCAGACCATTCAAAACAGGAGTCTCTAAATGCCTGGCTACTAGAGTATGGAGTGCTAAACTTGCAATACTCTATTAATTTTCTGGGTCCCCATCATTAACATACATTAAAAACATTAATCTGTGTGTACAATTTTAAAGCAATAGGCTGAGCTGAGTTTTTTAATTAACTTTTTTAAGTCTCTTACATCACAGATACTGGCAGTGCAGCAAGTGACCTGTAGCCCCTGCTAATCAGTACCCTCCAGAAATCCAAAAGTAGCATCAGAACTGAAAACTGAGTTTCAGAGATAAGAATTCAGCCTCCAGCAGAAGGAACAGCATCCTTCAGCTCAGTATGTCAGAAATGAAGGTACAAGTAGAGGAATAATTTTCATGTGTTCCTCTAAAGTCTTCTCTATACAGCAGCACAGGTAAGACCCTATGAAGGCCCTGGCCACAAGGTAAAGTTAGAAAGATTTGTCACTACCAAACATCACCCAACCTGGATTGGATCCCGAGGACTGGGACCAGTGAGCAATATCAGAATTAAACTTCCCCTCTGCAAATGGTTTCCAGTCACCTAAGTGTTACCAGGACAACTCCAGCGCCCAGAATACAAATTACCTTTGGGGTAGCACCATCAACTCTGAGCACTTACCAACTCTGCATGCAAATTTAAATCACAACAATTTCACTGACAACTGTGTAAACAGCAGAAACTATTAAACTATCACAGGAGTCAATGGTACTATAGTCAGGAAAAATGTTACTGGAGGCAGCAACAAAACCAAGCAAAAGGAGGAGGAGAGACACATTAAAAAGTTCAGCCTTGTAATTCATGAGTGCCAGGCAAGGGCTTCTCATTCCCTAGGAAACATCACTTTTTCTTTGACTTCTCCTTGTCCTGGATATCAGCTATAAATTAGGCCTGATGTTGGGGCAAAACTTTACATGTAAGAAAGCCAGGCAGCTTCGGGTGCCAAGAGACACCAGTTATAAACAACCCTGGAGCTGTGCATTGCAATTTCTTTATTGCCAACAGCTGCATTAAAAAAAAAAAAAGGAAAAAGAAGAAAACAGAGAAAGAAATATACCTTTTTTTGCCTTTGGCACTGATGTGTGAGGCATTTTTAAAACTTGGTGTTAAAGAAAAGCTCTGGATGTACAAATTGTTTTGAAAAAATGCTGATAAACTGAGCACAGCAGTATTTATGTTACTGCCCTGAAAAATTACATCAGCAAATAGCTTCAGCAAGAGTAACTGTAAGGACACAGGCAACAGAATTAAGAATTTTAGATGGGTGACAAGCTCAGAGACTGAAACCTGAGAATAAGGAAGGAATGGGAAACACCAAAAGCTGCAGTCCCCATTAACTCTGTAACATACAGTAGTATTTTATCCTTTAGAAATTTTTCACTGGAATATCCTGAACACTTTACAGCCAGTTCTTCAGGAGGAAACCAGTGGTGCCCTCGGTTTTACACTTCCATCAGGAGGTAACTTCACCTGGCAAGAGCCAGGGGCATTCCAGCCAAATTCCCTCCCCTCCAGCTGTCCTATCTTCATGCAAACTGTAACAAGAAAAACCCAAAACAAAACTCCCAAAGCCCTGCATTTTGGGGTAGCACTGGGTACCCTGCATTTTGGGTAACACTGAGGAAACAGTTCACCTACACTGGGGAGGCATGGGGAAATAACTGCACACTGGCTTTGATGGTGTTCACTTTTTCTTAGCTGGTATAGGCAAAAGAAAAAGCAAAATAATGAAGTTAAACTCACTGCCAAGTCCCCAGCAGCTCAGTCCCAGGTCAGGTAATCACCTAACAGGTATCCTGGACATACATGTGGCAATTATCATGAAATTAATTATTAATAAGTACAGATATCTAAAACCAATCAGCATCACCTGAAAAAGCAAAGAACCCAACCAACATTAAATATGGAGAGAATGCAGACATGGAATTTAGACAGCAGATGTCTCTCCAAAGGGCCATACATTTAACAGTCCTGATCCTTGGAACTACAGCCACTGGCCAGCACTTCTCTGCTGATGCCAGAGTCACTCCTGTGTCACACACAAGCAGCCAGGACACAGACTGACCATCCTCTGCCCTCGGCTCTCTCTTGGGAGAGGGCTGAAAGGGAGGAGCAGGCTGGCAGAATAATCATTAGAAAAGGGATGGGGCCTATACACAGAAACACCCACTTGCAAAGTTCCTTTCTTGTGAAAGAATAAATGGTTCAAGGATGTGAAGCTGCTAACAGATAACAGAGCAAAGCCACTTCAAATAATTTAGTAAGAAAACTCCTATTCCCTGCCTTGTGAAAAAAGTTTTGTTTCTCATAGAGCTGATTCTATTCTTTCCCTTTTTTCTTCTCAGCTCTTGGTCTGTGGCAGTTCATTAAAAGATATGAACATTTCCCTTTGTTCCTGGGTCAGCCAGGTCCTGTCATACAATTCAATTGGCAGGTGAATTTTAAATGGGTCAGAACTGATAGTAAGCTCTTAAAATGAGAATAAGCTGATTGTCCCCAGAAATAGAAAAGAACAGAGGGGACTTTCAGAGTATCTGTGTCTCCAGATAACCTTTGTTATGTAATGGAGCTGCCTTACACTGGTATTTTTTCCCCTGCCGTGGAAGGAACTCTGTCAAGGCCTGCTGACACTGGAATAGTTGTTTGTCAAGGAGAAATGTGGCAAATGCACAAAAAGCCTGGGAGAGCTGCAGGGAACCACTCTCTGGGTCCTGCAGCCGAGTCAGACCCTCTCAGGGGTGTCCTCCTGGCATGTGCAGCACAGGGGCTCCTCAGCCTCGCAGGCTGCCCAGAAAGCAGGGCCAAGGCACAGGGCCAAGGCTACAACACTCCAAGTGCCCAAGCCCAAATGAAGGACTGCCAGCATGTCCCGTGCACCAAAGGTGAGCTGGGTTGCTGGCAGTCTCCTGAAGACTCAATCTGACTCTCCACTAAAGCCAGATGCACTATGGACACGGGTACAAAGTTACTTTGGAGACAGATGAATTTATCAATAGTTGCTAAGAAGCTTTACTTATGCAAATTTTCTGTGAAAGCATCAGGTCCTTTGCTAACTCAATTCAATCACAGGCTCATGACTGAGATCAAGCCCTCACTGTCCTCTCCACAAGTCCTCCAAGGCCAAATGAAGACCAGTCACTAATATTTAAATCATAACTTATGATGGCTACTGGCTGCTTGGAGAGCACTGTTCAATATTATTTCCTTTCAGGAAATCCTCACTGATCAAAAGCCAAACCAGAAGCCAAAAACCTCCTGCTTCCCCAAATCATGCTGTGCCTCCAAACACAGCCTGAAGAGCTTTCCTAAGGGCTTAATCTGAATTTATGTAAACTCAAATGGGGAACAAAATCTGGTCTCTTCTGTGTTTTAACTGCACTGAAACAAGAAACAAAGCAGACAGTCATAAGACCCCTACTGTGATTTTTGTAGTCAAAGACCATTTTTATCTGGACCAGCATTTCTGCTTTGAGACTGGAATGGTTAACAAGTTTTAAATAGCAGAGCAAGAGAAAATCTACAATTATTCCAGCTTCAGGCCTGTCCTTAGAGATTTGATATTATCTAAAAACTAATAAAACCATTCACAAGAAACACATGTAACAAAATTACAATTTGGAATAGTTTTTTCATAGTCAGCAATAGGAGACTACTTAAATTTGATTTATGTGAACACAAAATTATAAGCCTGCAGTGATATTTCCACCCCTTTCCAATCACCACCTTGAAAATTACGTATTGTTTTCTGCTCTATTTGAATTAATTCTTAAAACTAGGGGTTTATATCAGTTTTTATTAGTTGTTTTCATTGCTATTTCTTAGTGTGATTTTACTGCACAACTTGCCACATTGCAGAGTCTTTATTCATGCAGCAAAGAGACTGCAAGGATGAAGCTTTAGATTATAGCTCAGTCCTTTCCTTAGCCTAAATTTTTGTGATCATCTTTTATAAAGTCAATAAAGTATTTTATAACCATGAAAGAGAAGGAAAAAGAAACAAAAAATGAGAACCAACCTCTAACCTTCCAAGGGCACAGCAGAGCCCTAAATCAGTGACATCTAGGATGCAACCCATTCATCCAAACCCTCATTCTGTGGCTATCTTATGCTCCATAGTTTTCCTTCTTTTCTGCATCCCAGGTGTCCCCAGGAAGAAATCCAAGCAGAATAGGACAAGCTTGTGAGCACACACAGAGCAGCCCACAACCCCTGCTCCTCTGCAGGAGTGTGCTGCCAGCTCCAAAGCAAGCTGGGAGAGGTTGGAGTCACATCAGTCTCCTCATTCCCCCCACACCATCCCCTGCCAGGGCTCATGTGTAACATGCAGGATAGAAAATCCTCTCTCTGCAGGGACAAACCTCCTCTGGAGCAGCCACATCCCAGAGGTCTCCAAGCTGCTCCCTCTGCCAGCAGCCATGGCCACTCTGGGCAGCCCCACATGCCAACCAAAGGCTGTGTGGTGCTGCACAGGAGCAGGAGAGCTGCCATCCCCACACCCAGGGGCAGGGGAGCTGCCATCCCCACAACCAGGGGCAGGAGAGCTGCCATCCCCACACCCAGGGGCAGGGGAGCTGCCATCCCCACACCCAGGGGCAGGAGAGCTGCCATCCCCACCCAGGGGCAGGAGAGC
>QUSF01000010.1:3924508-4008630 GCA_003676055.1 Chloebia gouldiae | reverse complement strand
AGAGCTGCCATCCCCACCCCGTGGGGCAGGAGAGCTGCCATCCCCACCCAGGGACAGGAGAGCTGCCATCCCCACACCGTGGGGCTCTCCAGGCTCTCTTGTGACAAGGCACTAAGTCAAGAGCATGGTAACATCACACCCACACAGTGACAGTGCTCTCTCCCTGCCCCCAGGGCACCTATATATCAGGTCCCTCTCCCAGGATGCCTCTGTCTGTAATTTTGCAGATTTAAAAGGTCAAAATTTTACTTGCATTTACTTTAATTCCATTCATATATTATTAAAACCTTTTAGGGATCACCCACTTGCTCCAGGCCCTCCCACAGTGCTGGGCAGCCAGGGCATGCTAGTCAGGGTACTGTTATATATTCCATGTCAAGGACAACAGTTCAAAGTCAGACACAGAAGAGCACATATGCTAAATATATTTAGCACATATGCTAAATAAGGTAATATCTCAATATTTCTAATTTAGTTCTAAAATAACTGGTTGCTTAAATATGTGTGCACCACACAATACACCTGCACAAGAAATTCAGCTCCCTCTAATCTATTCATGAGAGGACAAAGCAAAGCACCAAACAACTTATGAATATAGAATGATACCACATTCCTCTGGAAATCTGAGAAAAGATCAATTCCAAATGGCGAGTCCTTTTTCCTTCTTCATCTGTATGTGCTGGAGAGCCAACACCTGCTGTAGCTTTAGATCCTCTTACTAGTAGGAAGGAATATTGATTTTTGTCCAGGGGAAAAGATGAGAAAACCAGAGATACATAAACAATGTTTAACAGAATTTCCTAAAGCAATTTAATTTTTTTAAGACTTCCTTTGAAGATTAGCAACTAGTTCATTCCTGGTATATCTGAAAGATATAATTCAAAACACAGCAGAAAGCAGCATGGCAAATCAGATGTTGAGTTTAACCAAAACAAATAGAAAAGATTACACTTTCCAGACAATGTCTTATCCAAATGTGGTCACTGTTTATAACGTTCAGGTACCTATTATTGCTTATTAATTCAATGACTGAGTGGACAGAAGTGCACTCTCATGACCAAAGGATGCACAAGAAATGCTATGTGGAAGCCTTCCTGCTATCCCTCAGTTCCCACACCTTGAGTCACATTCCCACCACTTCTACAGGGTCATGCTCTGAAGAATGGAAACCTGGGCTCCTCTTGGAGCTCTCCAAACTCACTCAAGCAGCTGCACACAAAACAAGGCAGGACTAAGCAGGCAGGAACACTCAGCCTTCCTTACATGCCATGGGAAGCTTTGCTGAGGTCTCAAAGGCAGAGAACAGCCTGGTGTGAACAGCACAGCTGAACCCAAGGGACACACAACTGCACAGCTCGCTTCCCCAAAGAGCTGCCATGAGCCTCAGCCCATAGCAGCAGGTACTCCAGAGGCAGGGAAAACAGATTTCACTGGAAAGCTGGGGAGCCCAGGGAGACTGGGGGGCAGTGCTTCCTCTTCCCTTGCTCCTGTCAGTGGATGTTCCTGGTCCAGCTCTGTGGGCAATAACTGCCAAGCCCAGTTGCAGCTGTGGGCAGCGCTGTATGAAAACAAGGAATGTCTGAAGGCAGTTTCAGACCATGGGTTGCATTCTGAACTCCCTGACATCCATTGCACGTTGCAGATGGAAATCCTGCTTCTTAGTAAGTAAAGTCTTCCTGACAATAAAACAGGATCTGGGAAGCATCTGGCTGCCTTCCCCTATCCTGATCTCATGGGAACAGTGGCTACCACTCAATAACTTGACCTTTCAACTGAGTTGTGCTTGAATTACTCTGGTTGCCTCATTCTTCCATCCCATCTCCTGCCTTCAGTTCATCTTAATTTATTGCCAATTTCCATAACGTGCTCCTTTGGTGACCTGTGTATAAACAACAGTTGCTTCTATAAATCAACTTTTTTTTTTCATTTGGTTCAAAAGTACTTGCCTGGCATCTGCATAACATTTTTGGACTCAAAATCTTTCACTTCAGAGATCCCAGATCTCATCCTCATTTTCTATTTCCTTCTTATTTGCCTTGTAACATTTGCAAGAATGCGCTAGGAAATAAATTAAATCATTATGTTACAATGCTGCTTGTATTACCATGCTTAGAATAAACAGACTTTATCATCACAACATGCTGAGCCACCCTAACAGCTGCCAGGATGTCATAAACTCACCACATTGCAATATCACACATACATTCCCTAAAGGTATTGCTGAGATTTCTGCAGAGCCTGAAAACTCCAAACACCCTTTATTTTTTAACACCAGTAAGAAGTCCTCATCCTAGAAACACTTCCTGTGAACAGTTAATACCAATGGCAAAGCCAAATATGTTTAATCCACTCCTAAGAACATTCTCAGCTGTTTAACACATTCATTAAAAACATTTTCTGAACAGCTCCTGCTAACTCACAGGGCACTGGGAGCAGTGGATGGATACTGCCAGCAGTGGCTGCAAGAACTGAAATGAGGGATGGTTGGACTTCCACGTTCTGCCAAGTATTAATATCAATTACAAGTTCTTGTACTGTTACAACAGATCATGTTCACTGGTCTGTACTTGTAAATCAGTAAATTGGTCATTAGTGTAGCACCAAGGCCACATTAAAATCTTTGCTGTAGAGAAGGACAGCACAGCATCTCATACCAAAGCAATAAAAACAGTACCCAGTGAAATAACAACAAATCCCATAATGAAATTCTGGGTGTGTTGGGGTGAGTGTGCAGCATGAAGCACACAAACTTTTGTGTTTCACTTTCTTTCCAATAGGTAGAAAGTTTCTCATCTTGATTATTCAAAGTAGGTAATAAATGAGGACTGTTTGCTCATGGTGCTGTTCCTTGGCACTTGAAAAAAGCTAAATGCATTTATTCCGAGTGAATCTCCATTAACTTCAGTAAGTTTTATTGCATCCAAATAATTTCTACAGCTTCCTCACGAGGAGAAGCGGAAGGGCAGACACTGATCTCTCCTCTCCAGTGCCCAGGGTCAGGACCTGGGGGAATGACATGAAGCTGTGTCAGGAGAGGTTTAGGTTGGATATCAGGAAAAGGTTCTTCCCCCAGAGGGTGGTGGGGCACTGACCAAGCTCCCCAGGGAATGGGCACAGCCCCAAGGCTGCCAGAGCTCCAGGAGCCTTTGGACAATGTTTGTGCTCCCAGGCACAAGGTGGGATTGTTGGGGTATCTGTGCAGAGCTGGACTGATGATCCTTGTGACTCCCTTCTAACTCAGGGTATTCTATTACTGTGGACTGACAGGAGTGCCAATAATCATGAATCCATATTCTATAGGTCCAAGCAGACCAGAGAGTATGCAAAGCTGGCTCTGATCCCAACAACTTTAACTTAACCTCTCTTTTTGGTTCCCATCTTTCATCTGGAACATTAATACATACTTCACAGGCTTGGTTTAAAAAAAAAGAAATCCATTATTTCAAGTTTGCACAGTGCTTTGAAGATGAAAAGAGCTATGTTTTCTCACTAGCACAGCTTCAACCCAGAGATGTGGTTTATTTTTGCTCAGGAAATTTCAGCCATTAAGTTCTGTTTGAAGAATGTATTTATCAGAAGAAAAAATCTACTTTATATGAATAAAAAGTACTGCATTTAATAACATGCCTGAAAAAAAGGAAAAAATAAAGAGGAAACATGGCACAAACAGGAAAAGATTTTGGACATTATATACTGGCATGATCAGAAAGCTGCATTGTCTCTCAAAGCACCCTGGTGATTCAGGAGATCCCTGGCGTGACCCTACGTGTCCACGACACAAAGCAAAGCAAGCAATTGTACTGCATCCAAACTCTGAGGGTCCTCAGCTTCAAAAACAGCCTCTTGCTGAGTTCCCCTCACTTCATACTTCTGACAATAACACAGAATAGCCAATTCCCTGTGAAGTCACCACCTCACCTACTGGTGCCAAAGGAGAGTTTCTGTCTGCATGAGCAGCTCCTGCTCCACTTCACCTAAGCTGTGTCAGGCTGTACTGCTACAATAAAGTTCATGTTGCAGAGCATGACCAAAAGGAAAATCTTCTGTGCTTCCTTGAGTTCTTGCTGGTCAGAGGGGTATGAAAACTGGGACCTGAAGCAAGGAGCCCACATGGATCTAGACTTGCCTCTTGTTTACCAATCCTGCTGCACAAACTGCCATGTTTATGCTACTTTCACAAAATAGCAAATCATGCGATTCCCCGTCCCTTGTTTCTTTCAAAGAGGAGGGTTGTTGCTTTTGTTTTGTTTTGTTTAGTTTGTTGTAGCTGCTGG
This sequence comes from Chloebia gouldiae, assembly GCA_003676055.1. NCBI lineage: Eukaryota > Metazoa > Chordata > Aves > Passeriformes > Passeridae > Chloebia > Chloebia gouldiae. Next base: position 4,004,356 of record QUSF01000010.1, on the reverse strand, counting down.
CATGTGCGAGGAGAGCAGCATCCCAGTTACAATAGTTCTGGAAGCTGGATTCATTGTGTTGTGACGGGTTGCTCAGGGCTCGCTCCACATTTTTCCATTTCCTTGGCAGAGCTGCAGGCAGTGCAGTGTCAGAAGACAAATTACAGAGGCACTTACCCAGTTCTGGGGCTTGTGGGCTGCTATTCAGCCTTGACCGAACTGGCAATGATGGACTGAGTGCGCTCCACTGCTTGTGGGACAATTTTCTTGGCACTGCAAAGAGACTTTTCATCATATCTTTAGACAATGCACTGTGTTAAACATACCCAAGTATTTTAGGCCACAGCCCTCATTGATGTGTAGCTTTACAGAAATCTGCACAGCTGTTTACATTCAGTCCTTTAACATCAGATCAGTTTGAGAATAGGGACTTTAAAACACACAGCACTGCAGGATTTGTGTTTATTGCTGTACAAGCTTTAAAATTATCGTCACAGAAGCTTCCAACACAATCATCGACCCATACCATTCATGCAAAGCAGTATGTGAACTTTGCCAGATTATAAATAATAAACACATGTATTATATGTGCTGTTACCAGGTGTATTTGTAAAACCCCCACAGCTCAGCAATGGGGTTTTAGAGAAGTCACAGCAGGGTAAATTTACCAGAGAAGCCAATTTCATATCTGGTAACCTGACTTGCTCTCATATCCCTCAGGGAGTTAAATCTCCTTTAGAGGTCTTGCCCCTAACACTCCTTCCTTTTTCCCCACAGTGCATTTTTCCTCTACCTTAGCAGCCATTTCAGCCTCTGACTTCAACTGGGTTCACTTTGCTTCAAGGCACCAGTTCCTGGGCACCTGAGGCACAGGCAGGTACCTGCACATCTCATGGACACCAGCCTGGGCACCTCTCCCTGACAGTTCTTGAGCCTCGTGCTCCATCCAAAGTCCCAGAGAGGTTCACTGATTTATCAGCCAAAGTGCCCGAGCTTGTTCAGGGACCTGCAGTTTCGTAGGAGGACCTTTAAAGCAAAAAGGAACCTATTTCTCATGTTTAAATCAAGTATGTGAGAAATGAAACAGTAAAAACAAAGCCTTGAATTCTTCCCCCTTCCACAGATCTCTGGTTTGACATTTCCCGCACTATCAAGGCAGTGCCACATTCAAGGCTACAAGATACTAAGTGTCAGCACAAGGATTTAACTCACTTGCAAAATTCCATGGAGCTGTGGAATAACTCCCAGCAGAGAATGTTGTTTTAGGATCAAGCTCTTTTGTCCCTAAAATGTTCAGAAGGAAGAGAACACAAATCACAGCTCTTCTCTCAGGGAATAGTGGCTTCCTACTCCTCTGCTGCTATGGAGTCTCCCCTGATCCAGGAAGTCCTGCTTGGGCTGGTAGAAGAAAAGGAAAATTCCAAGCAAAATTCACTACTCTCCAGAAGAAAAGAGGAAAAAAACAAGTGAACTTTAGTCTAGATGTCAGAGTCCCTTCCAACACTAAAAAAAAAAACCACTTTTGAGAAGCAGCTATGCTTCTAGGACAATAATGAGGTACCTGGTGCAGCCCTGAATGCCACTCAAGAAGAGTTTGGGTGAGAAACAAAGGAAAGCACATTTGAGGAGATGTAATGGATCAAATCCCCTCTGGCAGGTGAACTTCTACAAATGTAAGTTGAGCTGTGCTCCCCTGTAACAGTCCTGATGCAAGGCAAGTACATTCTCTCAAATATGCAGCACTCTATCATCACTTCAAAGCTCTTCTAATATGCTATAAGGTTCTGGAAAATACTCCTTGAACAGGTTAATTCATTAAATGGTTGGAATAGTTTAACCTGTGGTTTGGCTTTAATGATTATTGTAGAAGTTACAGCATTGATTAGCAAGACACAATTTAAGGAAAAATTAGATGGTCTAAAACTATGTCCAACTATGTTTCTGCACCAAACCTAAGAGAATTCTGCTTCCTTCCACCAGCACTTTGATGGATGGTGACACTATATAATAGGGATACTATGGAGAAGGAGAGACCTTGCATTAGCATAATACAGCAGTGCCTAAGGGGTGCCAAAAGCAGCTGGACTGCTGCATCTGGGAGTGGAGTGAAGGGCCTTGGAAGGGACAGCCAGGACAGGTCCCATAAGGGAATTACCCAGCCAGGGATTCCAAGCAAGGCTAATGGCCACTGGGTGCATCTTCCCAGCTGCCTCCCTTACACAGAAGGCTGAAAATTAGCAAAGTCTGGATTATCTTTAAAGCCCTCAGCAACAGCAACATAAACATTATTTTAGTAGGCTCACAACAAATATTGATCACCAATAAATCCCCCAGGAATACTGGTACACACACATCAGGAAGAAGGACTAAGAAAAACATTTCCTGATTTTGTTGTTTGCAGAGACAGTTCTATTTCTCTGGGCAGCACTAAGACAAAAGATCAGGCAATGCAAACATGCCAATAATTCTTTTTGCCATTCTTTCTCCTTATAATATATAGTGTCACTTTGCACCTAAGTGAACCCTAGCAATGTCACGAAGTATTTCTTGCAGGAAAGATTAAAATAAACTCCAAGTCATAGAATTTAGGAAAGAAGTGACAAAGATCAAAAGTTAGAGAATGGCACTTCTGACTCAGAGCTGAGAAAATGGTTCCTGAGACTTCAGCAAGTCCAGGGAGACATCAGAGTAACATTTCAGGGATGCTTTCTGAGATATATGAAGGAAAAACTTCACACTACAGAGGCACCGAGCCTCTACCTGAGCAAGTCTAACACCTGGGATATCATGTATCCCATGAAGGAAGCAAGATGAAAAAAAATTATCCTAGGAACATGTGTATTTCTCAGAGTGACACCTAGAAACTGCCATGGGAATTATGCTGTTTACTGTCTTAAACACCTCATTTTCACACAGAAGATTTTGCTTCTGCACAAACTTTTCCCTGTGCCAGAGGTCTCCCAGTTTTTCGGGGACCATTGTCTCTGCCATGAGCCAGAGACCATCATTTCTGTGTCACACTAATAAATAACTAGAACCAGCCAGCCTCACCCCTCAGACTGTGTGCACATAACCCAGGTTCAGAGTCTCCTTTTCTTAGCAGAGTCTACTTTCCTTCAGGCAAATCCTTCACTGTCTTGTCTCAGACTCCTGCCATATGCAAATGTCAAAGGGTCACACACAGAACGGTGAAATTGAAAGGAATGGGGACAGAAACACCTCCTAACACCTCCAGAGCAATGCTGTCTGCAGACCAGACTCAGTCTCAAACCAAAGGGGTTTTCCTGCTTGCTGTCCTTCGGCACAGAGAAATAAGCAGTGTGCAAACACAATGATAATAGAGATCCTGAGATGCAAGAGATTGTTAATGACTGGCTTTCACTGGGATCCTGATGAGGCTTTGCCCGCAGTGCTCATCTTGCTTGGAATACTGTTTGAATATTTTCCTGATACAGAGAAAGAAGAGTGCCAGTCTAGATTCACTCTGTCTCAGAAAACGCAGATTTTTCTCCTCTAATTCAAAGAGGTGGCAGTGACAAATATTCTAGGAGCTATTCAGGGACTTAAAAGAACAATTAAGCTTCTATACTGAAATATATCCCTCTCTCTAAAAAGATTCTACAGGGTCCCATACTATTTGTGTATTTGTTTTCCACACTTTTGAACTGATATATAAGGGGATTTAAGTGATGTATGTAAAAGGACCCAGGAAAATTTCCTTTAGCAATCATAACTTCAAAAGTTTTGAGGACTAATTCCAGAAGTACTAAAGAAGCCATGATGCCGTTGCTGTTTGTGCTGGATCATGACTGATCCAGCTCAGACATCCTTTGTGAGACTGAATTTCTCAACTTCAAAACTTAGGATTGCTTTTCCTCCCCATCACCAAGAGAGCTGTGTTTGAAATAAAGTTGGGTGAAGAAACAGATTCAGGAAACCATTCTAAGATCCACATGAAAATAACACCTCCCATTGCTCCAGCTGGCAGACACAGCAGCTGCCCAAAGTACCAACATTCAGTGTGAGTGCTCAGGGCCCTTCACTGACACTTCAGCCCATGTTTTATTTCATATTTGTTGCAGAGCAGGCGTTCCCATGCTGGGAGTCATCCCACAGCACTGACAAATGCCTTGGCAACACCAGTGACACACTTGCACCCCTGAATCCTGGAAGTCTCCAAAAACACACAAATGTGGCCAGTCTCTGGTATTTGCACCTTTCTGGAAAAACAAGGCAACCTGTCCGTCCTGAAAACCCTCAGGGGAATCCCAGGCATGGAAAAGCAGCAGCACTCCCAAATAGAGGGACATGGAGGTGGCTACCCAGGGTGACTTTACCCCCCATGCTGCTGGCTCTGGGTAACGTGACCAGGTCTGTGAAAGAGTCTCTGGAGGTTTAAGAGCAAGTCAGCAGCTGTAGAGAAGAACAGAACAAGGTCTATTTCTCAGGAAGATCAGCCTGCTGTACAGGAAGGACAGGGTGCCCAGACGTGTTCCTTGCCAAAACCCCAAAAAGAAGCAATAGAAAGCTTTAAGTCAATCTGGCAGTTCCACAAGCACAAACTGACTCAGAGCTAACAGTGGGTTACAAAGAATTACTTTTCTGTTTGGGTTAAGCAACCCTCCCCAAGAAGACGCTAAAGCTCACTCTTCAAGAAGCAAGTTTTGAGAGCACCTGGCAATTATCAGAGACAACAATAGTTAAAATTAAAACCAAGTATAATTAGGAAGAGGTGAGCATTTTGATTGTAAGTTCTGCATTTCTCCCCCAGAAACAGTATGTTTTCCACACAGAGAAACAAGTGTTCTGGTTATGGCATGCATTAAGCAACCTGGGTGGGAAAAAATAATCAGAGCATGGGAATCACAAAGTAAGTTAAACAAAAGCAAAGAATTTCCAACATCCTGACACAGAAGGAAATATTTAGAAATTTCATTAGCACTGACCACTGTACATTAGGCCTGCTATTTCCAAGAGCTCTGACATTTTGAATGTTGAGAGAACACTGAGAAATATCAACTCTTGCAGAAAGAGCTGTTGTTAAAATACACTTGAAAATACAAGCAGTACTTGCACAGAATTAAAATAATAGCTGGAACTGTGTGTCCAGGCTCAGTGAGAGCAGAGGTATTCAGAGGCAGCACATGAACCTGCCAAGTGATGCTGCAGAGATTTTTGCAAGATTGTCTTGCACCTACAGCTGAGAGCACTGACAAGAGCTGACTTGCATCAATTCCATGGCAGTCACTACTCATGGATCTGTTTCTCCACCTGCCTTCAGAAAGTCACCTCTGCAACACAGTTGGACACTTTTGATCAACCACATCTCCTGAGAATCCCATGCACAACAATTCCTTCCAGCCCTCTTCCATAACGTCTTCTACAGGGTAAACAAAGCACCCTGCAAGGCACAGCAAGTCATGGCTGGTCTACAGGCAGGGCAGCAACTCCAAACTGCTGCTTCCAGACTTGGAGAGGAAAACCCTCAATGTCTTTTCTGCTACAGAAAGAAGCAATTGCACCCAATTTTGCTGGTGAAAGCACAAGGGCATAAGGGAATTTTTCCAGGCCAGAGATCTCTCCATTGTCGTGGGGGGTCCAGTCATTACTCCTGGCAATCTTTAGGATGCAGAGATCAAGAAGCAGCTTTATTACTCCACTCTTTGATGAGCTTAGGTATGGTGGCCTCTGGAAATAATGACCACCATCTGTGTCCAGAGATCACTGGAAAGGTTCACTGGCTTCAGAGCCTGTGTCAACATACACCAGGTGAGAATTTGACTCTGCCTAATGGTGAAACAAAGTGCAGAGCTTCTGCTCCTGAGCCTGTGAGACAGAGATTTATGCACCTTGCCTCTCCTGACATTGCCAGGGGACCCAAAGAGCTGAATTTGTTCTTAAAAACAACCAACTTCCCCCTGAAAAGCAATGTGCCACATTTATCATAGAGGGAAGGGATGAGATATAACCACACACCTCTGTCCAGAGAGCACCAGCAACAGCTGTAGAACCATGTGTGTTTAACTCAATAAAACATCAGGAAAATTTTGGAATAAATTCACACCTTGGCCATATGTAGACCCAAAATAGGTGGACAAAACCTGCATGGAACTGATACTGCTTTGCAACTTGAAATGTTTTCTGAAAGCAGTATGTGTAAATCCATCCTGCACTTAGCAGTCAGTCACGGAGCCCTCTTAAACTTTGAGATGTTTGCGTTGTGCCCCTCAGAGGCATTTCAGCTATCTCCTGTCTCTCTTGACTTGAGAATAAGTGTGAAATTGGAAATTTTATCACCAAACCCAAAAGCTTTGCCAGATCCATTGCTGCAGGGAGCATATTCTGTTCCCTCATACTTACTCAACAAAGATAATGTGTGATACCTACTTACTGCTAAGTATTGTGGAGTATATACACTACAAAATAACTTCCTATGAGTTTTAAATTATGCACTGAATTCAAGCAAAGACATGCAAAGCCTTTCTGCTACTTCATTAAAATAGAAAACCTCTTTCTCTCAAGTACAGCAGCTGTACTGCAGTGGCAACCACACCTGTTAAAATATAGAATGCTTGTTTATAAAGCTCATTTAGGCAAGTAATCATCATTTTTCAGACAGGATTCACAAAGACACCAGGTTCAGAAATTTATCACAGCTAGAAAGGGACAGTGTTTATTTACACTAGAGCACCCCAGAGATTTGTTCTCTCAGAGAACTAGAACCATTAGAAACCATCACCATGGAGTCTCTCCCTCTTGATCATGTGTAACTTAGAAGGAAGAAACAAACCTGTCAGAAGTGACAGCAGATATTAAAGATATGCCCAATCTGATGTGCAAAAGTATTTAAATTGCTGCTTAGGGAGGTTGGTGGTTTTCTGCCCCGATGACTGCCAGAAAGTCTTCATAAGACATTCTGGAACTAAAGGTGGCTCTTTCTGGTCCAAAAATAACTTTTCCCATGATTGAACATTTCCCTATCCCTTTATCTTTAAAATCAAATCCATTTATCCTGCTCCAAAGATATAAAAATAATTTGAAGTCTATATTTCAGCTTTTAAATCACTTGGATCCAAACTAAACTGCAAGTTACACTCATCAAAGAGTTAAAACACATGCCTACGTTTTGTCCCTGTAGATTTAGTACCATAATTTTGATTTTTTTGAGTGCATAGTTTTTGTCATTTATAAAATCAATTAAAAATTCTCTAAGCTGATAACTTTTGCTTTCTTATTCACACTGTAGTAAAAACATAAGAACATCTTTTTTACTATCTTAGCATATTAATGCCTTACAATTGTCATTACATTAGGGCCAAGAGAACGAATTAAAAGGAAATAGCACACTAGTGTCAAAAGCTAATACACAAATCTGCATTTTTGCACACCTGTGCAGTACAGTATGATTTACTTGCCCAGGCTTGGTAACAGCAGCACCCTTTGGCTGAAAAGGTAAGAGGTATGATATAATGACTCCCTCAGGAGAAGGCTGAAGGCAAACCTCAGAGCTGACCATCACAAACACTCATGTACAATGAGTACATTGTGTCTTTGCATTTCATTATTCTGAGCTGACCCAAAAACATTTGTGACCAAAGAAGTCACATCTAAAAGTGGCAGCGACTCAAAGCAAACCAACCTACCACTGCAAAACATTCAGAATTAAAAATAAAATATATAATCAGTGTTTCAGTAACTTTTGAAATAATGAAGTGTTGTCAAATACAAATTTCTGACAAGCATCAGCAGCACTGAGCAGAAGACGTTGAACTACCTCTGGGTCCTACCAGCTGTAGAAGAGCTCATTAAAAATGCATCCAAGAAAAAATTCTGTCATGCTACAAGTCAAGTTTTATTTAAACAAACTAAAAGACAGACAACTAAGAAACTACAGGGAACCAGGCAGCACATGCATCTCAGAATGTCCCAGGCTTTGTGCTGGAGAGCGAGCCCTCAGCCCTGAAAGCCCATGCTGGACTCTGCATAGAACATAAAGAGCTTTCCACTTCCCCACCCTGAATTGTTAATTCCTCAATCTGGAAAATGCTGTTGGGAGCTTAAATGATGAACCTCTAGTGCCACATCTCACCCAGCATGCATTAACTCCTGAAGTTTCTCAGCTTCTCAGATTTTCCTCCATCTGTTGACTGCACTCACCTTCTAAGATACGCATTAAAAGCTGAACAATCTCAATTTCAAATTGCCTGGTCTCGTTCTGCATCCCCCTGGGTTTGCAGAGCTCCCCCATGGAGCTTTGGGGAGTTTATTTTGGAGGTCATGAGGCACCTGGGTCACAGCCCACACATTCCAAGAGCTGACCGAAAGCTGAATAGTGAGTGAATATAGCAGGAAACAGAGCAAGGGAGGTGTGTGGGGAGGGAGGAATTGAGAAGCTTCCTATGGTGAAGGATCAGCCTGTTTCTTGGCTCCTTGCAAATGTTCAGGTTCTTATCACAGAGTCTAAACCAAAATATGATCCTCCCAACTCTCCACAGCCTCTGTTCTAATCAGTCACCAAATACAGGTGAGCTTGTCATTGGGCTTTTTCTAGCAGTTATTAAACCAGCCTCAGCACAGCAGTGTCCCCAGTTTCCCCACACACGGAGTGCAACATCTCACTGTGACAAATGGTCTTTTTGCCTATAGTAACACAATGGTCAATACAGAACACAATGCAAATTACAGTGATAATAAAAGCCCAAATGAGACTGTGTTACTATAGTCAGTCTAGTCCTTAAATTTCTCACCCAGCTTGCTGGCCCATCTACCAATCCATCTCTATTTCTATCCCAAAAATTGCCAACAGTATCTTTTTGACAAGCTAGAACAAATATGCTCATCAATCCTATTGTGTTTGTATCCACTATAAGGTTAAAGAATTTCCAGAAGCAACAGATAAACCCAGGAGTGACTGAAGGGCAAGCAGGGCACAAAGGGCCAGCTAAGCTTTGCTCTCCTTTTACTTCTGCATCCTCACTTTGGTAGGACAAGCCCCAGAGATGTCTATTCATATGCAACGTGAGGTCTCCTTTTCCTTCCCCATGCCAAAAATAATGCATTACCATCTGTTCACAGCTAACAGACATGAACTGCTTCCACAATGATCCTGTGTAAGAGCTGAACAACTCCAGCCAGTCTGTCCAACACAAACACAGCCTGAGACAAAGCCCATGACAAGGCCACAATGGCATCCCCTCAGCCATGCGTGTCCATCCCCACCTCGTGTCGCCAGCAAGAGGAGGAGTGTTAATAACAGAGCTGTGCTGAACTGCACTGTCTCCTTCTGGTTTATTATTTGTAACACCCAAATCTCTCTCATAACCAGCCCGTGCAAAGTCAGTGACAAGAAGAGAATGTGAATGGAAAGCTTCGTAAACATACAAGAAATAATGTCAAAAATCACAACAAATTTCTAAGAAATGGGAACTCGGAACTTCAAAGTCAAGTCAACCAAAAAGCAACCTGTCAGGGCAGGAACAAAGGGAGCTGGTGCTGCGTGCATGGCAATTACTCCATCTGAAAACTCTGCTGAAGAGCAGAACTGACTATAAAAAGAATCCAGCAATGCCAAGCCCTCCCTGCTAGTCAAACGAAGGAAATACATCCTTCCAAAGACAATATAAGCAAACGAGGGGAGAAAGCCAAGGGAAGAGAACAAAAGGAACATTCCAAAATCTTCTTACAGTCAAGCTCCTGACTTTATTGGTATAATTCAGAGCTCCCAGAACTGCAGAGTCACTATTGCTGTATGGTTATCATTAGCTGAGAATGTTTCTTGAAGTTATTTGGCTCACAGGAAGAAAGAGAAGATCAAGGGCACAAAGTTGTGCTACTGGCATCAAAACACTGAAATAAAAGCAGTGTACAATGAAAATTTCTCTTGGTGTACGTACACAACACTGCTGCAAATATAAATGAAAATAAAAATAATTTTGCCTAAGGTAAAAATTACCTAATAATTTTAAGGCCTATACCAAATAATGACAATTGTTTTGAATTATTTATACAGAAATAGATTCTACAGCATAAACCTAAACCAATATCAATATGGACAAAACCCAGCTTTTTGTCCTAAGATCTAAAAATATACTGCAATTCCCATACACAATCAAAGAATTCAGGCACTGAAGTAGGTTGCTTAGGGAAGTGGTGGAATCATCACCCCTGGAAATGTTCAAAAAGTGTGTGAAAGTGGCACTTGTGGATATGGTTTAGCAGTGGATATGGTTTAGCAGTGGTGGTGGGTTAACAGCTGGACCGGGTGACCTTGGAGACCTTTTCCAACTTTAATGATTGTCCAGTAGGATTAATATTCAGAGCACTCAGGATTCTAGCCTCTCCTGACACCCCCAAATTAAAAAAAGATGGAGCTAAAATGATTTCCTACTATCCCAGGAACAGGAGAGTGCTTCTAACACTTGTGAGGCTGCCAGCTGGCCATGCAGGTTCCCTCTGCACACAGCCTGCAAGTTCAACTTCAAGGAGTTCTCTGGCATTCTCCTGTGAAAAGACTGCAGAAAGCAAGACAGGGTTCCAGTTCCTCCCTCCACCCCTTTCTTACATTCCCACAGGGCTGACCAAGCAGGCACCAGAGCCTGTTTGTGGTGCTTAAGCCAGTGCCCCTGTTCCAGGCTGAACTTCCAAATCCATCTCAAAATGGCAGAGTGAGCATCACTTCTGCAGCTCCCACTGGCACTCCTGGGGCACAGCAAAACACAGGCTGCCAGAGGAGGCAGACTCTTCAGGAGCAGCTGGGATTTCCTACACTGCTGCTCATCACATTTACCTCAGTGTTCAAAACAGCTCTTACTTAGAGGTCTGCCTGATGTGAGGTGCTGGGATTGGAATGTTTTCCCTATTGTTTCCTGTCTTGGAGAGTCACACACCAGCACCAATCAGTTCATGGACCAGGGATGCATGAGAGAATTTGCTGTTTCTAAACTAGCTCATGTGGAAGTTTTCTAAGATCAGCTGATTCACAGGAAAGACCAACTGTGTGTTTCTCAGCTGCCACTAGGCCTAAATTCAAGGAGGCTTTTTTCCATATTAAACTGATACATTCACATTCCTGATGAGGAAATCATTCCTGTCTACTTCAGCCTCTCAGGTTTTCCCTTAATATATTCACGCCTCCATCATCACTTGAGCTTAACAAGCATGACTTCAGCTAGGAAATTTACATCTTTTTGGGAAAGCAATGGAGGGGAGATTTTCATTTAATCCTGTATATACCATGGTAGAAATTAGTTCTTTTGTTCCATTAAAATTAAGCATCAAAATACTAAACCAGTATTTTTTTTTCCTTAATTATTCCTGTTGTTGCAGAAGTATCAGCACATATGTCACTGGAATAGAAAGATCAGTCTTGTAGGTAATAAGTTTTATTGAGTTCTTGGAACCATATCATCCGTCCACCAGACTTTTTAATTTGCCACATGACTGGTTCACTGTAACATCAGCTCTTGGAGTACTTGGGTAGGAGGGAATTCATGCTGAGTGCTTTCCTGAGCCAAACAAAAGTATTTTTCAATGTGTATATAGATTAGAGAACACTTTTTTTTTCTCTCCTAGCAGCATTTAGATCACTTGTTATCACTTTAGAAGCAGATGACTAATTTATATATAGCTATTTCCATGCAAACTATGCTTGCATCTTGGTTAACCTCACTAAAAAAAAATAAAAGCAAACTCTCCAGAGCTGGTATTCTAAGCATGAGGGGTGTGTGGGGAGGAAACTTCCATACTGGTGAGACCAATTACTGGGAAGTTCACATCACAGTCCTGTAAAAACCACACTCCACCTGCATGGACAGACTCAGGGCTGAGGGCCAAGTCTTCTACTTTGTGAACTCAAAATAAGAAAGCAAACTCAGACAAAATGAAAACAGAAGGAATCCCAGAAACCTGCAGAGTTTGACAGATGTGGGTTCTTGCAAAAGCCTCCAACGTTTTCCTTTTCACCTGCTTGTATGGATCAATACTACATCATCAGGACCAATTCCTGCTTAGTGCTCCAGGTGTCCCTCAGGGCCTGGAGAGGTCCTAGGGTGAGACACTACAGCTGGCAATGGCACAAAGGGACAACAATTAGAGGCAGTTCTGACAAGCTGTGATACCTCTGAAAGTGATAAATCCAGGGACTTTAATACATATCCTGTATTACAAAGAAAAGCCAAGCATCCTCAGACCTGAGGACATTTGAAATCCTGATTTCAACTGCCATTGCCTAACTTTACTTTCTCATCAGTCCATTCCTCCTAAAATACAGCCAAACACAAAATTCGGGAGAGAGAAAAACCAGTAAAATCAGATAGCAAACATGCCCTTCCCACCATCAGTAAAGTTAGTCCACTCAAAACACCCAAAGTATTCAAATAGGATCTGGTATTCAGATCAAGATAGGAGGGTCTCTTTTTGCATAAGTGAAATCCTGATCCTTTCTCCCATCATCTTGAATTTAACCAAAGGTTCTCACTCTTTCACTGTCCTCACACATTTAAAATGTTTAAATATCTCTAGTACCAGTATCACAGTGTAGAACTCATGGTGGGGGGGGAGCCCTCAACCATTCAACTGGACATTTGTAATCCTCATTTTGCAATAGTAATTATGTTAAGTGATGAAATTATTTAAACTCCATCAATGTAAGTCACATTTAACTCAAATGAAGGACATAAACACAAAATTCTGTAACAGGCAAGAGGGATTTAATTGAAATTGATGTAACTTCTCCCTACACGCAAACCTCTGGTAAGTAGAATACCTGTGTACTAAGTGGAATATTTATCTGGAAAAGGGGTTACATTTAGTGGTATTAATCCTAAATAGGTGACAGAATTGTAATTGGTTTTGTGGAGGAAAGAAAAAAGGCAATTAATTTCAACTTACATTGAACAAGATACATCAAGGTAAAATATTGACAAAGCAAATTATTCTGTTCCCCTATGCAGAATGCCTATTGGCACCCACTTTCAAAATCCCAGTGTAGAAAAACAAACCACAATAAGAATAAAGAAATAAACCATTTAAAAGACTACATTGCACATTACTGGATCACAAGCAAATTACTTTCTTTGCAGACATAGGAGAAGATAAAAACTCTACTGGAGTGAAGAGAAGCAACCACCCACTTTTTCAAGCACACATGTAAACAAGTATCCACACACGCAGGTACTTCCCCGACCTGTGAGAGCTCAGAGACTGAGTACAGAAGTCATAAACCTGGACAATTCACTAATCCAGTGTTCAAAAGGCACAGCAGCACAATATGTGGTGGTGCAATACTCTGTTATTCAGTATCATTCTAGGATGACAGAACTCTATGTTCAATGTAATGATTTGAAGGGCACTGCCCCTCACACACTTTCCAGGTAGCAGAGGAAGGAGAGGTGTAAAGGCACAACAGAGTGACCTTGAAACAAGCCCCAGAGTCAGAGGTACCACAGTCACAGCCCAAGAAACTTGTCCCTGCAGAGCCTTGGGAACCAAACCAGCCCCTCATTCACATCTAGGGATGCTCCTGTGGGGAGCTGGAGTCTGTGACATTAACAGTGCCTTAAACTGCTGCCTTCATGTTAGCAGGGATAATCCAGGCCTCCATCTTTCACCCACCCTCAAGGAAGGTTTTAAACTTCCTCCCAGCTGGAGCAGCCATGGCTGGACAAAGTTCAGCACTTTACTGCTGGCACCACCAAAGGTCTGCACAGCGAGTCCCTTCATGCCCACCTTGCACTCCCAACAAAACACAGGCTTGTAAGAACAAGGACCACCCATAACTTCAGTGCTGGGATTTCTCTGCTCAGCAGGAATCAGGTATGATCAAGGAGCACATGATGAGTCCTCTCCCAACAGCCAGAGACACACACCAGCCTCAGCACAACTCAGACTCCTCTGGTAGCAAGATCAGCATCTTGTGAGAGCAGTTCTTGTGTGAGCTCAATGCATCTCACAGTTCTTGTGTGAGCTCAATGCATCTCACAGTTCTTGTGTGAGCTCAATGCATCTCACAGTTCCTGCTTGCAGGTTCCCCCTGAAGCAAGTATATTACACACTTTTTTAGAAAACACACAGTAGTTTAGAAACTACTGCTCTAAAAGAGCATTAAGTTTATAAAATCACACATTCAAAGCAAACTGTCAAGCAAGATTTCCTGAACAACCTTAATTGAGCTCCCTTGTGTATTTACAGCATAATAGACTTATATATTCCTGGGCTATTTTCTTTCCCTACCATCTGAGCCTCATTTGTAGAGCACAGAGTTGCAGGGAGGGAGGGAATATTGCTCTTCATCTTAATACTACACCTGGTTATTAGATCTTCAGCAAACATTATCCAATCTCTTCACCGAATGCAAAGCTGGCAATTCCCTTTTGACATTTTATAGGCTCTCCCAGTAGTCTCTAACTCATTTTCACCAAAAATGTATATGCAGTAAATAAGCAATAAAATAACCCCCATCAACTGCACACAGAAAAGGCCAGATGAAAAGGTCACAGACTGGCAAATGTTAAAACATGGAAAAGCTTGTCAGATAAATCTGAAGTGTCAGATGAGCCCTTGCTATACAATTACTACCAGCTATGTGTAATTTTTAGAAATTATAAACTGTGAGAATCAAGCTCTTAATCAATCAAGACAGAGACAATTTCAGCTTCTGCTGCAGGTGCCCCCTGGCTCACTCCAAGCCAGGGGCCTCTCTGTGTCACACAACAGCAATTCCAAAATGCACCAAACACGTCGTTTCCAGGCAATTCGGTGTCAGCAGTTCCTACGATCACTTGGGATTTGTTCTTCCCTTGCTGCCTGGGTTGCAAATAAATTTCTTTTTGTGCTCTCTAATTTTTTCTGAAGTCAGCAGTATGGTAATCCTTGGAGAGTTCCCAAGCTGCTCTTTAGGGAAGTAGTTAAAAACAGGAGTGTTTGGCAAACATTATTCTTGCTATAGCTCTTAGAAAAAAAGAAAGCAAATTTCTGATATTAATTTTGAAGCAAAATTATACTGTTGTGAAAATATAATTACGTTACTGTGTATAAATTTGCAAGTATTTTTCATGCATTCTGTTCTACGATAAGTTGTAAAAGGAAGAAAATTTATTACTGCACCCTCTTTTCTCCCCCTTCTTGGTTTTATGAACTGCAAGGGAAGTTTTCCCACACAAACCCCATTTTGATTCTGCCTTTTTTTGTTAAAATTAAACATTCAGGTCTCATCTCCCTCAACATGTCAGAACTAGCAAGCTTATGTTATCACGGGGAGCAAACAAAATCTGATTAACTGCAGTGGAGGGGATTTCTTTTTAGTAGTATTTGAACCTATTAGATGGCAACAAGAAACTTCTGTTTCATTAAAAACACTTGAGAGAAAAAGCTTGTTGCTAAGTTCAGCAACATTGCACTGTCAGTAATGCACTGAAAGCCCTTAATCCATAGCCATGGATGGCACAAAGAAACTCTCCCACATAGAACAGATGAACCAGCAACAGCCCTGCTGGTTCAGGTGACATGAGGGGGGAAAGCTGCATGAAATCAGACAGCCAAAAAAATAAAAAGGAAAAGGCAAGAAGAAGAAAAAAAATATGAAAATATTTAAAAGGTTGGTGGGTTTAGCAGAACTAAAGTAATTTCTATTCTCTAATGTGCTTTCCTCTACAAAATGTATTCAAACTTTATCTGTTTTCAACAGAAGTGCCAACAGGCTGTGTACAGAGTGGAAGTGCCCATGTAATTCAGATATAATTTAGCAGCTAAATTATCTTTGCAGTGAAAGTCCATTACTAAATCACTTCACTGGAAAATTAATAATAATGGAACAGTTACTAGCATCTCTTGCACATATATGCATTTCTCCTTAGCATGCTTTTGATATTCAAGTGCCTCTTCAGCCTGTGCCAGCTAAGTCAGTAAATGCACATTAACTTGCTTCAGAATAGACAGGACACTGCTTGAAAACAATTTATAAACCAAAGAGGGACTGAAATCTTGGCCTTGCACTTACAGAACTGAATACTCCACCTGAAGTTCATTCCACAGCCAATGAAAATGCAGACTAATTTTTTTTTTTTTAACAAAAAATCCCCATAAACAAGAGAGGAAAATCAAAAAGTAAATTAATGCAAAAAATGCAGGGCAGGAATACTTGAAAACAGCACTCAAGCAAGGTGATACAAGAAGACAGTTTCCAGGCAGCAAAATTAAAGACTAAAGACATTTTTAAAAACACTAAAAGTGACAGTAATAATGTAGAAAGTGCTCAAAAATAGCTTCCATTCCACAACAGAAGATAACAAAATGCTTCAATTTGACTGAGTAACACAAGGCTGTTCCACAGCACTTATTAAATTTAGACATTTTAAGGCAAGTAACCTGCACTCAAGAGTTTAAAAGAGCTGGCTGAGGGGAGCCAATAAAAAATACTGGTTATTTTCATTAAATCTTAGAATACCTATATCATTCCAGCAGACTCAAAGAAAGCTAATGTTATGTCAGTATTTAAATACAATGAATAAGTGCTTATTGACCTGTCAACCTAATACCAGTTCTAGCTAAGCTAAGGCAGTGAATTACATTTGTCTTTAATTTTAGGAGGACCAACAGCAGTTAATAAAATGAGATCCTGTCATGCTAACCAGTTGTTTTTCTTGGTGAGCTACAAGCCTTGCAGAAATAACAGGGTTTGTAGCTTATCAAAGCAGATGGGAAGAGTAATTTCATTACTGGCTGGGAGTACCTACCTGGCAAACAAATATGGGGCATTAGAAGGTTCATTTAGTGGAGCTGGCAACTCTACTGTGCTCCAGTGACTTTAGGTTGAAGAGAAGTTCAAACTAGAAGTCTTAC
Source organism: Chloebia gouldiae (assembly GCA_003676055.1). Taxonomy (NCBI): domain Eukaryota; kingdom Metazoa; phylum Chordata; class Aves; order Passeriformes; family Passeridae; genus Chloebia; species Chloebia gouldiae. The sequence goes on along the minus strand of QUSF01000010.1, from coordinate 3,987,541 downwards.
ATAATTTCCAGGAGCCAGTAAATCTCAGGACAGTGTTGCAGAGTCCAGTGCTAGTTCTGCAGCAATAAGCTGCTAAATGGATGAAAGAAAGAAGAAAAAGGGGAATTACCTGTCCTGCAAAGCAAAGGACAAATCCTGGACAATCACACAGATGTGAGTTCTGCTCTTGTCTGTGCCCAAGCCATTTCAAAATATGAGAATAAACATTCAGGCCACTCACTCACTAACTCAGGACAGGAACAGGCTCCCACAGACAGAAGGGCACGTGCTTCAAAGAGAAACAGATGCTAATGCACCACCAGTGCTGCCAAACCACTGAGATTTCCCTTCCAGCACAGCTATTAAAGCACTAAAATGAAAACGAACCCTTATCTAGGTACTGCAAATTGATATTATGAAATTGAGTCTTGAAGTTGTTCCATAATTTCATGTGCTTCATAAACCATTAAATACTGGGATGTAACGAGGAATCTCTTAAAATAGTCAGGAAAGGGTCACTGCAAAAGAAACCAATAGTTTAGCTGGACCGGCTGGTTCTGTCACACAAAAGGCACTGCCTGTCACATCACAAGGAGAGGCGAGGTGGGAAGTAACGAGGTGCCAATGCCTGTCCAGGGTGGCACCGCTCCAGCAGAGCAGCACCGATGGCCAAACTGTGAAACCAAGGCAGGAGCCAGGGTCCAGAGGCATCCCGAGTGGAATGCAATCCCCCACATGCTTGCAGGCCAGTGTAAAGGCAGCAACACACCGAGGGAGAGTGGACAGGGAGTGTTTTGGGACAACAAGTGGAAGATGCTGTAAATATAAAGAAAATATTCAAATGCTAACATCTCACAGTGATTCAAGACATACTGCAATTAGTTTGCTTATGCTTTCAGAATTACTTTTAAAGAACACAAGTTTCCAGAGGACTGGCCCATTTTTGCTTCCACTGCAGTCACCAGAGCATTTGCTATTGATCTCACGGGGAAAGGCTCCCACTCACCATCAGAGATTCTGCTCCATACAGACACAATAGCAAGCACATCTTTGGGCTGGACACAAGCAAAGGTGTGTACCCTTTTATAAACGTATCACCTTCATAAAACCTCCCAGCAGCTCCACTACCCCCTTCCAGCTTCAAACAACTCAAATCCCTCCTGAATGCTCCAGGTCTGCAGCTCACCATCCTCAAGCACTAATCCTAGCAGAATTCGGGGTGGGGCTTGGTAGAACCAGGCCACATAGCTCCAGAATAGAGACCAGACAGCCTTTGTAAACTACAGCCAGGCAAAAAGGAAGCATTTCTGGAGAGAGCTTAAGTAAAACCCTCTATAGGTATCACTAGTGCCCAGACACAGCCAAAGACATGCTTGAAGCTTTGTGCTACATTTTGCCTTATTTTTCAATGTGTTTGGAACATTAAGGCAGTTTGTAACATATATAAAACAAGTGATACCCACTTGTGTGAACACAAGTGGGTATCTTACAGTATGGGGTTATTTTTACTTGAACTTGATTGAAATGGCCTACATAGCTTATGGCTAATGCAGCTTTCCCAAAGACATGGTGATACACCCTTGATGTTTCATCAGGTGCAGGTATCATGGGTTGGGCTTTCCATCCTTAACAACTTCTGCCAAACAAATAATTTCAACTGCAGTGTCCTACATATGGTCTATAGCCCAGACTGTACATTTTGTTCCATCACCCTGAAGTTAGATAACATAAATGTACCAGTCTCAAGTCAGAGGAAGTGTGGTTCTCCCAATTTAAAAAGATGTTTTTAATGTTAACATTTAGCATTCAATTTTAACAAATGTTTTATGGGTTTTTACAACTACTTAGGAACCAACATAATTAAGGAAGTCAGATTTTCTTACTTCCAATCCTGTCCTTGCAGTAGTAAGGATGTGATGCAGGAGATGTTATGCTAGTACACAGTTAGGGTCACAAATATATGCATAATCTAAAAGGGCAGAGTTCACTGTGCAATAGTTACTAGTGTTCCATTATTCATAAATGCTCTGATAGCTTTTCCACAAACGCCCAGTGCTTAATGAATCTTGAAAGCTTTTAGTTCAAACAATTATTCCTCATGAAAATGTGTACCAAAGCATGTTATTTGTAACTCTATTTGCTTCTCGCCATTTAAATTTCAATTGCTGAGCAGGAAGCAGAAACAAAACCTTCGCTGTTGGGCAACAGCCACAGTAAAATAAATCAAGAAGGTGGAGCAGCTGATGAGTATACACAAAAGTTAAGTCCTTCAAAGTACATCACTGTGAGGACCACACTTCTGTATAAAATAAGGGTCAACAGATTAATTAATTACAAACTGAAAGAGGGATCTGACTGATAAATATTACTGGGTATTTCCAGTTCAAACCAGCTGCAATTAACTCTGCCTTTGCTGTTACCTCAACAGTCAAACAATGCAGCAATGCCCAGTTCCAGCTGATACCATGGGAATTGCATTCACCAGTCTCTGCTCTGGGAATGCTGGAGCTCAGGGCTTATGGCACCACGAACCTCACAGCCTCCACACAGAGATGCTCAGGAATCCTGAAGGGAGATGCTCGACATCCTCCCAGCTGCTCACAGGGATGAAAGTCCTGGCTGTGTTTTGTGCACAGATCTTGGGTTGAAAGAAGAGTGGGGAGGGACAAGGCAGTGTGATCGGCTCTCAAGTCCAACCTGCCAGGCTGAGACCGGCCTGGGCTTCCCCTGGAGCTGGGCCAACCTTCAGGCATCACAGGGGAGGGAGATCTGCTCTCGGTGCTCGCTGCCTCTCCTCACCCTGGGTGAAAGGTGCACAGGAGATGTTACAATCTGTTTCCATCTGAATTGCCTCAGCTGATAAGCATTTTCACGCGCCTGAGTTTCGCCTCCCAGGGAGACTGGATCTGAGAGCTGCCCCATTATATCTGCATGCTCTCTCACACATACATCCTCAGTCTATGGAGGAAACATTTGTTGTAAACATATGGAGAAGGCCCTGCTGGAGGCTAGCATTTAATGCTCCAGTTAATAACATTTTCGAAGAAAAAAAAAAAGTTGGGAGGGGGGAAAGGAGAAAACTAAATTCAGTAGGATGTGAACACAAATGAGGCTCTCAGGTGTAACAGCATTTGCCAAGGTTTGAGCAAGGAAGCCTAAAGACATCCCAGGGCTCTAATAAATGAGGGACACAGCCCCTCAGAATGCATGACATAACTGCCTGTCTCTATAATATATACACAGACACACAGAGGAAAGGGGGTTGAGCCTGTCTGTGGTCAGTTTGAGGTGTGCTGAAGGCAATCTGCATTGGGCTGAGGTTTCTTAACAACATTCTCAAATACAACAGAACAGCTGTTTTTAGATGTCAGACAGCATTTTTCCAACTTGTCCTGCACAGTCCCCCTCTTCTGTCCAGGGAGTAGCAGCTGTCTGGCTGATGCTCTGGGTTGTTTTCCTCCTGGCTGGATTTCTCCATTTAGCTGCCAGCATTTTTGTTCTTTGATGACTGGGTTTGTAAGCTGGTACCCACTGCTAATGATAATGGCTACTGAGGTCTATTACAGAGCAGTGTAATACTGACACTTTACATCCCAGAATGGGAAAAAGCCACGAATGTGTGGGTATGGCTTTTGCTTCAGGATCAGCTGTGCCTTCCTTGACTAATTAATCTGCAAGATTTGAACAGTCAGTAGAATGAAAAAAATGGGTCAACTTGGCAGCATGGGACTTAAATAAATAAAAATGAGGCAAGAGCTTAGACTATGTCTGTGCTTTGTCCAGGTTTGAAGCCAATACAACATAAAATAGAGTCTTATAAAATGAGATGAACTGATGACAAATTAGATGAGGCTGAACCCTGTGAGGCAACTTGTTCTATGCCCAGAAAAGAAGGTGCCAGTACCTTTACTGAAGGCCACACCGTGACAGGATGCAGAGATGGATAATGCACTTCCTGCATGACAATTAAGCAGGTTTCTCACAGGGAAAAGTTACACAAAAAGATGAAGGCAGCTCTCTAGTCTATATAGTCATAGTTTTACTGTGATTTAAAATTTATATTTTATGTATGGGGGTTTTTCCACAGTTTGGAAGCTCAGGCAATCCCAAAGGAAGCCCAGCATCCCACAGCATGCATTAGTACCTGTTCTGATTATTCACTTTGTGGCAGAGTTGAAGGACTGATTACCATGGTGAATCTTGTCATTTCTTACTGCAAGATGAGCAGGTGTCTAACTGGGGTAAAGCCACCTGCCCACCACAAGGACATGGATCAGTATTCATTCAGGGGAAGCAAATTAATTTTGTGCCATTCTAAAGCTCAACTTTCAATGGATTTAGTGTAAAAGATGTTAAAAGAGATTAATTAAGTGGTTTTGAGACCAGAACATGAGTCCTCTGTGCAAATTCTGTAGCGTCTTACATACTTACATAAAGACCAACTTTTCCAGTGCCATAAAAAGAAAGTAACTCAAAAGATGGAGGCAGGAGACTGCCTTCTTTATAGCTTTGAGACCCCCATCCTTCATTCAAATGCCATTAAAATCAGTTCACAAGAAGCCAGACACCTATATGCCAAGACCAAGCATATGCAAGTCTTGTTTTTACAGGAACATGAGGGTAGGCAGCTGAACACACCTTGTGACAAACTGGACCTAGTTCCATCCAGATTCAGAGTAGGCAGCAGGCCACTTCTCCCACAAAGGGAAGCTGCAGTGCATATTGAGTCAGTCATGTTCCCCCTCTAGGCACCAAGTCCTTCTACCTCTCTCAAACAGCACTGATTGAATCTAAGAAGGTTTACAGAAAATAACTTGTTCTCTCCTTTCTTCACAGAGTGTCTCTTTCCCACTTGCTCTGCCCACTCCCATCCTACCCTTGGATCACGAGCAGACTTAACTCGCTCTCTTAGCAATTCTCTCCTGGGAGAAATCTTGCTCTGTACAAGGTACCAAGGAGTAAGAACATTTTAAAAGGATGACTGAGCAGGACACCATTGCAACAGAAATTCTGGCCCCCAGTTATGCACACAAACAACTGAGCCACCGGCCAATATTTAAAGCAAATGTGTGGAACAAATTTCTTTGTTAATTTACTGACCAATTTCCCTCCTCCTCCACAAAGGGAACACTGTGCTCCACCCCTCCCCTCTTTGGGCAGCTCAATCCCGTCCTTTGCTCAGCATTTTATTTTGGTCTTGTAATTGTTGTCTGCTACAGAAGCTACTTACAGCTATAGAAGACAAATGACAGGCAAAAAGCAGCTAAGAACCACTGAATTTGTCCAAAAGCATTACATGGTATATATTTCATTCTGAAACTTAACCAGGCAGCCACAATAAAAGCCCCAGACATTTCTCCTTGTCCAGAAGCAATTCAGGCCCTGGGGAACGATCTTGTATAGTGGCTAATGTGGGTGATGCCATCTCTAATGCAACAAGGTCAAAACATGTAATTAGGATTTTTTCTCTCAGGGTTTCTCTCTCTTGCTGCGTGCTCACTCTGCTGTCTCTCCTGGCTTGGGCTGCTCTCCCTCGCTGCAGGGGAAATCGGAACAAGCTCCAGTGAAGACAATAGCAACAGCCCAGAGCAATCATTTCTAGGGGTACTCAGCACTCACTGGGGCCAGCTCAAATGTTACAATGAAACTCGGTCATCCAAGAGCTTGGTCCTTCATACTGGACTTCATCAGACCAACATTTAGAGCAAGAAGCAAAAGCAGAAGCCAAGAGTGGAACATGTGAACCAGGTAAAAGGGACCTCAGGAGAGCTGTTGGCATTCCACATCACAGCAATAAACTTTCACTGGGATCTTGGCACTTTCAGTGGAGTCTTAGAGACTTTGAAGAGGTAGAGTTGCCAAGGAGAACATTTGCTGCAGGTTTTGTGGGACAATGCCTGTATTAAAACTTCCACCCTCCTTTCTGCACACAGTATTGGTAACTGTCAGTCATTTATGTATTCCATGGGCATGAACTCCAAAGAGAAGGTGCCGGAGAGGCAAAAGAACTTTATGGCATGGTGGAGATTTGCCCTTCATATGGAGACCTTTTATCATCTTTATTAGGCTCAAGTCTCCCTCTCCCAGCATGTTGTGTCTGCCCTTCTATCTCACCTGCATCCCTTTCCCTGGAATCACCCTGCTGGGTGCTGTTGTTGTCCCTTCCCAGGCAGGAGGAGGCAGAAATCGCTGCCTGTGGCAAAAGAGTTTGTAATACTTCATCCCAAATCTCCCACTTTGTTACCCAAAGCAAAGAGCACATCTTTATTTCTGTCTCACAGCAAACACCACAGTCTGTGATGTCTCCTCGATTCATGTATCTCTCCCCCATTTCCCTCCCTGGAAGTTTTCTTCTCTTTATCTCTACCTGAAAACCACAGCACACTTGAAATCTGTCAAGTGGTTTCCATTTGTATCCAGAAATCTCAGTATTAATAATACATTTTTACCCTATTATTTTTTATTTCAGTGAAACTTCACAGCAAGCTGACAATTTCTGCCTTATAAACACCTCCATGACACAATTTCATGAAGTCTGGATGATACCTAAAGCAGCAACAGAATTGCCACTCAGTCCCATGAGTCTCTGCTTAGGGGAAGGATGTTCATATTCTTCTTGTGGTACCTGGGGTTTGCTGTTACCAAGTCATTTCATGTAAATGAAAGGTGCACATTTCAAATTCCAGCTACAGGGGAACGTCCAGCTGTCCTCTGCTCTGAGAGGTGAGGAAAGGAAAGCAAAATTCACCTATTCTCCTTATAACAAGACAATAAAACAGGATTATCTGAAGAGCCATGCAAAAAATGCAAATTTTTGCTATTCAAAAGATTACCATTCTTTTTAAACTTTTTTACTTCCTGTTCTTTCACAAAACCCCTCAACCTCCAAAATCTGTGCCTCTCCCTTCTGCATACCACAGTGATCCATTTTGACCCCATGTCCCCATCTTTCCTATTGCTCCCCTCCAGTTCTCTAAGGCCTCTACAGTCCTGCTCAGTGGGGAGGCAGAAACCTCAACCTCCAGAAATTATATTTGATGCCACTGGGGTTGTGTGATCTGTAGTCACTCTGTTAGTTCTGGCAAGGTTTCCTTGGCTGCTCCTGCACTGGCAGAGTTCTCCCTTCCACCTGCACACACTGCAGTCTCCATTCCTCGAGTCCACCCGAGTCCAGCAGCCCAAACAGGCCCCAGCCCCACAGCTGTGTGATCCCTGACTCACAGTGCAAGTCAGCACTTAAGCTGCTTTCCCAAAGCCAAACCCAAATCATCTGACCCAGCACGCTGCAGAGCACAAACACAATCCACCTCAAAATCAAGCTGTGTGACCAGGCATCAATTCACTGAAGGAAATTTCTCCCCTGCTACCTCAGAACACAGTAGAATTTCTGGACAATCTCAGGGCTAAAAAATGCCTCTGCAGTCTGAGTTGGTCCTACTGCCTCAGCTCAAGTGCTGTAGAAATGCTTATTTTAGTAACACTAATTACTTTTAGTATCCCAGGTGAAAATTAAATATAGTGTGGAACAAATCAATAATAACAACAGTATGTATAAGGTACACAACTTGGTGCTGACATTAGAACTGCAAAAGTCAAAGCCAATAGCTGTTAGCAGCCACATCTGGCATTGAAACATGCATCAAACACAGCTGGAGTCATTTAGTAAGAATTTAACATGAGGTAAGAAATGCTCATCATGTGACAGAGGTGTGCAGCCTGGGCAGATGCAGCTGCAAAGCAGATTTTGGTGCAGCCCAGTCCCATGGCACAGCTACAACAGGGGAAGCACAGAAACAAGCTAGAGCCATGGGGATTCCTAAACAACTGGAATATGGATGACTGTGGGAAAACCAGCAGAGCTAGAAAGCTCTATTCTAGAACCATTATTTCATCAGTAAACACAGCGGGGCTAATTTTGTTCTCAACTACTGGGATATAAAAAGTCACAGTGGAGTGAGAGTTATCCCACTGCAAGAAAAAGTGATAATAACAGAATCAGATCTGTACTACCTGTGAATCAATGGGAACAGCATCTGCTGTGCTCTGACTTATTTTGCTTCAGGATTTGTGGCAGCCCCTCCACTTACAATGGAAGGTACAGCAAACAGTCACTTCCACTGGTAGTAAATGATACCCTTGAGCAGGTGCTGCAGAAAATTTTATGAATAGCTGTCTCAGGGTTGCTCAAATATAAAACAGATACTGCACTTTAAAAAGAAGAAAAATAAAAAATCTACAAAGTAGTTTTGTTTACACATCTTAACAATAACAGTAGCCTTGTTTTGACATTGACAATTACCAATTCAAATTATATGAAGATGATGCTCCTTGTTTTCTCTATTTGAGGTTTTAAATAACAACATCCATTATTTAAAAAGCAAAGATGTTTCCTGAATTGCTCATGTTTCTTTACAACTTGGACCCACTGACAAAATTTTGGTCTCTGAACTTATATCATCACCAGGCTAGAAGCATGAGGTCCTGCCTTGTTCCCATCACGTGCTACCACAAGCTAGAGATGCTTCTCTTTAAAGTGTAGTCTTTTAAGTAAATGTCACCCAAAATTTCTATCTGCCTGTCTATTTCCCCCCCCCCTAAATCATCTGTCATAATTTCTCTGTTCTAGCAAAGTACAATTCCTTTTAAGGAACCAGAAACTGTGGGACTCTGTCTCCAGGTTGAAATTACATTTATCATATTTAATGTGTAGATAAAAAGTTAGATTAAAATAGTATTAGAGGTTACAAAAAACAGCTCCTATTGTCAATCCTGACAATATCAAATTTTTGAGTGTTTGACTATGCCTTCAATGTTCTTTTAATAGAAATCCTTGAAGATTATTCTCAGGTTTTGGAAAGAAAAGAAAAAACTGGAGAGAAAAATTACAGTGCCAGGATAGAAGCTAAACATGAATCTATAGAGATTTGCACAAAGCTTCATGCCCAGCTGAATTTTAATGGAGCTTTTAAAAGCACATCCTCAACACAAAAGCAAAGCCATGACAGATTTCAAGCTTTTAATGACTCAAATTCTTCAGTGAAGACCAAGTACACACACATAAGTGAGACTATTTTCCTTCTGTCTCTCTGATAAATAGCTTATCTTTTGCTTTATCAACAAAACCTGCCTGAAGCAAATGTAGAGTATATTTGGGTTCAGATAGCTAAACTAGGCCAACAGAAAGCAGGGTCTTAAAGATGGAAGTTTTTAACAGTGTTCACCACATGTAGTTTTGCTACCTCCATTTTACTGCCAGGGACACACAACCGAAAAGGAAGGGAGAACACATGTCTTTGTTAAGCAATCTACAACAAAAGAAAGAATAAATTGCAAGGTAAACAGTTGCTATGCCTTTTGTGAATTACAGCAGCAAAACGCGGGGAATAATAATAAAATAGCCGGCTATCCTCACTCCTTCATTCCCTACCACGAGGGATGGATTCAGACTGCATGGGAAAACTCCACCCTCCACAGGCAGCCGTGTACTTCAGGAGCTTCTGGAAATATCCAGCAGGAAAAATCCACAGACAGCACCTGGACACGGAGCACACAGCACTGGGGAAAAGCTGCTCCTGGAAAGGCAGGGGTATCTCCACTGCCAATGCTTGCACCCCTTTATTGTCAGGCTCCAAAGCACCACTCCTGAACACCTCCTCTCACCTTAACCTCCTCAATCAGCAAGTTCTGTGCAGTACTGGATGATTGCTTCATCTTCACAACCTACACTCCACCAAATACTGTTATCAGAGACCCCCTGTGAACTCATGCAGTGAAGGGCACAGCCTGGCATTACACAATTATATTTTCTCTAGTGTTGTTTCTTTAAGAAGAAAAAATACACACAAATCCCCAAAACACACTGTCAGTGTGATGACCCACTTGTAACACTGCCCCAGAGGACTTCAGCAGCCCCAGGGAGAGTGCTGGGGGCTGAGGTGTGGGATTACCACCATGGGTGGGAATTTGCCAGGACAGGAACTTCTGAAAGCAACTTTTCCACCTGTGAAAATGTAATATTTAATTTGTCCATAAATCAATTTGCCTCCAGTGTATTTCATATACAGAGAAAATCCATTACCTCAGGTCCTAAACAACAATTTCTGAATTAGGGGTAATGCAGCCCCACAACCACATCTAAAGCAATCAAAACTAAAAACCATTAGAACCATGCCTTTCTACCCTCCCCCTTCCAATTTAGTTAGTGTCAAAAGAGTAATGAGTAATCAGGAAAATTCCTGTTAGGCTTATCTCTCAGTCCAGTGGGATCTCTAAATCCTTTATCAGCATTCACAATGAAAAATAAGGTAACACCCACACTTGTTTAGTCCAGACTAGACATAGTCTGATACACATTTGTGGAGTGACTGGAATTTACATCGGATAGAAATCCAATTTCCGGGATCTTCCTGCACCCTCATTGTGCCCAAATCTGTATGGAAGCATCCAAAGAAGCATCAGCATCTCAGTTTCCAGAGCCCTTCAGTGACCTTTTTTATAAGCTGCATTTCAACCACTGCTGTGTGATCCCCACTCTCTTCAAGGTAAATGTGTTATTGGTCTATGGCTTGAGAAACAAACTGCCAGGGCCATGGGGACTTCATAATTATATATTTGTATTCTGGAAAAATCCTTATGCCACTTAAATCCCAGTAATTCTGTAGCTTTTGCAGGCATCACTGATTTCTCTGGGAGGGATATTGGACAAGGACACTCCCCTGCTGACACAGCTGCCTCTACCAAAGGCTCAGCTGAGTCATCCCCACTCTGCAAAGCCTTGGCCTGGGGCTCCCAGGGGCCATGGATTAAAATTTGTTATGCAGCCTGGAATTCCCGCACTCAGTGACCTCAGTGGATGAAATTCTGTGACCTCCTAACTCTCAGTGAGTGACTTGAACATTACTGCTGCCACCAACACATCTGAGCATGCAAACCCCTCCACACAGCACAAGACAGACTTGGAGAAAATTAAAATTCCCTGGGCTGGGATCCTCCAACATGAAGAGCTGCTTCCCATCTTTTTTTCCTCTACAACAGGAAGGCAGAATGGTCACAATGCTAAAGGATCAGCAACTTTCCCCATCATACCCCATCCACATCATAGAGCATCCCCAGTGGGGATATCACCACCAGGAGCAATGCTTGGCTCTCTTCATCCTTTTCATACTCAACCAATCCAGCAGAGAGACCACACAGCACATCCTATGTGAACCAAAATACAACTTTCCTTTACTATTTTATGCATCTCTAAATCAGAACTGCATAATTAGTTGCCAGCAGTCAATGATAATCAAATAAGAGAGTGAAAGTAAAAAAGAAAAAAACCAACAACATAAACCAACCCCAAATTATTAACACAAACTGAGAGATTGGTTTGCATGAGAAATATTCACAGCAAAAGGTGAAAGCAAAAGAATACCAGAAGCAAATGCTTTAGATGCTCATTACTTGGTCACCTAGAAAAATTTCCACTAGGCACAAGAAAGCACTGGAAAATCTGGAGAAACCACAAACTTCATAAAATTCTGCAAAGACTAAATCTCCTGTCAGAGCCAGTGCAAAAATTAAAGAGCTCATTCATCTTACATATTTTGCCTAGAAAACATAAATCTCTGCGCTGACCTGAACCACAGCAGAATGGAACAGTTCACAGAGGAGGAATTCTCTTCTGGACACAAACTGGCTTCAAAAAGCAAGATGGAAAATCTTTCTGTAGCAGCCTGTGCATATTACTCCAAGGGCAAACAGAAATATGTTATGCACAAATATATCCAGCACTGGCTACTGCTGGAGGCAGAATGTCAGCCACAAAGGGCCAATAGGCTGATCCCACATGACAATCCTGTATTTCTGTGTATTTAACCATATAATTAAAACCTGCTGCTGCTACACATACTAATTAGATGGACAGCATTTCATTTCTGGAGTCAGCACCCCCCTGACTGACAGCAGGGCAGCACCAGGTGCCTGCAGCAGCCAGGCAAAGGCTTCACTGCTCAGAGCTGTCAGTGCTGGCTCACCAAAGGATGCCCTGGGAGGGCTGGAGGGAGTTCACAGGAATCTCCCCTCCACTGCCTAAGTTTCATTAAATCACCAAAGGCTGGACTGCTCCAAGCATGACAGACACTGCCTGTAACCACCCTGCAAACAACCAAGGGGAAAGGAAAGTCCCAGGAACATCCACTGGGGCCTCAGCAGAGGATATTCTACAGTAAATTTGAGAAGCTGCAGCACAGAATTTTAGGTAATTAAAGCTTCACATGCTGTTTTCAGGGTCAGTCCAGGGTCCAGATCATGGCTGTAGCTGCTGCCATTTGCATTTTGGCAGAATATTCTAAAGCAGATTAATCATTGCATAGGAAAATCCACACTGAGGAAGAACATGACTTACGCTGATCTAATTTATCCCCTTCCACCGATGACCCACAACATCCCAGGTGCATGTCTGCAACCACAGAAAGAAAAATTCAATCCTGGCTCCAGGTGCACCTTATTAAACATGTCCCTTATCTCCTCAGTACAGCCTCAGCACCAAATGCAAGACTCCTGCAGACCCTCAGCTGGTCTTCAGATCTCTCATGGCCACTCATGCTTATCAACAGCCTTCCCAGCTCCCAAGGAAAGACAGGAGACACACCACATACACAGCAGCCACTAACTGTACAAGAACAGACTCCTGTGGATTCAGAACAACACAAGCATCAAAGGCTCAGGAGAACTTCACCACTCCTGCACACACAGAAGCTCACAAAGCATCCATAAACTGGTCAGTTATACTGACCACACACAGGCTTTATACATCAGCCTGGACTTTAGCCTAATTGCTTTCAGCATACATAAAGGAAAAACAGCTCATCTCAGACCTCAACTGATCACAGTAACACTGGTGACCACAACCCCAGGGGGCTCAGGCCAGAGCTGGGCTGGCTCCACATGCAGCACAACCTTTGGCCATTGGATGTAGCACAGCTCCCTGGCTCTCCTAATCCCTGTCACTCAGCTGCCTTCAGGAAAGCATGGGCTGTAATCACCACACTGCTTTTTAACTGAACAGACAGCATTAGATTTCATCAGCCATTTCACTGTCACACTGATTGTCCACACAGGATAATGAGCCCCAAGGCTCTGCTGCTCACAGCACTGTGGTTTGATAGGGAACATATTCCTGCATGGCACACAGGGACAGGAGCCTGCCTGGAGCACAGGGAGATGCTGCAGACACTCGTAGGGACAAGGCACACCTGTGTCTCTGCTGGGGTGTCTCTGCTTGGGGGCTTGAGTCTTCCCAGTTCTCACAGCAGAAACTTGCAAGTCTCATGGAAACAAAGACACAGAACCCTTCTTTAAGGGTTTCTGTGGCTAAATAAATAAAATAAATTGATAATGATAAAAGTATCTCTAGAGGAAAAAAACTGTGTTTTATATAAACTGCTGAGTATCTGTAAGGGAAATAATTTTAGCTTGTAACTTACCTGACTATATCTTTTGGTTTTTGCTTCTTTTTGGTTTATCTTGGATATTACAAAATTGGGTTGTTTATAATCAGCACTCATTTTCACATTCCTAAGACATACTAATAGCTGAGCTATAGCACTGCAGTGAAGTGTTAACTGAATTTTTCCAGCACTTCTCTTCACCTTTCCACTCTCCACTGACAAAAAAATCTTTTCCAGCTGAGTTCAGCAAACCTGCATATCTGAGTGAAGGCAGCAAGGCCTCACACTGAGTCACAGCCTGTTTAGGTACAAACAGTTCCAAAGCAAAACTAAAAACAAACAAAGCCAACAAAAAAAAATCTGGGATGCTTATTTAAAGCTACAAACTGTTGAGCTAAAAAGTTGATGCTGACTAGGAAGAAAATAGAGTCAGAACAATTTTTATTTGTGAAATGTTAGCAAAATTTACCGGTGTGGAATACCAAACTAACCTGTGCATAATTAAGATGTTAATCAATACCATGATAAGCCAGGGTCCAAGCTCAATGACACTGGGATAAATCCAGTCTAAATTTACAGTGGCATGACTAGGACAGCTCTTACAAATCTATCCAACTGCCAGCAGGAAGAATTTTAGTTGCAGAGAACACAGGTTAAGGAGGACCCATCCACCTGCACCTTGTGTCCCTCCTGCCTGATGCAGTTTTAACTGGACAGCATCATCTACAAACAGTAGCCTCCCCCCTTCCCGCACTGCAACCTAATATTGCAATTATTTAATTCTACCTCATGTCATGCTGAGCTCCCTGCCTACACACAGCTTCCAGAAAGCATCTCACATGTAAACCATACAGCAACTATTAGCCCATACATTACATAAGCAATAATCTGGAGAGCAGGAGGGGGAGGGAGGGAAAGATAACAAATCCATAGCCTTAGCAGGCTGGCTAAGTGCCCCATTTCCAACAAATGTCAATTTGCTGGTTACCTGAACAGCCCTCAATAGCACAGGGATTACAGATTTCACCCATGCTGACAGATGGCATTTTGCAGTTTTGATCCATGACACATTTAAAGGAATACATTCATGAAGCAAGACACATGATAAAGAGTAAAGGACCTGAGACAGGAGAACACAGACTGCATTAAGCATGCAAGATTCAAGCATGCAAGGTTTTGCTCTGCTGTCACACCAGGACTGATCCCATTAACTTCCATGGGGACAGGCCCGATTTACTCAATTGTAAACAATCAAAATGAGGCCTGTGGCTCGAGTCCAAGACAGCAATTCATTTTCAGCACTGCAGGCTCCCCGGGCTCAGGGATTTGCCAGAGAGCCTCGGTGTGCTGGGAGAGGGGGGAGCTCCTGGATCCACCTGGCCAATCCTGCTTCCACTTCATCCAGGTGCTCAGCAGAAGTACTTCTGGATGAATAAAGTACCTTTATTTATAATGTGGAAGCAATTAACCAGTACTGAGTCCAAGCTGCCCCTTTACTGGTTAGACAAATAAAAACCACTTGAGGAGCAGCATAAAAGTGACACAATCTCTTACTGTTCCCCAGGCAGGCAAGTATCAGCCTGAGAGCTGTTCCTCTGCAAAGGTGAGTGTGCAAGGGCCAGCAGGAGATACAGCATCACTAAGGATAAGATAAATACATTGAAGCATGCTACTGAACATCACATCCTTACATGACATGTATGAAATCTAAACACACCTTTATTTGCTCTTGATTTCACTGTCTCTCTCTATTTTCTCCAACTGTAAGAAAGCTATAGGCTACAAACGTCTGGTTCTCATACCCACATTTCAGTTACTGGCTTTTGGTTTAAAATTTTGTCAATTTTATTGGTTTTATATAAGCCCCAGTGATCAATCATAAAGAGGCAATAAACATTATTGCTTGACAGCTGCCTGGTGGCCCATGTGGGACCAGCTGATGGCATTACTCCAGGACCTAATATGACCATACCTTCAGATTAACATTAATTGGCATCCTTAGGGCAGCACAAGCAAAGAGGCCAAGGACCAAATGGGCCACGAAAATTCAGCAAACCACTTCTCCCATAGCTGATGGGAGGCAGACAGGAAGCCTGCAATGGAGAAACTTGTTATTCCCAAGGAGAGGCAAATACAGAGACAGTGCACTGACAGGTCTCTGCAGCGGTGACAGATGACTTCATAGACAAGAAAGTTTTTAACAAAACAAATAATAAAAGACAGAGAGAGAAGATTGCCTCTGATGTGACCAGAAACATCCTTTGAGGATGCTAATGGAGTAGAGAATTGATTATAAAGTTTGCCTTTTTATTTTTTTGCAGCACACACAGTAAAAAACAAGTGCTTGAATCAAACATGAGCATGCATAAAGATGCCCTTCTCTGGAAGAATGCTTTAGACTCTGACTTTCTGGCAAAAAAATATGCAAAACACTAAAATATTTATCAAACAGCTTTGGTCCAAAGACCCATGCACTGGCTCTGGACTATTTTGACATGGGCAAACCAGGGATTTATTGGTACATTGGAAAGCAGCTCCTCAGATTGGACTTTGTGTTAAAACTGGAGATTTTAGTTCTCAGTGACAGCATTCATTACAAACGCAGCAGGTAGGAGGCCAACGCCACCAGTGACTTCTCCTTCACTGTTTATTTGGAGTTAGGAGGAGGTTTCTGTTTGGTTTCTTCTCAGAAAATTCTGGCAACCTCCTCTGGACAGCAGGCAGCACAGTAATAAGTGGTGCTAGGCATCACATGGGATTCTCAAACAGATCCCATTTGAAAATCTGCCACTCTCCCACTTACCCAAACAATAGACTTCTCATTAATATGTCAGTTTGTTTTAAAAAAAGGTTTCAGACTTCCTTAAGCTCTCAGGATCCAGGTCACAGGAAAACTGCTTGTCACACACTTCCCAGCTTCTGACATGTCAGTATTTAAATGCTCCCAGCAGGAGGCTGCTTACACCTGCTGTTTCCCCCTCTCCCCTTTGCCTGCCTCACTGTCCCAGAGACAGTGATGGGCACTGTGACACAGAAGCAAAAGGCACCTTTCCCTTGGAGCCAGGGGCGTGCCACTGCTTTCAGCAATATATTCACTGAGGGGGTTCACACTCCCCAAGCTGAGCTGGAGCTATGAACTCTGACACTTGACTGTGTTTTAGACTGGATGCATTCACACAGAGCAGAGGTGGATGGAAGGTACCCTCCTCTCCACACCTTCCCATGGCCAGCTCATTCCTAACACCACACAAGGAAACAGCTGGCACCAAAACAGGGCGTTGAACTCAGAGCAAGTCTACCCCAAGGCTTGCCACTGATTCATGGACATTCAGATGGTCCATGATGTTCTCAGGCTGGTAAAAGAGGATGGGATATCTTAAAGAGAGTCTTGGGCTCAATGAAGGCGAGTTGCCTCAACCAGCAAATTCCAAGTGTGATAAGCAGTCTGGGGCAAAAGGTCTCAGCAATCACTGGGCTGCACAAGCAACTTCATCTCAGCCAGCACCTCACTGTGCCTTGATCTTGGGACCCACTACGTGGGTACAAAGCTCCCACAGAGGCAACTAAAAGCACAAAACATGGACCAACGTTAAAGTGACCCTTGTTACCCAAGGGGCCTGACTATGCAGGTCAATTCAGTAAATAAAAATAAAATGCTGGCCAAGGAATCATTCTCCAAAAACTACTTTGCATGCAACTGTGTATCAGCAGCCAATTAACTTAGGAGATGGAGTACAATTTGCAGACACCAGTCCCATGGTAATGATGCCTGTACCAAGAGATCAGCAGGGGACATGGGGGAAGGAAAGGGGTTAGGGACAGTTGCCAGGCTGCTGTTCAAGGAAGAAGCTTTGATCTAAGCCAGAAGGGAAAAAAAAAAAATTTAAGCATCCTTTAGACTATATCAGCAAGGTTTATTTTTCAAGCTAGAACCTATTACAACTGTACTGACTGCTTTGAAGTTCCCTGGCCTGTGTCAACTGTTTATTTATGATTCCATAATTGAGTTATGTCAGATGTGCCATCCCGGGAATCAGACTGCTTCCTAAGGGACAGTAGACTTGAGTCTCTCTTAACTCCATGCTGCTTCAATGTGTGCTGTCAGGATGCACTGGTTTCTGTTCCAAACTGGGCTGCTCTTCCCTAAGGGCTGAAAGATGTTGAGTGCTCCATGACAATGACACTAATAACTTGATGGAGAGAGGAAAAGGCTGCCACAGAACAAACCAGCATCTGCCAGCTGTGCTGCAGCAGGAATGCCCGTTTCACCCGTGGAGCAGGGACACATGGAGCTGATGCTGCTGGTCAGGGCTGGGAACTGAGCTCCATCACAATCATCATACTAAGCAGTGGCAGTCTGAAGTGAAATATTAATTTTTAATTGCCATGATTTTTCCCTCCCCACACTCCAGCCATCCAGCCCATAGAACAAAAATTCACTCACATTCCATGCACAGCAAAACCCAACTGAACAGAACCCACAAAATATTTTCTATGGGTCTGTCTCCAGATCAGTGCCAGGTAGCTCCCTACAACACATCCTAGGGCTTTTTACATTCCAGCTTCTGGTTAGTATGCTGCTGTCATAGATTTTATTTCCCAACTTCTGTTAGCTTTGTTCTTGGCAATACATTTTTCACCCATAACACAGTCATTAAGAATCTAATGCTCTTTCCCACTCAGGGAGTCTTTCACAGCACTACACCCACTCCCCCTCACTTCACAACATAGGTGAACATGGGCATCTCTATTCCTCCTAGTCTTCCCTCCAGTTTTCACGCTGCAATCTGCCATCACTGCTTCCCTTCCTTCCATTGGACCAAATATCCAGGTACAGAAAACAAATATTTCAATGTGCAAAGCCATAATTACCTGCTTCTCCTTTCTCTCTTCATCATTATCTGGAGATATCATTATCAAGAGGCCTTTTTTTTTTTTAATACTCTCTCATTTCTAAATTTCCAGCAAATTTTGCACTCCTCAAAGCATAGTATCCCCTGAGTTTTAAAAGCCTATTTATGTTTATTATCAACAAGGTCATTATCAACAAGGTATAAGTGATTCACAAACACCAGTGGCTGTGACCTGCAGTGCTTCTGTGATGTCAAGGCCCAGAAAATTTAATTTCTGCATGAGGAACTGGAGCTCAGGGAACAAGGTACCTGATCAGTGTCTCACATATAGGAAGAAGCCCAAATCTGTAGTCTGAACATTTTAAAAGAAAATGTAAAACAAACAAAAAGCACAGCAAAAAACCAAACAAAAAAAGTGCAAACAAATAAAAAAAACCCCACACAGTAATTTTTCCTCAAGCACCTTGAGTTCACTAATGAGACATCAGTTAAAATACCTGAACTCTGAGTAAATCCACAACACACCAATTTTAACCAGTTTCCTCTTTAAAGGAGAAGATGGTTTCTGCTCCACCTGAGCCCTGTTTCTGAGGTACAGCCTGAGCAGGGCATTTAGGGTCCCTGGGTCTCACCAGTGTGGGTACCAAGGAAGCTGAACATGTTACTTACAGCTCTTTTAATTGTGTCTCATTCAGACTTCAAAGTCCACATCGCTGCCAAATGCAATTTCTTCTGGGCTTTGAAGTACTTCTATCCTAACTTCAGAAATTTGTCTGCCACAGTCCCTCCTTGTCAAATCACAGCTCACCAGCAACAAATGTCATTGACCCAGCCCTCCCTCCTCTGCTACTGCAGGTGGCCTGGTTTGACACCATGGTTTTAACTATGCCAAATAAACTCTCAAATTGTACATTTAAAATTATTTCATATTCTTTTAATTCATTGTTTTCTTCCCCACAAACACCTTTCATAGCTATCCAACATTTCAGTACACTGGCATTTTTCTAATTCATCCTTCATTAAAAAATAACTCCATCTTCAGTCTATCTTTCTGTTCAGGAGGAAGCTGACAATTTAAAAGTTCTAAGTCTTCTCATCCAATTTAAGAGTATATTTGATGAGCACTAGCATGTTCAAATCAAGTGTAATGCTTTGAGCTTGAGATATTCTAATATTCCTTGAGTCCCATAGCCCTGGGCATCTTAAACCTCATGGGGTTTGTGCTCCAGTATTCATCACTTCCTTTCTTCATTTATCTTTGGCACTAGAAACAAACATGTCTGAGAAAACTGCCTTTTTCTCTATCACCTGGATGACATTCCGTAGTTTATTTCCACAAGTAATGGAGGGAAGTCCCACCAAACTACCTCTCCCTTTTGCAGACACATCTGAGTGCTGAGAGAGCGAATGGTTCTTGTTTGTGATAGAGAGTGCTCAGAAATGGCTCTGCTCTCTGGGGCAGTCTTGCAGAGTAGAAATGGTGATAATCCAGAATTCAATTATGTAATGAGAAATTGCTTTAATTAGCCAGTTAATTGCCTCCTCAATTGCAATAACTAAAATCACTTGTTTTTACAAGGCACACTATTTTTTTTCCTAAGGGCTCACAGGAATCATCTCTGCCTCTCGCTTCCCTCCACATCAACTAAAACTAAAAAGGATCCAAGAGTGCATGCTGGAGGATCACACATTGGATTACTGCTTCAGAGCAGCCCCAAAAGAAATTCATAAGTGGGGGACAGAGGTGCAGAGTAGCACCAGGCTAATGAACCAGTCTTCCTTTGGTGGAAAGCCCAACCTTGAAGGAGGTGAAAGGCAAATGAATTGAGCTGCCCTAATGCTGACTTCTTTTTACTTTTGCCCAAAGTGTCCCAACTCAGAAGGATCTGGATTTTTCAACCCTAGCAAGATTTAAGATCTATGCACATGATCAAGAGAGCTGCTCAAATGTGAAAGAAGGGGTACACAGCACCTTGGCAAACATCCTTAAGTCACAGCTTGGGGCCAGTCACACAGTGATAAGTTCCAGATGTCTTGAAGATGAGCATGAGAGACAGTCCAGGTCACTCCTCAGCACACTGAACCCAGTGCCTAGTCCAGGATCAGGATATTGCACACAGACCCAAGATAGATGGCAGAATTTAGCCAGAAAGCTGCCTCTGTTTACTGCAAGTTTGGATTTGGCAACCCCTTTAATAGGGGTGTAAAATTTACTCTGAAACAAAGAAAAAGAGCATGACTCATGAGTCAGACAGTGCACTAGCACAAGGGAATTCCCTGATCTGGAACAGGTACTGCTAATGCAAATAGTCACTAGACTTCACACAGCAATGACAACTAAGAAGATAAAAAGGGTCAGACTGGAATGAACCATCAATCTCTGTGTCCCAAGACTCTGCACCTTGGTTATCCCCCAATAAGCTGCAAGGGGCTATGAAGACTATTTCTTGCAGCAGAGAATCATCACTACCCTGGTAGTTCCTAAGATCTTCCACTTTTTTTCTCTCTTATCCTGTCCCATAAAGCTGCTGTGACAAGCTTTCATGGTGTCTCACAATGTACACCTCCACCTGGGTGTCTTACCCAACACAGGATAGGCCTCTGCCCCCAGGGTCAGTCTGCCTCAAGGACAGCCTTCCTTTTCACAGACAGAAGTGCAGACAAGCAAAGCCTTCACTCACAGGTTCTCTCCCTGCTCCCATCAGTGACACCCTCTCAGTGCTCTTGCTGTCACAGTGACCTTGCAGCTGGGAAGTGGCTTTAGGTCTCATGCAATTCAACCACTTCCCCTCCTCTCCTGACTTGCAGCAGGTCATCACCAGGAGGCAAATAAATAACCATAAATGAACTGTGCAAATGGCAGGCCAGTGAGTTCTGTGACATTTTAAACACCTGTTTGATAGCAAGGAGTGGAAACCTGTATGAATGCAAATTAACAGGGCACACTGTCTCAACAGAAGGCTGAGTCTGACAGCACCATTTAAACATCAGAGAAAACATCTTACCTTGCTGAAAGGGGAAGGAGAAAGAATCAGTGGTGTTGTGTCTTCATTGGAGATCAGATGGGACTTGAACAGAAATTGCAATTATTTATATACAAACTCTTCTTAAAGGAAACCTTAGAGAGAATCAGCAGGGAACACCTATATGTTTGATTAGGGCTGATATTTTAATCTAAAGACAAGCCCTCTGTAGTAACAATAAAATCAACACCAGTGTGCTAAGTAGGTCACTTTTTTGATGCAAGTATTTCAGGAATTACTTTGGGCCAGCATTCTGCACCTAAAGCATGTGACACTGTCACCAGAAGAATGCACTTTGGGATCTGAGCAGCAGCTGCTCCTGCTGGAGCCTACAGAAAGCAGTGCACTGTCTGGGCAAGTGGCAAACGGGCAAGAATCCCAGGTGGGACCACAAGTCAGATGAAATTCAGTAAAAGAGCTTTCACCAGAGAATGGGGACACAAGCAGAGAAGTTTGAGACCCACTTTTGTACAAAACTTACACTGAAAAAAACTATCATCATAGCTCATTTTAAAAAGCAAAATCATTCAGCTCTTGAAACATAATTCCCTATAAAAAGCCTGAAGAACTGGCTTCCCAGCAAAGCATTGGCTTTCAGATGAACCAGTCAGCTTCTGGAAGCACAAGTCGAGATGAATAGCACACCAAACACTGGATACTTGTAGGTCCTGCACAGACAGAGCAAACAGGCCTGGATACAGAAGTGTCCAGAACCTGCCCCATTCCCCTCTCTGAAGGTCCCTAACACATCTGGTGGGCCCCAAAGAACAAGAACCACCTTCATCCCAAGAGACATCACCAAATACACAAAATATATATAATATCACTAATCTGACTAAAACAGGTTTAATTAGAAATTACTATTAAAATATGCGGCAGGTCTTAGATAGTTTTCCTTTCAGCCCAAAGACATTCCTTTGTTTAAAAGCAACATAATTTCCATGACAGAACAACAGCTATTACAGTTTTCTTTCTGTCCAGAATATATCCTGTCAAGATTGATTCTGCACTAAGTCACTCCTTAAACCTTTATAACACCAGATACTCAAGGACTGACTCAGGCAGCCTTTAAAAAAAGTACAGACAGTACTATAGATGATTTAAAGACTGGAATAAATGTCATGTCTAAGGTGGTTAAGTGGAAATTTAAAATAGGCAAAATTAAATTACCCATGAGAAATACAGCCCAAATCTCTGACCTGAATTTGGTCAGAAAGTTTGCTTTTTCTAACTCATTCAAATCAGGAGTGCAAGACAGAAAGGTAGGAAGGCTGGGATGATACCAACTATGAGGAATGCAAGGTAATACACAGAAAGCTCTGTGTCAAAATGCAGAAGGGGAAATATTGCATATGCTGAGATCTAGAAGAAAGAAAAGGGTGCTTCTAAGAACCCCTTCAATATCCTGGGGGATCAAACCATTCAAAAAAACAGAGATTCAGTGACCAGCAATTGCAAAACCATCGCAGTTTTACAGAAGTAATAAAGATTGGAAAAAATAACATGCAAATCTTAAATATAACCAAATTTCTTCAGTAGTAAGTGTATGTAGGTATCAGACAAAGCCATAAACTACAATAAAACAGCAAAGGCACTCTTCTGAGAGAAAACCTATTAGCTGGTAAGGGACTGAGAAACTCATAAATGGCTCTGTACAGCCAGCATGTGAAACAGGTCAGTGCTCACCACCCTACTTGATAAAGCAGAGGCCCATCAGTTATGGGACAAGTCACGGTGTTTGACCATTCATGGCCAGAGGATGTCCTGTCCTCCCTGGTGGACAGGCCGTTTGTAGGAGCACAGGGCTGTCCCCACACCTTTGTTTGTGTAAGGCCCCTGGCAGGCCCTGGGGCTCAGCCACCCCTCCTGCCCCCAGGGCACACAGAGGCTGCAGAGAGGAACCCAGCGTGGAGGAAGAGGAAGGAGTGTCCAGCATCCAAGCAGCACGGCCAAAGGAGCAGAGCCACGGGAGCACAGAGAATTGTACAGCTCAGCAAAGGCCCCGTGGGAAGGGAGGGCTGGCAGACAGCATTGTGTGTGTGCTGCACGGGCCACATTCACGGAAACAAGGAAAGAGAGGCAAGCGACCCCTCCAGAGCCAGCAGAGCCGTCTGTTCATTCCCTGTTTGTTCGCTCTTTCAGCCTTAAACGCTTGAGCAGATTTACACAAGTAAGTGCACTCCAGAAGTGGGCAAACTGAATATGAACACAAGGCCAAGTGGCTGCAGTGTCCAAGAAACAGAAAATGGTATTAATCCCCTGAACTGGAGACCAAAGCACCGCCCGTGCCCCATGGAGCTTCCCAGTGGGGTCCCCTCCCATCCTTCTGTGGTGCTGCACAGTGGGGAGGCTGTGGGGCACAGCAGTGGGGGGCTGGCTGAGATACCCACCAGGTCTGGCCCCCCTGCCCAAAACTGCCCTTCCATATGCAAGGGGTGGGCAGCTGTTGGCACAAGCCTAAGGCAATTAGTACAGAAGGAAAATAAGGCACTGGGAAGTACTTGAAGCACTTGAAAGTTTACCAAAATAGCTCTCCCCAAATACAAAAACTCTGAGTTACCACAAAAAGTGCCTCTTGTAGATCCGGCAGTCAAAAGCCATCCCTCTGGGAATGCTGCTGCTTAGGTACCCCTGTGCTACAGCAAATCCAACATTGTCTGAAGTGCAAACAGCACCATTTTAGACTTCTAACCTATCAAAGTCAGGAACTACTTTGCAATGAGAAGACTGCCTTCATGGGTATTTGTGCATGTGCACATAAAAGAAGATAGAGGGTCCAGAAATGAAAATGAGATTTCAAAAATGCTGAAATCCTACAGCTTGCATGTCCTCCCCTGTCTGTCAAACCCAGTTTCTTAGGAATATATTTACAATTCCTAGACAACTGCTCATCAAACCTTGTGCATGTTTTGTGATTTTTGACAGTTAGAAAAGCATATAT
Organism: Chloebia gouldiae; assembly: GCA_003676055.1. Lineage (NCBI taxonomy): Eukaryota > Metazoa > Chordata > Aves > Passeriformes > Passeridae > Chloebia > Chloebia gouldiae. Next base: position 3,963,312 of record QUSF01000010.1, on the reverse strand, counting down.
TTGTTCAAGTTTATTTTTATAGCATTCAACACCACATACCAAAGACTGTAGAATGGAAACCAACAGCATTTTCTTCTACCCAGCTGTAACTTTTACCATGCCACAGGAGAATGGAGGAAGAGATACCTACTCATATCTTCACAAACTCAGCCATCTTTATGCAGTTTTCACAATAGTAGTGAAAGACAAACTGTTCTCAAAAAAATTAACCCCCTAGATCTTTCTCTTGGAGCAATGATGTTACATGATAGATCTCATCACTGACAGAAGCAGCTGCTTGATGTTCAATCATAAATTCATGTAAAGCTCAGTTAAACTGGATAAAGTGCCTGTACCTGTTACTCAGCTCTAAGCACAGGCTTCCTCATAACCACCAGCATCTTCTGGATCTGTCAGTGGCCATGGAGATTCCTGCCCATTTTGCTGTTCCAGTGACCTTTCCTTTTTGCACATGATGCCAATTTCAGTGGATATTCAGCACCAATTTCAAGGGACATCAGGGGGCAATCTGACCTTGTCCCTCTCTAGCATTTTCAGCAGTCGGTGCCAGCAATGAGCCCTTCCCTCTGTGTAATAAATGTCTATGTTCTGTATGTTCCACCTTTGCATATTACAATCTCCAAATTCTTGTAACTCTCCCTGCTGTTATTGCTCCAGGCATAATCTTAAATAATTTGTGTTGCCATGGATTGTACACACTGCCTTATCTAGATAATGTATGTTTTTAAAAGTATGTTGCAGTGTCAAACACACAAAGAGTTGTACAACCTGAGTTCTGCCCTCGTAGGTGTCCACATTTACCAACAAACACAAGAATTTTATGAGGGAGATAACACACACAAAATAATTGATGAACACAATCCCAGAATAGAGGAATATATAATTTCAAGCAGTATTCACAAGCACACAGATCTTCTTGCATATGTTTTTGTTCCTTGGCAGTAATACAGGCCAGCATTTTAGAAACATCCTGATAGTCTTATGAAACAACCTGACAAAAGGAAAATATAACTTTTATCTCAGCAAAACATGAAAATAATTTTCGAGTCAGACTTTCTTGGTCTGAATGTTTTCTTCCTGTTGGATTTCAAATGCTTGCCACAAACAGAGGAAGAGGGAAAGGTCATTTGTACCCTTCTCATAAACCATGGAAATCCTTTAAATTGGGTTGAAAAGCATTAGGCATTCAGAGCAGCAACTACTGCTAGGTTTGCCCACAGTAGACTTGCCATATTCTGCAGCCTTTTTGTCCAGCTGCCATGAGAGATTCTCCTCCTCCTCTGCTCTCAGCTCAGTAGCAGACAGCTCTCTCTAGGCCACTGCTGGACACAGGTGACACCAGGCAATCCAAAATCATCAGGTGTTCAATGCTGTCACTGCTACTTGCCTTCACACCTGTCTGCACTGCCCTGGAATAAACTTCCAGAAAATGCTATGGCTGGACTGCAATCCAACAGTGAGCAATAACCTAGTCCCAGAAATGCAGCAGCAGGCAGGTTCCCTTAGGCCTTTAATAGCAAAGTGAATTTCCAAGGGTTCTTTCCAATTCTGCTCAAGAGTTGTACCAAACACACAATACCACAAATGCAATTTTTCTTATATTCAAAGAACTTAATAAGAAAGTGGAACACCACAAAACATAACTGAAGCTGCAGACACCCTGTCCCTCCTTTCCAACATGGAACACCCTCTGCCCTTTCCCTAGCTCCCATCTTGCTGTCTCTGCCTCCTCAGATTTCATTTTGGTTGCAGTCCTGACATGAGCTACACAAATAATTTAAGATTCCCTCCATCTGCCCCCAGTGCGATGAGATGGATGCCATGAACTGAAACAAGGGTGTTCTCTTAACTTTCCACTGAGCTGTACTTTCTGTCTTCTCATGCTCCTCTTCCTAAAACCATCCTCATGCTGTTCCACTCAGCTCAGCCAGAACAGTCAAACCCTAGGCTGCATCCTAGGGATGCCCAGAAAGCTGCTGATATTTCCAGAGCAGGAGCTGATGAACAAGGACACGACATTCCCTCAGCATTTCTCAAGGCTCTGATTACCATGACAGAGAAGAGTTTACCCTCCCTGAAGGGTCAACAGAGTAAGACAGCCAAGGGAAGAATATGTAATGGAGACCAGCAGTCCTGCAAAGAGATCATAAACACTGACTACCAAACTCTGCCCACCCTAAAGCAACATCCCCATCCCAGTTGAGTTGTGCCAACTCATCCCAGCACTGCCTGAAGATAACAGGATTGTCTCACAGTTTGAGGGCTCCTAACCTGCACCCCCATGATTATGTGCAGCTGCAAACACCCACAGCTGCTTGCACAGCAGCAAGGCTTTCATGTCCTTAAGACAACTACATTTAAACCATGGCTTGTTTTTCCTCAACAAACAAAACCTCTTGGCAATACACATCAAAAAAGGCTCAACTGACTTAAACATGTTTCAAAGGAGCTCAGGAGATATAATGCAGGTAACAAAGAGCTGGCCAAAGAAGATATGATAGAAAATTAAATTTAAAAATAATTAAATAAAAGAAAACCCAGCACCTTTAAATAATTATTTTGGAGCTAAATTCATTAGTTAGTGGCCTATTTTGAAGCTTTCTTCTAAAACACAGTGAGATCCCAAAAAAAAGAAAGCTGCTTCCAAAACTACATAGCCTCCAAATTCACACAGTAAAATTATTAGAAATATGTCTGAGACTGGGGGCTGGTGGAAAACCTGAAACTGAAAAGCCATTCTGCTGAACATGCAAAAATATTTGAGAAGCTGTATAAAATCTTGTAGCATTCTGAAATCTTAGTAAAAGTTACTCATTTTTTCTAGTAGTTTCCTATATTAAAAGCTTTTTAGAGCAGCAGTGTTTTTTGCAGTGTCCACAGCAATGCATCATGCAACAGATACCTGTAATTTCAGAAAAAAAGTTCCACTGGCTAATGGACTGCCAGGAAACCACCCAGCTGGTAAAAGTTGTCCTGGTTAAGAGACAGGAGCAACCCACAGAAAAGGCAGGACATAGATCCACTGTGCTTTGGGGTCCAAGAAGGGACTCTCCTCCCAGGATCTCACTCACTGGAGATTCCATGCAAGTTAGAAATAACACCTTTAACCTCTCAAAATTCCATGTGTGCTTTCCTAGAAACATCCATGATTTATTGCATAGAAAAGAAAAAATAAAATCTGCTTTGGGATCCCTGCAGTGCCCCAACTATAAAGCATTCCTCTGGTAAGCTACAAACTCAGGCTGTGTCAAAGAGCAACACCTTTAGATGTCTGTGAGGTAAGATTCAACTGTTTTTACAAACAAAAACAAAACAAAAAATGAAAAGAACAAAAACAACTTTAAACATAGTGAGCCTACAGGCAGTAGTAAGGATTCCTAGTAGAAGAACCCCAGTTACAGTGTTTTGCCTCTGAAAGTTCCTGAGAACAATCTTTCAACCTACCCTGCTTTTATTGTTACTTAAGAGATTAGGAAAAAAAAAGGCACAACAAACTAAAACAGTCCAAGATGAACAGTGAACAGACTGGTGTATTTTAAACATAATAACCCATCAGAAGAGGCTGCTGACTGTTCACACCTCACTGTCTTTTAACAAAGACATACACCCACAATCCTTCTCCTTTTCAGGAATTACCAGAATTGTGGGTTTGTTTTTAAGTGAACTGATTTTCTATATATGTATTGTAAAAGCCACAGTTCCACCTTCAAATAAAAAGTCAATCCCAGTTTGATCCTACAGAGGCACAGACTTTCAGGGGGGTATACAATTTAGAGCCATCTGTTCCCACTCCCTCTTCTCCTTTTGCTCATAAGCAGGGAGAAGCCATCCCCCTCACCTTAGTTCAGGCAGCTTTTCCATCCCTCTCCAGTTCACCTGACTTCATGGCTTCTCAGGCTCCACTGGGTGCCTCTCTGCCTGTGGGCTTTTTCTCCTCTCTCCACCCCCTCCTGCTGATTAGTGTTATTAAACACACCTGTGTGCCCCTCCATCCAACTGTTATTCCATTTGTATTCACCCCATACCCAGGCACACATGCTGCTAGATAATGCTAACTATATTAAACCACTGCTGGCAGGTGCACTGATGAGCAGGGCAAGAAAATAACATTGTCTGGCTGGGATAAGATGTGCTCAGCAAGGACTGTGAAAGCAGAGCACCAATGTGGCACTCCTGGGGCACCCCTGGGAATCTGGGTCACCCTGTCACCACATGCTGAAAGTGGAGCCTCAAATGAGACAGGAGGAACAAAATGGGCTTCAGCTCCTCTCCACCACCAGAGCCAGAGCTTGAAGTGAGGCAAGAAAGATGCATAAATTATAAAGGCAACTGCAGAGTGATGCATCCACAGAAGTTTTTGTTTTCTGTGTGTTTTCAAGTGAGAATCCATTCTCCCTTCAGGATGCATTGGCAGCTTGTGCCCTAAGGTAAAGAAATCCAAGCCTGACACAGAACCCAGCGAGTCACTTGTTCAGAGATTTTGCAGACCCTCCAAATCTTCTCCTTCCTGCAAAGTGTGTAAGAAAATCTTATCTGAAAGAGTTGATTTCTTTCCAACATGTATTTGTCTTTATGTCCTGTTATTTTAAACACACTTCTCTTCACGGTCTTAGCTAAAACTGGGAAAACTGTGCCATGTTCTCTGTGCTGTCAACAACTGTTCAAATTCCACACAAGTAATGTGGACAGCCTGAGTGCAACAGCTCCCTCTTAATATTTTAAGCACAGAACAAGATTAAGTAGTATAATACAAACAACAGTGTACATCAAATTCCCAGTTCTGCTGACAAACTGATGGAGCTGACATGGTTTTAAAAACTAGAAAAAAAATCTGCAAAACCTACTTAATGAGAAAATGTTTGTTTATCTTTCTTTGCACAGATCTCTTTTAAAAGATAATGAAATGGTCAATGTACTGGTGCCATTTTCTTTATAACCATTCTTAGGAACATCAAGATAATGATGACAGTAAAGACATATTTAGAAAAATCACAAACTAAATGAAGATTAAATAAGAAAAAAACACACATTCAGAATCACTCTGAAAATACTCTGATTAGATAATTACTATATGTGTGTATGTATGCATATATGGATAGTCTTGTCCCTCCCTTCTCTCATATCAGAAGTGACACAACCTTTTAATTTTAGTGAAGGAGTAGAACCCAAAGCTAAGCTTACATGGGAATTTAATCCACACCATAAATACAATAAAGGATCAATAAAGAATCTGAAGTAAAGGTGAGATAGTTGAAGTATTTTTTTCCTTGCAAGGAAAGATGGTTAATAAGTGCCATGCTTCATTGTAAAATTTGGAAGAGCTTGATTTTCCCATGAGCTAGATTCATCCAGTGCATGCATAAAGCCTGCCTCCCTATAAAAATGAAACATGCTGTGTTGCATTGAAAAAAACCCAAACCCATCTGTGATGCAGCTATGGAGTAAAAGACAGCACAGAGTTGTAAACTGCCTCAGAGGAAGCTCAGGGAGGCTGCTTATGAGAAGTGAGTTAACAGCAGGCTTTAATTCATCCAACAAAGCAGCAGGATGCTGCTAAAAACAGGGAATGCTGGCAGTGTATAAACCTCTGGCTACACTACATCCAAGAGCTGGGTTTAAAGATTGGAAATTAAATTCCACATTGTTGAGTTCCCTTAAATTTGCATCTTGCTATATTGAATTTGAGATTTATTTTGTTAAATATAATCTTTTTAAAAACTCCTTTAAGATACTTTCCTGAAACTACTGCAGTACTTTTACAACATAAATTTTATACAATTTTTCCAAAGACGTTTTTAGTATTTACTTGATGCTTAGTGATTTGAATGTATATTGCTGGTTTGAAGGATTAAGAGTGTTTATCCCCATTATATTTTTAATGGTATAATCCACTGCAGAATTTATGAAGGATTTCAAAGGTATAAGGCCTGAGAGACATGGAGTGGTTCCCATTCCTCCCTAGCAGCTTCTTCCATGGTGACAAGCCACCTGCAATCAGTCACCCAGTAACAGGACACCCAGGAGCAATCACCTGACAGTAAATGATGGATCACACAACCTCCCAGGTGTGTACAAGTTCAAAATGAACATGTAGAATGTGTCTCAACATCCTTGCCAAAGTCACATTAACTGCATGTAGCACCCCAGGTAACCACCCTACCTCTTGTTTGCCTACATTTTCAAGTTAGCCTTCATTTAGTACTTAATCCCCCTTTTAGATTTATATAACAAAAGAGGCTTTCAAAACTTCCAATCTATCCTCAGCAGGCTATAACTTTGATATATTATTTGTAATAAAAATGCTATCATACTTGGAATAAATTCCAATTTATTCCATATCATTTGGCATATTTTGTTCAGCTCTTTCCATTACCAGCAGTAAAGGCATTTGCACAGTTTTGAATGTACAAGAGCTTTTGTATGGATGCATCTCATTTGTCCACAAACTCCCATGTGATGTTGTATGTGTGAATACAGCTGAGGGACACTTGCCAGTCAAAACAGATGCTCAATTCCTATACCAGGGAATGGAGCACAAATACAGGATCTGCTTTAATGTATTCACAGTGCATCCAGCCCCAGCTACTTCCAAGACTTTTCAGTATGAATTGTAGCAGAAACTGGCTTAGAAATCAAGTTCCCATTTGGGAGCACAAATCTGTCCAGTTAAACACAAACCAAGTTCTGTACTAGAAGGAAGATGCAGGTAGGCACCACAGTTTCCCATAGTGAGTTTTCTCTGCCAAACCTCACAGACTAAACTAGAATGAGTCACAGAACACAAAACTGGTTCTGTCCAAGTGTAATAATAATTTTGGGGCTGATGTGTACTATGGCAATGGCTGTGATGTCCCTCAGGAGGGGGATGAGCTGGGGAAGGAAGGAAAGGAGAAGACCAAGGACATCTGGATGTGCAAGGCCCACACCAGATCACACTGTGGTGGCTCCTGGCCAGCACAGTGACATTCCTGCATGGCACAGAGCAGGGCAGCCCTCACCTGGAGGGATCCTGGAGCCAGCCAGGCTCTGGAGACACTGGAGGAACAGTGGAACACAAATTCCAAGCCGTCCCCTCCCGGAGCCAGACCAAAAGTCCTCGAAGCCAAACCACACCCCATGCTGAGGGCACTCAGTGGAACCTCCTGCAAGGTTAGAATTCAAAAACAAATCCCATGATAATTTCTAATAAATATCTTGTTTTCATCCACGAGCTGTATCACCCCAAGCACAACTATTTCAAAACTTGCATTTCTAAAAGAAAATATTGTTATCCTTTCCAGAAAATAATACTGTCTCCCTTGGAATTTATGGCACATTCCTTAGATTTAACAATTATGTTTATCATTCTATGCTTTGTCTTCAAACTGCCGTCTATGAGACAAGTTCTTGTGCTAAGTTAATACTACTGTTCCTGAGGGGGAAAGTGAACAGGTCTTTTGGACAAAGATAGGATAAACCCTTTTCCAGTCATATTCCCAGCTCCAGGATATAAACCTTTGCTTTGTCTCCAAGCTCAACTTTACAAGGAGCTTTATCTTGCAAAGCACAGCAGCAGAGCTGATGCTTTATGCAAACCTGGTGTCATTAACATTTGAGAGTCCTACTGACAATGCCAGCTAAGGCATAAGGAAAAAAAAAAAGAGAAAATCTTTTGATTCTAGAAGAAAAACTTGCAATGAAAAACAAACACTTGATTCACAAGTGCTGTAGTTGCAGAGGGAGAGAGTCAAGAACTAATGTACCATAGTAATTGGATTGAAAGATTCTGAGTTGGTGGAATTTAGTGGCTGTATTAAAAAGCCATCTCCTCTTCAAAGCCAGGCACTAACATAATGAAGAAAAGACAGGAAACAAGTTAGGGAGTGTCATGCAAGGTTAAAAGAAGACCCTGTTATCTTTACAATGGAAGGACAGCCTATTTCCACAAAACTGAGTTTTTCTCTCTTTTGCAATCTAGGGCTGGTTTTTATTACCAAAGTCAGCAACTGGAAAATACATTTACCAAAGCATTATTCCCATCATTATAATAAAAGGGTCAATTAAAACTCAGTTAAGTGTAAATCTGTTGTGCAGTGAACTTTAAAAGAGAATTTCAGTTACTCCACGAAAAACTAAGTAATACTGGGCGCAGAACTGGTTACCTGTCAAATTCCAAATCTCTACTGCCCAAGGAAGTCAAATCCTTTTTTATTAATTTTGTTCCTCCTCCCCACAAAATGACCAAGAAATTCTGAACCATTTCTCAGTAAAGCAGTGGTGTAAGTTTCCGGAAAAAAACTGATTTTGCAGAAAAATTAAACAGAACTTAAAAATGCAATTTCATGTTCACAGCAGGAAATAAACTAACTTGTCTCTGATTTACAAAAGAGAAGAAACAACGCAGATTTGAAGAACTGGTGTTTATATTACATCTATTAAATGGGAATCAACAGTTCTAAGAATCCATTGCATGGCAAAAATCCAAGTAAGGGTCTGATTTTTGCACAAGCAATTTGCATTAGAAGATGCAGACAAGTCCTGAACTCCTACTACATCTGAGCTGCACTTGGAGCTCAGCTTTGTACACTCAGCCATGAACCCCAACAAGCACTGGACACTCAACTGCCTGAGTGAAATCAAAGGGAAATTTGGGCATTACTCACAAGGACTCGTCCCTTCAGCTGCTCCAACACAACATGACTTCCATAGCCAGGGTCTATGCACAAACTTTTCAGTATATTCTTTTCATTCCTATTCTACTAAAGAAAGGAAAAGAGAATAAGCTTTGCAGGGTTACAGAAGGACAGATAACATTTTAGCTCCTTACAAGACAGGATAATGACCCAGTGAGTATTTAGAACAGTGACAGAAATAACTTCTTTTAACACTTAGACTAAAAGGTTCATAATCACATATTTCACATCTTACGAAACAGTTCATCTGAAATTCTTACCAGGAAGAGTCTGCAATACCATTTACACTCAAGACTTCCCATGTAGAAATGAAAATTTCTTTCAAGTTTTATTTCACCACTTCTCTTTCTTCTCTCTCCCAACACTAGAACTGCTCATTGGCCAAAAATCTTTGGTTCAAGCTCAGTACTGGCAGTTTCAGGGGGATTTAAATTATCCACACAAAACACCATCTCAACCCAGGCCTGCATTCTGCAAAGTGAGTCCACTTTTAATTAAAAGCAGAATCTCAGATTATTCCACCCAACCACTAAGCAGTGTAACAAGTTTTCTCAGTGCCACTTTAATAGCCTGCTTTATAAAGAAGATTTTAATTCTGCATTCAGCTTCAGGACACCAAATGCTGCCAGCACTGTCTGATCTCAGCATGATAGGGAAAAGTACCACCAGGTCTCTGCTCCAGTATTTCTAAAAAACATGGCTGAAGGAAATGATTTGCCTGGATTATGAGGCTAACAAGTATTCCCCAAATTAATGATGAACTGCATGAGTTTTATTTTTAACTCTTGCTCTTGCTCGTAAGAAACCACCAAAGCTTTCCTCTAAAAACTCTGCTTCAACCACAGCAGGGATGATTAATTATAAGCACCCTGTCTGGAGTAGAAAGAAAAGGAAAGAAATAGTTTGTGTAAGCTTATGGAAATGTGGCTCTGTGCTTCACTTTCTGCTTTTTCTCCTTGTCAAGCAAACAAAGCCGAAGGGTGGGAGGGGGAATGGCAGCACAATGAAACAGCCTTGGAAATTCAAAGCTGAAAAGATGTTCCAAATGATGAAAGGCAACTAGAGAAGGTTGCTCAGTTCTTCCTCTGCTGCACCAGATAAGAGAGCTTGGGACAGGCAAAATCTGCTCCCTAAGCATGGTTCACTAGGGCATATAAAGGCTTCAGAAAAATTATTGCATTTTTAATAATTCAAGATTCCGTCCATGTCCCTCTTGATTAACACCTATGTAGCAATTGTCCAAGCTTCACTGAGGTTGTCATTTTGCTGTCTGGAAATATCTGTAATTGCTTATAGCAGCTGAAATGGTTATCTCTGTTTTTCAGTGTCTTTTAAAGTTGCCATCTTAATGAAGGGGCAAATTTTCTAACAGCAGATGGCAAACACGTGCCTGAAAAAAAAATCAGGAGAGGAGAAAGAACAAGGAGAAAGCAGAAAAATTAATCTGCATGTAACAAAATGTACATTGTACAGAAGGCTCTGAGACTACTACATACTTACTCCTTTAGACCTGTTATCACTTTCTTGAAAGAGCACATCCACAAGCAAGAATTTGTAGAGCTGTTTTAGCTACTTCAGCAGTACCCAGCACCTGCACATGCAGCTTCCACTAAAACCATGTAAGAGGGAACAAGGACTAGAACCAAGACTTGTTCCAGATTTTTTATGAATGCAAACAAGTGGTAAGGATTAGTATATACTCAAATTAGCAGGAGATGGGAACACATTCATTTTACTAATAAGATCTGCTGGTCTAAGCCACCGATGTTAGCTCTATTTCAGAGCTTTATTGTGTCTTAATATGCCAGGACTCTCTTTGCTACATCATAGCTCACTGCTGAACTATTTTTGAACCAGATTATTTTGGTAACTGACCCGAACAGTGGTCCAGATCCAGTAACTTGAGCCCATTTCTGACACTCTCTAGGGGAATAACCTTAAATATAATGATCTAGAGATCTTATAGAATCTCTAATAGGGCTTCTATTCAGAGCAGGTGATAATTTTCTCATGATCACTGCATTAAAATTCTTTAGTTTACACATGACTTAGACTATAGAGCAACTTAGTTACATTAAATAATACATTTTGCTAGGACTGACAGGTAATCAGAGTTTTTTTCTACGGAAGCCCAAAGGAAGCCAAGACTTGGAACCACAAAGACACCAGACACGCAGAGATAGCTGGTAAGCAGAGATAGCCCAGGAAGGAGGACAGACAGCCTCTATCTTCAGCAGACTGGAATATATATACACATATATGTATATATACACATGTGTTCTTTTGTGCTGGCTATAGCAGCCATCTGCCCTGCACCATGAAGGATGTGACAAGGTTCCTGCCTTCTTACCAAGTGGACTAGGAGGTCTTGGTGTCTCCCAGGAAAAGAGGATTCGTGTTCAGTTGGAAACTGAATAGGAGCAAGACTTGTGGTAAGCAAGTTCCCCACAATACTGGCCCTTTGCATTCTCCTGAATCCTTGTGATTACCAAGGGGGAGACCATGACGACAGCAAAAAAGCCATTCACTGCTGACACTGGAGGCACAATGGCCAACTAGCACCTTGGGTGAAATAAATCACCCACTAGCTGTTTTATTAATGCCCCAGCCAGGAAGCACATACTTCATTGCAGAAGATGAAAGAGCCAAGTAAACCAAGCTGCTGGTCGACAGGAAAGCATTAATATTCATTTAGCTTCTCATGCACTGCCAGTCAGGCCAGCAGTAGAGCTGGGCATTGCTGCTGTGTCAGCACTTAGCAGGGTTTAGGCCTTGATTGTCTATGGAATTTCCACTGAAATTCAAGAGAAGTGAGTGAAGGCAGAAAGACACAGCAAGCCATCCACAGCCCAGACTGACTGCTCATGGGGTCAGCACAGAGGCATCCCAGAGCTCTGTCTGCTCTGCTGTCAGCAGTGATGGGAAGCTGATACCTCTGGAAGGAAGTCCTGCCACCAGTGAGGGTGTAAATGAGCTTTTCTCTAGGAAGCAAACTCTTGGAGAAAGCATTCACATCCTCCTGTGTATTTGTACAAACACAAGAAGATTTTTGCTTCCTTGGGGATTTACTTCTGCAGTTGGTCACCCCTAACTCAATTCCCATTTCACTTCTCTGCAATATGAATGCAAAATGGGGGACAGGGAAGAAAAATGGTGTAAAAAAAAATCACCAAGACATTGTGGCTTTTTTTTTTCCCACTTTTTTGCTTTCCTAGAAATGTTTAGACAGTTATTCTACAGTCTTCAGACCACATACATTAGTTTTCTCTCCCAATGTATAAATCAACAAAGTCAGCATTGGAAATTCACCAAAGGTAAAATTAAACCAGTACCAAAATTACTTAGGACAATAACAAATGATCATGTTGCCCCCACTTATAATTCCAGGACTCAAAATATCAATGGCTCAGACAACCTCAAGTCTGTCAATGATTAAAAAAAAAATCAATATTGCATTAACATGTAAAATTAATTACCTGTCAGAAAAGGCACACACACACCCAATTCTGTTCTCCACTTCTGAATATATGGACATGCTTAAAGAAAAAATAACACCTTTCATTTCCAGTCCTTCAGGCCAGAAGCTTCCTAGAAAGTCAAAAAGCTTTGCACAGGACAAGGTTACACATGCAGATTTACACAAAACTACAGGGGTGTAGGGTTATTCCATTTCTGTTAGGAGGGCTTTCCTGTCTATAAAAAAACTAAATTAAAAATTCCCATGTTCATGCTATATTCTGCATGTTCAGATGAGCATCCCCCCCTTTTATTAGAAAGAAATAGGATACTGAGACCTACATAAGATTTTTCTGAGAAATAGCATACAAGACTCAAAATTTGCATGTAAAGAGGAGAAACTTTTTTCCTGTACATCTACTCACCCTTCTTTAAGTGAATGCATCCCTCATGAAACATATCAAAACAAAGGCTTTGAAAATTTAAGTTCACAGACTGAGTATGCCACAGACAATAGCAATTCCTTTATATTCCTATTGCCTCCAGCAAGTCTGAACTGTTTAACAAAGGAGGTAGAGAGAAAGTATTTTGATGTAGTAAATTACACAGGAAAAAAAGGAAATTAGGAATTCTGCATGTCTTACAAGAGATAGAGCCTGGCAGACTAGGAAGCTGAAAAGTCACAAATAAATCAGTGAAAGATTGTACACATCAAATCGACCTCCAGTAGAAAACATCTCCAAGATTTGGGGTGGGAGGAAGGAGGTTTCTGCAGAAAGAGAGAAAAGAAATTAGGCAACTATTTTGACTGTAAGTACATTCAGAGGTTTTTATTAAATGGGAATTGTAGTTTTAATGGGTTATAATGTGATTTAATGGGTTATAATAAAAATGTCTTCAGTTTCAGAGCCCAAGATAAGCACTGAAGGAGATTATGTAGCAACTTTCACTGATGATTTCCTATGTACCTTCTAGCACCATCCTCTTCAGCCCACCATACTGGGTTCTTCCCAATGTTGAAAATGTGGAATATGTAAAATTTTCTTTAAAAAGGCTTTTTCTTTAATGTTGATCTTTGTATACTTTCAAGCCTAATCAAGAAGGGAGATTTAACTGTGAAACCTAGAGCAGCTAACAAGCTCTAAGTGATGTCAAGGTGCTAGAAACACAAATTACTTGTTGGTAGAATTGCCTTGATAAGGTTTAGGGTTGGACATGTTTCAGTTATCTCAGACAAACACAGAGGTTAACAAAGGCTGGGGATAAGGAGGTACCACTGGGACTGGACACGAAAAATGAAGAATTTATGGGCCACAAGGGCATTTTGCAGAACTCCTGAGATAAGGGGAAACTAATACAGCCAACTCAGCAGTTGTGCTGAAATCAGCTCCAACTGGGTAAAAAATAATTCTGGCAGGGGCAGAGCATGACCACTGACCCAAGAAGCCCACTGACTCAAAAGGAGAGGGACTTAGCACGCAGCCTAATTAGCATGAGAAGCGAGAGAATTATTAACCAATAGAAAATGGAATATTAATTAATAAGAACTATGTCACTTGCAGCCAATGAACACTAATTCCTTTGTTTGCTCAAGTGTATAAATAGTAAAAGTTTTGATAGTTGGTGTGCTTGATTTGTGGAATACCACCGCGTGCCCAGGTTTATGCAGCTCTGAAATAAATAATCAATGTCTCTCAGGTGTGTAATTACTGGCCTGTTGCACACCTAGTAACAAATCTGATTTTTGAGAACAATAACAGAACAGAATAATGAGGATGGGCCCCCATTCACACCTGTGAACACTTCCACCAGTAAGAAAAATTAATAATGATTAGAAAACAAGCTTAACAAAAACTCATTATATTGCAAATACCAGTATGTTTTGTTATCAGTTTAAAAATTATTTCTAGTCATTACAAAGTAAAAAAGGATTGCTGCGAAAGAGGCCTGTTTGGTTTGTCTTGCTTGCAGTTCTCACCACTCTATTTAAAACCACTCATCCAAACACAAGGTATTCTCAGAGGCACTATTGATAAAAGACTGCACAGAAGCCAAGCGCCGCGAGCAGCTATTTTTAATTATCCAAACTGTGCACAGAAAACATGCACAGCTTTACAAGTGAACTTAAGGTTGGAGAGAGAAGCAGGGGTTAAAAAAAAATCACAGCAACAAGCTACATGCTAAGAAAAAGCTCCCTATGGAACCTCCCTGTCTGGTCTAGGACCTGTGTCAGTCCAGGTGAAACATTTTGGGCTGTTGTAAATGAAGATAAAACATATTGGCATCTGTGTGACAGACATGGTCACAAATAAATCAAGCAATAAACAGCACAGCATGCCATTTCTGGCCTTGTGCCTCCTTTTTGTCACATTAGGGTAAAAAGTAGCATTCAAGGACCACAAGTTCCTCTGAGACAAAAAGCCTCCCAACACCCCCCCGCATGTAGGCAGAAATGCAGACAAATTCAAGTGTCTGAAGGGATTGGGGGATAACAGGGAAGCCTACTAACAAAAGCAGACAGCCGTTGTGGCTTAAGGAATCAGAATGAACACCCCAACACCCTCCTCCCAGCTCGGTGCCAGGGGTTTGTGATGAAGGCTCGGCCTGTGATGACACTGCTGGCTACTGATTCTTTCCTGCCCTAACCCTTCCCCATTGTTCTTCTCTGAGTCCTAAACAAACCCCAACAAGGTTTTGAGGGACAGTCTCAGTTGTTGCCAATCACAGCTTGAGTTACACCACATTTGCCACATGAAGTTTTTCTAGCAGTGAGAAAGAAAACAGGATTCTACCAATACATCCAGGAGCCCTGAAGAAGAAATAGCAAAGGTCACATGGACAAGGAGATGGACTGATACTCAACAGATATTTGTTCTGCCCTTATTGTATCCTACTCCTATAAGGGACTGTCTTTGTGCTTCTTCCCAGCTGTCAGCATCTAGCAGAGAATTAAAATTGCAGAGCCAGGTCTCTGCTGTGTTTGTACAGTGCCAAACACCAGGACGCCCTGGTCCAACACAGAATCACCAAGTGGCACTGGACAAGCCAGATTTCCACATGTGCTGCCCCAGTTTGTGCTCTCCCACTGGCCCTTTATTTCCATGGGCTGTTTTGGCTGGGAATGGCTTTGTCTCTGCAGTGTAACTGTCCCTAAGAACAAAGCTGCAGGATTTCCAAATCCCTCTGGAACAGTGACTGTCTGATACAGGAGGATGTGTCTGAAGAGCACAGCTAACAACCACTGCAGTACAAAACCCACAGACATGAACAACCTGGCAGCAAAACTCACCACTTCCACAAGTATCCAAGGGCTGAACACCAGCTCAGGGATGGAAGCAGCACAGCTGGAAACTGGAGGAATGGATGGTGATTCCCAAACAGAAAAGCAAGGGTTACATGTCAGTAAAACAGGGTTTGGGGCACCCACAGAGACAAGCCACAGTGGATAAGGTTCAGTGTGGACTGCAGTTCTAGGCATTGAGAGAGATGTCACTTTTTGTTACTAGACTTTTTCTCAGTAAAAACAGTTAAGATACTACACTTACTGTAATTTTAAATATTGTAATTGAAATTACAATGCACGGGAATAGTTTGCTTAAAAACAGGAGGCTAAAGATCCAAGAAATGAAATAAATAAAGCAGAAGATGTGTTATCTGGAAGTACCACAATATATTTCCTTTCCTCTGCCTACTCTTGTTGGTTCCTGGAGAGCATGGTTGTCTGTGTCTATGCTGTCATCTTCCTAAGCAATTTTCAAAAGCGTGGAGCTCAGAGTCCATTAGAGAAAATGAAGTTCTGCACTACAAACGCTATTATATAATAAATAAACAAACCCTATTTAAAATATGTTTTTAAACCAATCTGAAGAATTTATAGGTGAAGATAGTTTTGGAGGTATCTTGGCTCAGGCAAACATAGTAGGTCCCCCTGGACGCTTCTGGCAGTTGTGACACTTCAAGGTAGCCCAGCTGCAAGTAAACAAGATTAAATGCATCATACATGATGCTCACCCTTTATGCAGCAATTTTTATCCATTAATCCAGTAATAGCTCACAAAGATTGGCAAAAATATTTACATTTTCATTTTAAGCAATGATGCCCAGAGAGGTTAAGCCATTTGTCCAATGTCACATAAAAATGCAGCTGAAGCCAAGGACAGACCAATTTCTGAGAAGCAGTATAGCACAGATACCTCACTTCAATTCACTGACAGCTCTGCCATCACATCACAACCATACCTATTTGATTGGAGTCACACTTTTCCCAAAAGTCAGTAGACAAAGACATAGCAAAGGATTCACACCTCAACATCTCACTGTCCATACTGCTGCTTATTCCCTTGCCTGATATGCAGACCTGTCCCAGGCCAGTGAGTTACACAGCCATCAATCCTGTCCACTTGTGTACACAGGCTGGCTCCTGTTGATTCTTCTCATTGATTACATGGACATATCACAATTTTGTGAACACAGCCCAGTCCAGCAGAGCTCTGACTGCCTGACAGCTCAGACCAAGCCATGGGCTCCTATGGGTTGCACATCCTAAATCCCACGGTGGCACTGTACCTGGAGCAGCCATAGCCTACAGTCACACACTGGCCTCCTAAGTCCTATCTAATTTGACAGAGGTTGCCCTTGGGGTGATTTGGTGAACGAGTCAAAGCTTTGGGCTAAGAGAACATGTAAGAGACTGGACAGAGTCACATATTGGATAGGCTCACCAGAAGCTCACGAACAGATTTGTTTCCTCTAAGGCCACAGACTGACTGCAAACTCCTCAGAAGCCAGTTGTCTTCAGCTATTTTTAGGGCAGGATGTCCAGATTTTCCTCAAGAAACGCATGCCAATCTTCAGCAAGAAGTCAATAATCTTTGCAGAATAACCAGACTGTGACACCCCTGCATGTGGACGTCTGACACCAGCACCATCTCCTTTAATGAGCACTTCTCAGCACTGACAGACACCAGAAAATCCCCCAGCACAGAGTGAGCAGCCCCTTAGACAGAGCCTGGCAGCAGGCAGGCACAGCCCCAAGCTTCCAAACACTGCTCTCCAGCCAGCTTTGCTCCAAACCAAACCAGGGCCCACAGCCTTTATCTGCCAGGG
Organism: Chloebia gouldiae; assembly: GCA_003676055.1. Classification (NCBI taxonomy): domain Eukaryota; kingdom Metazoa; phylum Chordata; class Aves; order Passeriformes; family Passeridae; genus Chloebia; species Chloebia gouldiae. The sequence continues at coordinate 3,946,078 of QUSF01000010.1, read as the reverse complement.
CCTCCCTCTCAGATCCAAATACAACTGGAACTTCTGTTCCATGAGCAGACTGGATTTGTACATTCTTACTGCTTTGTGTCCTCTGGAATTTGCCCACTGGAATTCTCCCATCCTTGCATTTTTCTCCTTTTTTTCTTGCTGAATAGCTACTCCTAACTCATCTTGTATCACAGAATCCAAGAGCCCTTTCACTGCAGGAAACACAGCCTCATCCTTCAGATTCCTGGAGAAGAGAAGGCTCCTGCAGGAGACCTCATTGCAGCCTTTCAATGAATAAGGGGGCTTACAAGCAGAGACTTTTCATCAGGGCCTGTAGTGGTAGGACAAGGAATAATGATTTTAAACTGAAAGAGTACAGCCAAATGCACCATTAAAGGTTCAACTTTTCATTATTCTGGAACTGTGAGCATTGATAGGTCTTGTGTTTTGGAAGTACCTTTCCTGTATGGCATTCACATGGAGCCAGGATCCATCATGGATCTCTGTTCACAGCAGAACTCAGCACTGTCAGGTATTTGTAACTTACCCCAGCTCCTGGCAGAGACAGAGGAGGAACTCCAGTTAAGTCAAGTGTCTGATATCTTAAAGTCATGATGATTACATGATCACACTGCTTTTCTGTTAGACCTCTTGTTAACATCTAGTAATCAAACCAGCTGATTAATTTCAATCAAGTTGGAAAATTAAGTGTAGGTCTCAAAGATTATCATCTTTATAGGGATTTTATTAATAGATTCAGATGACAGCTTGCGTGAGAGAGCTCTGAATTAGCATCCTCACTGAAGGAAAGCAAATTCTGTGCACAGATCCTGTTTGGTGGTGGTCAGACATGCACTGCCAGCCCAATCAGAGTATCTATAGCTTCAAGCATAAACCTGAATCACTGTTAGGCTGGGTCTGGATTTGCTTGTGAGAATGCTTTTAAACACACTCATTAGTTGCAATTAGTGGCATTAGTGTCATGGATTAGTTGTGCTTTCCAGGTACTCATCTCAAGAGTACTAAATAGTAGGTAATTAGATGAAGCACCAGACCAAAAGTTTGTGTAATGCTAAAGTCAAATGGAAGAGAAAGAAGTTACAAGTCCTGAAACCTTACTGTGAGGACTTGGACTGGAAAGATGGAGATCCTATTGAAGACTTCATCAAACACCCAAAAAGTATAGCTGGATAGCTCTGCTTTGATAACTGTCTATGAAATACTTTGCACTTGAAATACTGCTTAATCTCTAGTCAGTGGAAGCAGACACCAAAAAGTGTCACTCCTATGTGGGAGGGAAGTGGTCAGAGGCTGAACTCACCCAATGGCTTTTTGTTTCGTAAGCTCTGCCCCATGTCCTGCTGCCTTTCTGCAGGAGGATTTCAAAGGCAAAGAAAAACAAACCACATTTCTCCTCCGGTTTTGGTGCTGCTAAAACAGGTCTGCAGGGGAGATTCTGTCACTGCTCTGTTTGCAGACCTAGAGGCAAAGATGGCCAGATGACCCTAAATACAGGAACTGAGCAGAGAACAGATGTCCCTCTCCAGGCCACACATTATCTTTTCTGGTCTCTGTACCTGGGATTACCAGCACCAATCACCCTGGGCCACCTGACCTGAATTCCAGGCAGCTGCTGAGTCACCACTGGACCAGAGGCTAAGAGCCTTTCTTATGTCATTCCTACAAAAGAAAAGCATTTTAAAGGAACTTGGATCAGATATTCAACAAAACCACCAAGTAGTACCCACCATGATGAAAGACCAAATTTAAAATGTCCCATGAGATTAGGAAAGTCATGAGCCCAAGAGCAATGACTTGATAGGAATGCAGTACCATGCCAAAAACCTTGGGGGAGGGAAGAGAGAGGAGCATGAGCAATTGTCACATGTAAATGGAAAAACTAATGTCCTCCCAGCTCCTGCATAAACCCACATCAGATGATCCCAGAGGAGAGCAGAGCTGACTCTGAAATCTGAAAGTCATAGAAATTCAAATTCTTACTCAGGATTAAATTGGACTTTTTATAATGACCAATAACACAGCAGCACAAGAGACACTCTAGAGGGCCCAAAAGTTAAGATATATTCCACTCTGAAGATTAATGATCTTCTATCTGGAAATGTCCCAATACAAAATGTGTGTTGGCCTCAGACACATTTGTCTGCATTGGATTCAAAGTTCAGCTATTGGTGCTGATGATCAGCAGCTGAGTTTCCAAATTTTAAGTCCTTCACAGCTTTGTGAGACTTTTCTGCCTCAGACATCAAAAGAAAATAAACTGTCCCAGCAGGTTCTAAAATATTACAGTGCCCCTTGCAAGTTCTCCCTGCTGTTGCCCACAGGAGGAACACTGCTCCCACCCCTCCTTGCAGAGCTGCTGTTGCATGTGGGAAGGTCTGGAGTGCTTTGGGTTTTGAAAGTTCATTCAGTATCCTTGGAGCACAGCTCTGACAAGATAATAGAACCTTTTGGAGGGATTCTTTGGAAGTGAAAACTGAACCAGACTTTGAGCTTTGCCAGAAACAGAAATTTTATATTCATAGCAACCCTCTGCCATATTTATTTGCTTTTCTCTTCTCTCACCACCCCTGAGAGAGAACTGCAGAAACCATTGGAAATAAATGAGAGGCAGGAATTGAACATTCCTGTGCAGCAGCAAGCACAAGGAGGATTCACCCTGTATGAAAATGAGAGGAAAGTCACTCAGGTGACTCAGTTGTCAGGATAACTTCCAAATTATTGCAACATTTAAAGAGGAGAAACGTGCAGTTCTCAAACATGATTCTGACAAAAGTGATATGAAAAATAAAATCCTCAGAGCAGAAAAGTGCCACAACAACGCAACCTCTGCAGAAAAAGAAAATTCTTTGATCAAGACTTTGTAAAGACATCAGGTGACTCTTAAAATCGTGACTGTTGTTGCAAGATCAGCATTAATTGTGAAAACTAACTAGCTCTTCTGTGATTTTATTCTACATGAGCCAAGAGAGGAACAAAATATTGATTGAAAGAGCTTCAGGATTTATTTATATAAGAATCTGATTGCCAGGTTCATTCTTATGCAAAGCAGAGAGAGAAAGCTTTTTCAGCAGGCATTTTAAAAAATCAGATCTAAAAATAACTTTATGCTTTGGCTTTCCTTTTAAAATGCCTGGGAGTGCTTGCCCATGCTTCTTCCTTCAGTAGTCACAAAGAAAGCAAGAACCATGTCGAGGAAATCCCTGACACTTCCAGAACTTCAAACTGAAGATGAGCTTGCTCTGAATTGGAACATGACTGACCCAACTGAGCATCAGTAAGACAGAAATATGAAACTCATGCCCATGTCTGATGCTCCATTGAAAGCACACCCCAATACAACTCCCACTGTATTGCTTTGAACATGGAGTATTTTTCTACATACACACACTCCTGGGAAGCTTTGAAAGCTTTTATTTTTTTAGTGCTGGGTTTCTTCCTGGAAGCTGTTGTTGTTTCTGACACCACATCTTTCTGAAGTTGTAAAAACAAACCCATGTGCTGTATAGGAGTAAAGCCAGGAGGAATGACCCAGCAAAGTCATTTTTGAAAGAGCCTCAACATCCCCCAGAATGAAAGCAAATGGGTGGCCTTTGAATGGCAGATCAGCTCCCTAAGCCCTTGCCTGTGACCAACAGGCACACCTGATGGCACGATGAGGGAAGAAAGCACCTCTGCATAAAAGATTGTCAGTTCATTAAAAACTCAGATGTAACTTTTTGATAAAAAGGTAACCTCCACTTAATAGCTTTTTACATGCAATGCTTTCAAAATCAAAACATTGTTTTTTTTCATTAACAGCTACACTGGGAGAAACACACAACCTTGTGTGATGTGATAAAACTAAGAAAAAACACATCTCCAGACCAGAAAGTGCCATGAAGAACAGTTTGTACTGTATAAAGCCAGTCCTGGGTCACTCTTAGCATACATCCATACTTACAGTTCATAGCCTTGTTCCTATCTGGCTATTTATAAAATCCTTTTTCTCCCTTTAGCAAGCAGCACAGCACAAGGTTGTACACAACAGAATGCAATTCTGAGATACTGGTATCGTTCTGTTTTCCATGGGGACTTTTTTTTAAGCTGTTATTTCTCAGGAGAACATAGTGAAGAATCTCACCATCAGTACTTTCTTGCAAACACTTCTGCTCTTTTTGAAAAACCCACAACACATTTCAGTGCAGATTAAAACCTCAGTACTGAGCAGCCGAAAAATTCTTGAGAGTAAAACCACTCATTTCTAAAGCTCTTAGTGAAGCATTTACTGCTTAAATCTGGTATGAGATCTTGAAGTTCTTACTGCATACAGAAGACTGGGAATTTGCCATTCTCCTACATAAAAAGAAAGCAAGTGCACCCAGGAGTAAATCTGTGTGGCCAGAAACAGGCAGGCATGCTGCAGTGCAGGCTTCCACAACATCTGCTCTAAAAACCTAATTATCTCTCATTGCATAGATGCAGAAAGACATCTGAAATGTTGGCACTTGAGACACACAGATAATTTCAAGTCCCTTTAAAATTAACTTTTTTTTTTAAAAAGAAAAGCCATGAAGAAGTATTTCTGTTAGTGATGAACAAACTCAAAGTCAACAAAAACTGGTCCCAGCTCATTCTAATATCAGATAAATCACATCTGTCCCTTATGAGTGTTTATTCTTAATGCTCCTTAGACTCAGTCCTCAGTGGGATGATCTGAAACTGTGCTAATACAATCTATTATAATGCAGCTAGTTCTTCAAGATTTGGCAGCTCTTTTTGAGTCCAGAGTGTAAAACTTCATTTAGCCTTAGCAGAAATACAGAAGTTCTAAAATCTAGGTAAGAACATCATTTCCAGAGGGAAATGTTAAATTAAGCTCACCTTCTAGTAGCTACAAGGGCACTGGTGGGCACTGGTCCAGCTACTGGTGGCCTTTTTATTTGCAGATTCCTTCTTCAGAACAAATTACATGTGAAATTTGATAGAAGTTTGAAATGGGTTTACATACACAAAGTCAGCAAAGAAACGTATATAAGCAAGGCTGAGATATGTGGCTGTACAAAAGCAGATAGCTTAAATCATTTAAGAAATAGTATCCAGAAATCTCTTTTCTCAAGTGAAGACATCTTTCTCTTTGTCTCTGAGGAACTTTAATTCATCTCATTGCTCTTGAATTTTCACTAGCAGTCAAGTGGCAAGCTGCCAAGTAACTCGCAGTTGGCTGGAAGCATGGTCACCTACAAGCTAATTGATGCCACAGAACTTCCCTCCAGGATGCCATCTGGGTTGCATTCAATATTCTTACTGGATTCAGAACTCCTTCCCTCTAAACTTGAAAGCTGCTTCTCTTGACCAAATGCCAACTTGCTGATTTTGTTTGCAAGCACACACATTTAACTAAACAGCAATACCAAGCTCCTGTTCCACTCTTTTGACCATTTATCGACTGCACTATTCTATAAAAATAAAGACAAACCACTTCCCCATCTCACAAGTGGGCAAATGGGAAAAATGAGACCTGAAGGAGGCTGTCAATGAAAGCTTAGAAAGGGATTTTATACTAAGTCCCTGCCCCTTGCCTGATCAGGCATAGTTTAATACAGCTAAGTACCCTGCTCTCAATGCATATGCTCAATGGTCATAATGAGACTTCTTGTTTTCATTTTTAAAAATAGGGCATTTACAGAATAACCTTAGTATTACTTTTGGGGCCTATCTGCCCCACTAACAATCAGACAGGTAGAGTAGGCACTTTTACTTTCTTATTTCTACTTATTGCAGCAGAGAAGCACCTTCCTGACATGCAGTTGCACCCTCCGTGTCTCTGCATTGACAGCAGGAATTTCCTGCATGCAGCCAATTCCATGGAAAATACCAACAATAAATCAATGCAAATGTGAGGAGCCCAATCACACAGGCTGACACTACAAACTCACTGCACAGGGAGGCACTTCTCCAGTAGAGACCTGAGGACAGAACTGTCCAAAGCACCCAAATGACCCCCCAAGCAGGCCTGGCCCTTGCCTGCCTGTTCCCCCTGAACACCTTCCCTGGAATGGCCTTCATGAGCAAAGATCATTGCAAGAGCAATACAGATTTACTCTACAACCACCTGCCCAGAAATTTTTTGTAATAGAATAGATCTGGCAGGACTGTCACGATTACCTGCTCTTCATCTAGAGGAGAGACAGCATGCTGGAAAACTCCAAGGCAGTTTATTTGACTGTAATTAGTCAGACATAATGCTGTTGGAACAAAAGGCCAACCTGGCAAAAGCTCATTGAAGCAAATCTCCATCAAGTTCATACACTTCTAAACAAGTGCACAGCAGTGATAGAGATGGAGAGTGCCTACTCACATTTTGCAATTCTTCCTGCCCATTTTTTGTAGTCAAACAAAAGAATCTGGAATTGTTACAGTACCTATATATTACAGGAAGTAGCTATTATATTAGAAATACACTGGAAGTGTTTTATATATTACGGGCAAATCCTGTTAATGTTACCTGAGAGAGGATACTGAAAAAGCAGAATGAAAGTTGCATTACTGATGTAACAGAATTAAAGAGGTTTACACTGAGTCACTAAGTACCCATACAGCAACAATAAACTCACTTTGAACTCACCGAGTTCCGCTGTGCAACCTAATACCCTGCAGCTTAGCAGGAAAAACCACTTCTCCAAATGGCTCAGGGTTGGAGTTTTCTTGCTTTGCTTTTTTTTTTTTTTTTTGGTCAGTTGAATATACTGCACAGTATCTAAACCAGAACATGAATGTCAAATTTTTCATAATCAAGTGGATTAAAGCAATAATATTGAGACTTTCCAAGCCACCTTCAGCCATGGATAGAATATTATCAGGCAGGGCAAGGAGCTTTAATTGGGAATACTCAACCCAGGCAGTAGTTCCATTTTGTGGGACTGAGGAACACCACTCATATTCCTTGGGTCTATTCCTGCTGTGACAGATAACACTGCAAACTATGAGCCAGCCCTGGAGAAATTTTAGTTGCTGTGCTGTTCAGGGCAGGGTGAACACCACAGGCACTGGCAAAGTTAAAACCACTGTGAGGATTTTCCTGCCATGAGCAGATTCTCAATAAAATTTAAATATCATGTTAACCTTGTGATCTCCTGCGCTTCTAGAATTCCTGTGTGAAAGTTCAGATCTACACACTGCACGTCTATCACACTGAGAGCTCTGGGTATTTCTGCTCCAGAAAGAAGAAACACCTGAAGTTTAGCTCAGGAAGAACTTGCTTTAGCCAACCATCCACTGGAGCAAGCCTGGCCCCTTCTGCCAAAGAGCAGAGCTGCAAATGCAGACTATGGAGCCTAAGAGAGCAATTTTACACCATCCAAATTGAAAGCAAAATCATTATAAAACTAGGGATATCACAGACTAAAATATGCCTGCAGTTGATCACTCCTTCACCAGGACACTGTGAAACACAAACAAAAGAAGTACTGGAAACAGACTGAATGGTCAATAAAATATGGATGGTTTCTATTTTCATGGCTTGCCAATGGCAAGTCCTCACACAACATTGTAGCTGGGGGATGCATGAGATCAGGAATGGAATGAAGCTGTACTTTCACCCCTAAAACAGAATTAGAGAGTAGTTAATCCTCACTTGGAACAAAACAGTGGTCCAAGGCCAGAACTTGTATTGTAGCTCCACAATGATGCTCTATGCACTTCTGGAGGCTAAAAGAAAGACAGGGTAATACCCTGGTGAAAACTACTTCAGAAAACATTTTGTGAACACCACAGGCCTGAAGCCATTGATTTTTGAGTTTGCAAACGTTTCTTATTGTCAGTTGTGACTATTTGTAACTATGAAGGAACAAAGATCCCTTAAAATATCACTTCAAACTCATGTTTTATCCAGCATATTCTCATGCCAACACTGTTCCCCTCACCATTATTTCACAGGCTCACCTCAGGAGGTAAAATGTACCCGAGGTGAAGCTCTGCCTGGCTGGTGAGGGTGGCCCTGTGGAGAAGCCCTGGCCAGCTCAGCTACATGGGCATAGCCCTGTGCTCAGCAAAACCAGCCAGGGCTCTTCTCTCGGCAGGACCCTGTGGACCACACAAATCCATCTCCTTTCAGCCCTTCTGGGCCCACAGCAGCTTTTCCAGCTAAGAGACATCAATCTCAACAGAACTACGCCAGCAGGGAGAGGGTCAGGTCTGTGCTCTGGAGCTACAGGGCCAAGTTTTGTCAGCAATCTAAAATAACCAATCAGCATTTCCTCAGAGACTTCTGCAGCAGCAAGATCAGGCTGAGCCCTCACACAGACAAGATGCTTTCTCTCTTCAACTTTCACCATCGGAGAACGGTGCTGTCCACAGATTAAAGTAATGAGGAACCCCCAGGAAACATCACAATTAATTAGAGCGGAACACGCAGCAAATATCTTCCCCAAATCCCAAGACACTCATCATTTAGCATTTTGGATTCTAACAGTATGAGTGAAATGAGATCCTCCATCTTTCACTTCATATCCAATAAGAAATATAACTCACACACAGAGTCCTAATAGGTATGAATCATCTCCTTCCCATCTACTGATAATTTATCCAGCGTAAGAGAGTGAAACCTCCATCATTCTTACATGTCAAAGTGCTGTAAAAATCTCTCCTATTATAAAAGCAGAGGAAAAAACCCAACACAATGGCAGATAATCCCAACTGATTACTGTAGAAAAGTGACATTTACACATGCCCTTTTTCTATGCAAAAGGTCAAGCTGATGCACCAAAATGCTTCAGTTACAGGAAATTCACCCCCAGCCATCTCCAGAAAAGGTGATACAGCTCTCAGGTGTACTCCAGTCACAAAAAATAGACATAAATTAAATTAAAGGAATTCCAGTTTGTTATTCTAGATCTCACCAGGTTTGTTTAATCCTCTCAGGAAACCTAATCCCACATGACTTCAGTAGAAACAAGTAGCAAGGAGAAAACCCTTTTCAGAAACAACATAACAAGATTCTGCCCTAAACCCCTCGCTGAATATGTTTCTAATGCCACATTCAAACTCACACTCCCCCACAGGAAGAAAAAAACCACTTTTGTAGGAAGGGGGGAAATTAGGTCCTGTACTTGGCTGCCTTCCTCCCCCTCGGTGATTTTCACTGTCAGAGAAGCATCTTTTTTGCATTCTAAAATTAACCCTGTGATATGATGATGAAGCCTGCACAACATGGCTCAGGAAAGGAACCAGTAAGCAACAAAGATCACTGCTCAACCCTTATTATTATGGACACCTCACTGACAGCTATCCAGCCTGCTTGGAAAAGGAAAGAAAGCAGTCTTCTAAAAGGATATTTTGGTTTCAGGTTTTCTTGAAACATTCCTCCAGTGCACTGAGCAGGCAGGGATGAAGCTGCCAGGGCAAGAACCCCTAAACCAAGGACTCAGTAATCTCCAGCACAACCCTGACTCATGCTGCAGGAATGCAGCATTTCCCATGGTGCTGAATAACTCAGTCATGATCTTGAAAGCTGGAGGATCAAAACTGTTCAGTGACAGCCATGGCTTTTGCTCTGTGAACACACATCTCTCAGGGCGCTGCTTGTCAGTACACCTCACAGTGCCCAACAATCTGGTGCCCAACAGCCCTGAACTGGAATCAAGAGTAGGCAGGTGTGGAACTCCACATCAGCTCTGGAATTTCCAACACTTGTCACCCTGGCAGCCTCAACCTGTATTTCAGTCTCAAAATATAAAAATACTGTAAATTAAGTAATTAGATCTGGGCAAAGTGAACTTAACAGCTTCCTGTCAGCTGAAGTACAGCATTTGTGCAGGAATTATTAATCCATTCTATGAGCATTAGCACAAATAAAGGCCTGCAATATTCACATGGTTGTGTGCAAAACTGAATGTGAAGAAATGCCTGCTGCTCTCAGCCAAGCTTTGCAGAGTCCCCTGCCATGCCTGAGCGAGGGAAGGTGTTGCCAAAGCCTTTGTGCATTGCTGTTGAGGATGGGCACTCTATGAAACACAGCCATGAGAATTAATGGCCAAACTCACAGGGAAAGCCTGGAAGAGGAGCAAGGCAATAAGACACTGTGTGCAAGCCTGGGAAAGGCTCCATATTGCTCAGGCATGTGCTTGCCCACAACCATGGAGAAAAATTAAATACATTATTTATCATTTCCCTCTAGAAAAGGGTGCCCCAGGATTTCTCCACTGCTCTACACTCACTCACTTTGAAGTGCCATGCCACAATTAGAGACCCTGCAGTCAAGAACTGGACAGATATGATTCTTTTCAACATCTGTCAATGCAGCTCCTTAATCCTAATTTAACTTCAGGGATCAACATGCACTGGCACCTTGGGCAAATACACATAACACATTATTTTATAAAAAATAGGACAGATTTCTGTGTTAAAAGAGCTCTTGTGAAAAGGGGGAACAGAAATCATCCAGCAAAGAGCTTGAAGTAAAGCAACTTCAACACATCAATGTGATCCTGGCAGAGATTGGTCCAGAGGTTCCCTTTGAAACTCCTTATTTACCACCGGCCAAAGAGCAGTTCCCATATAAGGTTACCCCTCCTAAATCATGTACCAAGCCCAGCTTGTGCAAACTTCAGAGTTGCACAATCTAAACTGTATCTTTGCTGTTTTACACGAGAAAGGAAGAAGGAAAAGAGTAATAAAATAAACAATAAAAAATTAAGCTCCCTCGGTTATCTTTGTTCCTTTCAGAAAATGATACGTTACTAATAATTTATGGAGGAATGGGTACACAGGTTCAGTAGTCCATGCTCAGATAACAGCACGGTGTGGGCAGGAAGTGAAGGAGGCTTGAATGGAATTTAGAATGGAAAAAGCCTCTTCAGCAAACTACAAGTCTGTGGTGTGCAGTCTCACAACAGGCACTTTTGGCCAGCTGAAGTAGTGGCTGCAGTGATGTCTGTCTGTACACAGGCTATGCTTCAGGATATGTTGGAATGTACAAAAACAAAGTTTATTTTGGAACACTAAAATATTATGCTCCTCCTCAAACACCTGTATTTTCTGTGTCCAATACTAAATATAGGAAGTGAAACATTTGGAGCATTTCTTGCACTTGACCAACACTAAAATTTTGAAACAGTGAGTTGTCTCAGCACTGGGGTTTTCTCAATATTTTACAAACTGTATATGACAAAAGCAAAGGCTAAATCCTTGAGCAGACATTTAATCCAAGGAACACAATTATATGTGTAAAACAATGTGATAAGGGATCTGAAAAAAAGAATCTGAGGACTTTCTTCATGAGTCACTAATGTCCACAGTGAGTTGCTAAATTGCTCTACAGCCTTGGGCAGAGTGGAACTTCCCCAAGCACGGATTTTCACGTCCTTAATATTTAGCCCACTTTTATGGGAAGATTCATAGAAAGCTGCACTGCTAAGCAGCCATGGGATGACAAATGTGTAATGAGTGTAACACAACCACACAAACAAGAATAGAAGCTCTGAGTTACAGAGGCAGGAGATGTATTTCTTGGCCTATATCAGTCAGCACTGACATTTGCTACCAAAGAAACTGGGCCATTTCTCTGTTTATAAGTAGCTCTATAGATCAAGTGTGACTCAGGATGAAAAGTCTACAGGAAGAGTTGTAAGTTTACATTCAGAATTCTTATTCTCAGTGCAAGTATATTCACTACTCCTGCTGGAGCTGATTCTTATGGTCTTAACTACTCCCTGGATCTCACGGAGTGCATCATATCTGGATGGAACACATCCAGAAAATCCAGCAATGTTTACTGATATACAATCACTGCTCAAACAGCAAGCCCAGCAGCTGGTATCTATCATAGGAGACTCATGCAACACATTTGGAAAGATGCCTACAACCTTACTCACCTAGATCAACAAAACCAGAAAAAAGTCACCAAAGAAATGAATCACATCAACTTCATACATAAAAAGCAAAGACAGACAGAAAACCTCAACTGGGTGATGCACAGCAGGACAAAGACTCGGGATCAAACAAAAAGTTTAATTCACCCCTTGAAATGAAGCAAAATATCACCTCAGGGTACATCATACCACACAACACATATCAATGAAGGCAGAATGAAAAAAAGTGTAAAACAAGGCCAGTTAAAATAAAATACAAAGTTAAAACCTGGAACTGGAGCAGTTAACTAAGGGACATAGTAAAGAGTTTACTGCCAGTTCTACACGCCAGTTTCTTCAACAATTATTTTAACTGATAAATCTCTGCTATATGCTACATGTAAAGGAAAAGAAGTCTTCAAAAATGTAACATTTCAAATTTAACCAAAATCAAGACAAGATTTCCACCTATTACTATGAATTTTAAATACACACTTTCACCGTTTTCACTATTTTGCAAGTAAAAGAAATGACACGCACAGAAGATACAGAAACAAAGCCAGAACTCAAGAATAAGATAAAGAGACTTACAGGAGGCAAAATTCTCACTCAGGATGGACAAAATTCTGCAGCAGTAATGAATTAGACTTTAAATAACATATCTATCTTTAAAAAGTAATCACAACAGCACAGAGAGCAGTTGCCAAAAAGAGCCCTTCTGGTTCTGCAAGTACAGGACTGTGCTCCTGCTGCCATGGAAACTGAGTCCCTCTCTGCTCTGGTCCTGGTACAGTGCCACACATGCTCTCAAGCATTTAATAAATATTAATAATGCATTAAATAATACTGAAGTATCAGAAACAGAACATCTAAGAAAAAAAATTGGCAATAAAACTCACTTTATGTGGCTGCAGCCCAAAGGCTTGTGAGCCTTGCTCCAAGCCAGCCATAAATCCTGTTCTTTCCTAGTTTCTAACACTTGCTCTTGGCATTAAGTGTGAGGTTAGACTGACTGCCAGGCCTTAGCTTAGACTGAAAATAACCAGGAAACCTGGAGGAAAAACTGAAACCCTTCCACTTGTCCAACAGGTACCTCTGCAAGGAGCAGGGCACTGGACTGGTAGGTAGGAGGCCTCATTTCTGTTCTTGGCTCAGCTCCTGACTCTTGCACAGCTGAGTCACCCTGAAGCAGAAGAGCTCTAACACCATTTATTCACCTCTTCATGAGGAAAAAGGCACAGGGCTGCCAGATCTGCCACAGCTCTGGGAAGAAAAGTCATGGGCCTTGCCAGGAGCAGAAGCACAGTCTACCAGGGCATCATTACTATGGCAAGAAAAAGGATGTCTCACCCTGAGAGACCACCAGTGACAGAGCTCACAACTCTGCTTTTAAAATCTTCTGGCTTCTTGTATGTTAAAATCTGGCTTTTGAAAATATTTCAGTGTGCAAGGGCTTAGTTTTATTTTTCAACTAGCTTGCAGTATTAGTGTAACTTCTAAAGTCTAATCAGGTTTTTATCACTTGCATTTCAGACAGAATTTCTCACAGAGTAGAAAATCTGCATTAATTTTATCACAGAGCCTTTTACCCTTTTCCCCTTCCTTGTTGGTATCTAAATATTAAAAATTTTAATGGAAAATTGAGAGTTAGAAAAACTACACTCAGCTTTTCCTACACTTCCTGCACATGCACCATAAAATAGTGAGGATTTCTCTTTGGATGGAAGCAGCTGTCTGCCCTGGGAGCAGAGCACACCAGAGCAGGCAGACTCCTTTTCTGCCAGGGACATGCTACTGCACAAGACAACAAGCAGCAGCCCAAATCTTCGTCTCTATCACCCAAACACAACTTACTGATTTGTATTCTTGGCAAAGGAAAAAAAGAAAGAAAAATGGACATCTTACAGCATTTTATAAAGCAGACACGGAAAAGTAGAACAGTAGACACAGAACTGAGTAACAGCATGCTTTAGTAACATCTTTGAAATTACCAGGAAAAAGCTACAAGAAAATGGAAAAGCTGTAGAGAAGAAAAGGACATAGTAAAAGGACCAGAAGAATTTCATGCCAAATCAATTCTACCACAAATGCATCCATAACACATCATCAGTCTCTGAGGCACACCAAAGACATGGTAGATTTGTCAGTGAATTCAAAAAGCTGATTGTATTGAAAAGGCCAGCAGAAACAAAAGCTGGGTGTCTGCTGTATTAGAAACAGCTGAGGGAATCAATAATAGTTAGACATTTTCAGGTGTAACAGAGTGTTTAATGGTCCTTTAGGTGGACAATGGAATTAAGAAAATTTATTATTTCTAGCACTGGCAATCTCTTAGTGTAGGTGTATCAAATAAATGTGTTCACCAACACATTACACTTGGTTTCTCTGGTCTCATAATTGCAATTTGAATAAACTTCTGAACATTTTCTGGTTAATATTAAATTATCCTAAGTATCTTCCACTCTTTGCATCAGTCAGAAATCACATCTCTAACCTCTGCTAAGCCTGGGTCTAGAACACTGCACACACAAGAGAACTGCTCTGCATTGACTTTTCACAGAATCACAGAATGGTTTGGGTTGGAAGGGACTCTAAAGACCATTAGCTCCAAACCCCCTGCCATGGGCAGGGACACCTTTCATTAGACCAGGCTGCTCAGAGTCCCAACCAGCCCAGCCTTGAACACTGCCAGGGATGGGGCAGCCACAGCTTCTTTCTCTTTATACATTAAAATGCTCTGGATAAAGTTTACCTACCTTGGCTCAAAATGTAGAATATGCTTCTATCTTCTAAAATGACAGCTCTGAGCTCTCTGACAAACAAACCAAGTCACGTTGGTTTTAACTGCACTTTCATAATTTCCTTCTTGAACTTAATCATTATATTCACTCTTCCCATTCTCCATGACCTCAGGAAAGCTTTTCAGCCCACAACTCATTCCTGTAACTGTATCTAGAGCAACTCTTGTGCCTTCTTGCTGTAGTGCAGCAGCACTGCATAAAACCAAGTTCACGTCCCTCAGTAAGCATAACGTCCCCAGTGGCTCTCCAACATGCTCCAGTTCTCTCTTCTGCCTTTTCAGTGGTCCCATCTCAGTTCTCTCTTTCTTTCCTAGACCATGAGCAGGAGTGATAGAAAATCACCACCTTCTGGAAAGCCGTCTGCATCTAGACGGCTTCATAAATAAAACTGCATAAATAAAGTTGCTCAATAAAATGTGACAGGAAATAAGGAAATGGAGAAGGGCATGTGATTTTCTATATAAATGTTGCAGCAGGTTGCACTAACAGGGAAGATAATCCAGACCCCAAAAACATGCAAGTTAGTTTTTTTTTCAGAGTAGACAAGAAGAATACAATGAAAAAATTGGATAAATGAATAAAAACATTCACTGTGGAACACAAGAAGTCAGTAAACTGGTTTTGAGCCTAAGCTGGACATGAGTTCAGTGCAGACCAGGACAAGCAGGCAGCAGCCACACAGAAAAGCAAACAAGTCCTACCTCTCAACACCAGTGTTCCTAGTGCTTCCAGTTTTGGGATAAGCATGCAAGCTGGCCATACAACACAGTTAAAATGTCACTGACACAAGAGCATATGACTGTGGACTGTGCATAAGTCAAGGAACCCCAAAGCTGCCTGGTAATGTGCACAGGATCTCCAGGTGGGTAGGCAGCAATCACTCAGCATACAGGACACTGGCTTAATATGACACAGAAAAGAAAAATTGAAGCAATGCATAACAGAGGACAAAAGGTTATAGAATATGTGTAGCATTGTGTGTGCCTACTGTGTCACTTGGTCACACTCCAAAACCTGCAAGCCTGGCACACCATTACACTCCTGCACTTCAGAGCCACCCAGACCATACTTAACTCTGCACAGAATCCAGAATTCAGTTTTCAATTGGGCTTTTTGATATGTTTTTACTCCCAAATTCCAGCTCTAGTGTAACCTAAACTGAAAAGCATAAAGACCATGAAGCTGTCTCCTGGGCTTCCACAGAGGCAGCAGGAGTCAAACTCTGCAGAGTCTCTCTACAAAGCCAGTGGAAAAACAGGAGTCCTCCTTCCTCCCAATTGCAAAGAAAATGTGTCTCAGCTACACAGCCACCAGGCAGGCAAGGGCTGAGGTTTGCTGATGCCACATGTTTACCCTGCATTCTGGATACATGGCAACAGTTTTTGAAACAATAACTCCCTTCAGACTGCATCTCATACCTGAGGCAGCCTCAATCCTGTCTGTAAAATATCCGTATGAGCAGTCCTCACCAGCAAGCAACACTACAGAAAGGATACCAGTGCTAAGGTGGAAAATGGAGCTTTAAACAAGAAATAGTAATACTGCATTTGGCTGTGTCCCCCTGCAGGCAGGTACTACAAAGCTGAAATGATCCTGCAGCTTCAGTTTAATTTTAGGAAACTGGTTAAGCTACTCATTGCCTTTTGCAACTATACTCTTTGCCACATTTAGTGTTTATTCAACAGTGAAACATTTAAGCAGATGTCCTCCAGTCTCTTCCACACACACTCACATCTGGGTTAAGATAAATCATATTACATCATAAAAATAAAATCAAACAGCTATCAAAGTAAGAGCTCCTATTTTGCATCAAATATATTGCGTCTGGCAGCTGTTTGCAAGGTCTTCTGTGTTTTCTGCTGGCTACAATTCCTGCAAGCAGGAATAAACTTGTAAAGCTCGGGGAAAAGCCTCCAAGGGCCACTCCCCCTTCAGAACAGCACTCTAGGATTTTCCCTTCTGGGTGATGTGTCAGACAGCAGCAGCACCCTGGACACACAGCACACACTAGTCTGACCTGGCTTTGCAGCCTCCACATTGCCTGAGGGAAACAAAGAAAAAAAGTCAGTTTCCCACATTTTGAGTACCTCAGCAAATAATGTTTTTGCTAAAACACTGTGCCTCAGAAAATGGACATTTTTCCCCACTATAAAAGTAGCTTTGATGTTTTATAAAGTTGCTGCTGTACAATTACAAAAAATGTCTTGATGACTGTGCATCTGCAAGCATTGTCTGAAATAAGCTTGTAAGAGGAGTCTTTCCAGTGTTCCTGAAGAGGAAAACGTATCACAGGGAAGGACTAAAATGCATCTACAAAAATCATGCTCAGAACTGCCCTGGGGCCCTGTCCTCATCATATGGACCACATTTAGTGCAGATCGTGGCACTGCCAGCTCTAACGTGTGACTGGGATTTTGTTTTTCCAGGCCTACACAGACTGCACTGAGCCCAAGCAAATGCTTTTGCATAGAGCAGAACAAATAGTTTTAGGAGAAGTTTAAACTCCACAATAGGTATCCAAGACTTTTAATTCCAGGGTTTACAACTTGATTTCCCCAGCAATCTGAACAATGTAACTTCCACTGTTTTTCTCTGGAGTTTAGTTACCTTTCCATAGATACATTTTAAGGAACATATCTACATCTACTCCCTTTTTTTCCTCTCCTCAAAATGGTATAACTTTCTGAAAACATGACAGCAAAAAGGCATCTTCATATTTAAGCAAAGGCATCTTCATATTTAAGCAATCTGCTTACTGTTTTATTTTTATATATTTTTACAATGCACACAAATTAGTGTCTCCTCCTTCTCTCTTGTTAACACTTCACAAGTCATGTGCCTGCACACAAACGAGCACCATCTCCTCCCTTCCTGGCAGCCTCCTTGGCTACTGTTCTTTTGCTAGCTCAGAAACCCTGTCCTGGATAAACTTAACACACCTTAAAAGCTAATGCTGCCTTCAGGCTCAATGTTTGCTGTATAAACTCACACATCAGCCCTATGATAGAGAAGTTGAACTACCAGCCACGACAGAAAAGGATTACTCAGTAGAAAGCAAATGCCAAGGATGCAATAGACTTTGATTATTGAAACATTCTCCTCAGAATCCAAAACATTATGCCAGCAAATGATAGGGGCACAGAGGATGGGGGGGAAATGGGGACAGACATGAGACAGAACACAAAGGGGACACAAATAAAAACCAACAAAAATTCCGTGTTGCACAAAGACGATTTCTTGTAGGAAGCCCATAGAGTCCTGCCAAATAAAAATCAACTCTTTCCAACTATTTAAGATACTCTTGGTTATAAAATTTTCCAGTGTATTAGACCGTCTACCACAAGGAATTGGTTTCACAAACCAATTCTTCACTCAGATAAACATCATCCTGTCTCTTCACAAAGGAAGAATATACACGAGCAGCAATGAGCTATTACAAATATATTATCAGCTCTGGGAAAAAGAATCAAGTAATTACAGAGGTTATCAGGGTCCTTATCAGTACTCACTGCCAGCAGGCTACCTGCATATTCATTTCCTTCTCCATCACCACTCTGGCATGCCATGTTTTCCAGAATAGTTTCTTCTATTGCATATGTTCATAAAATAGTTTTTAAATACATATCTGTTTATTACAGCAGTGATAACAGAGGCGGTAGCTAGAAGCGAAAACATGGAACGTATTTTTTCACCCAGTGAGTAGAACTCCAAACATTCCATATGCTGAAAAGCAGTATGCACTTTCAAAATAAAACAGTGTTCAGAACAATTTAAGTGAGAAAGATGTGCATGACAAATGTAATTTTTCTTTCAGCCGGCTTGAAGAAGCAACTGCAAAGTCTCTCTATATATGAACTAAATTAACAATCCATGAGCAATTTCTGTAGTCTGATTCCCAATCAATAATAAATGCCAAATTCAGATTAAAGTGAAGAACATATTTTTTACCACCCCCAAACCCAACAACTATAAAACCCCTCTGAAATAAACCTAAATCAGATGCAATAAGCATTCTAACACAGAACAATCTACACTGAGCTGATATTCAACTGCATATTGTTCTACACACTCTCTCTTCTGACACAATGCTCAGAGGGCTGATCATAAAGAAAAGGAGAAAATAAAGAAGCTGATACTGAACCCCTCACTCATGCAGGGAAAGAGCTTAGGACACAAACCTACTCTTCTGTGTTGAGTGCAGGGTCCAGAATCCTTTCAAGATGCTCCTCCAGCCACAACCCCAACCTCCGAAAAGCAGCTCCAAAAGCACTGCCCCACAGGTCACCTGCAGCTCACCAAGCCTTTGTACCACAGTGCACAGAGATTTTAAATAGAAGGCTTCAAGAGCACCATTATATACCTGCTTAGAGATTCCCAGGGCTTCCACAGATTAGTGTCTCTCTTGGGAAACAGACACTTCTGAAAAAAACTTTCCCAATTATGGATACACAGGAGTCCATGGTAGTTCTCAGTCACCCCCAGCTTCGAGTTCTCTGCAATTTGAAACATCCCACATCTAAGTTGCCTCTAATAGTGCCATTATAATTCCTGTAAAAGCCATTTCTATATCTCATTTAATTCTGCTAACGCTCCAGATTACAAAAAAAAAAAAAATCATACATAAAGCCAATCAAGTCCCCTGAATAAAGACAGCAACCAGAAAGAAATGTTATGGGGTGTTCACAGGGAACATCCTCTTATAATTTAAGAGCTTGGGAATGCCTGCTCTCTTTAAACTAATCTCCTTAGACTTCAGTCTGAATATCACCTGACACAGACTTACAGGTGAAGATGTTAAAAGGGAAATCACATATAGAAAAACACATAACCAGTGACCTTTATTTTCCTGATGTATTCACTGGGTCTGTGAGCTTTGAAGCATTCACTCACTGAATGCACATTCAGTGCCTATTATTCTACAGAGATAATTCAAGAGATGGGATACTTGCTACAATATTTGCAATTTAAACTCCAAATTACAGACACTTCTCTTCAAGATTTAGGCTCTGTAATTTCTCTTACAGATGCTTCTTACACTCCATGGCTGAGACAAATTCTCCCAGGCTATCAGAAGCTGTAACAGCCAAGTTATAACAGTGCAACCCTACAAAGTACCCAGAGTTTATGGATTTCCACTGATACACACCAGGGCCACACCACAGGAAAAGGAATGAGTGCCATTTTCTCAGGATTGTAAGTATAGATCTTGCTCTCTCTTCCCTTATACTACGAAGGAATAAGTGTTACATGGCTGACACTGCCAAGCCAAGCAGTGCTACTTGTTTATCTGCCTTGTCACCCTGACTGCAAAAATATTTAAACACAAGATTCACACCCACCCCACCGTGTAGGATGATTATGAGTAAGCAACATTTCACATGAGCACCTGTCACTCGCCCTAAGCACAGGCTCTTCCGGGGTTTTAACATCTCTGCCAACTGCCCCGAGGACACAAACTGCGCTGCTCCTTTTAGGTGCCCTGAGCAGAGACGTTGCTGGAGGCGAGGGGAGCGGCAGAGTGAGGGCAGGGAGCCGCCAGGTGACGGCTGCCTCCGGACTCGCGCTGCCGCACGGCGCTCCGGGTGTCCCGGCCGGGCCGGGCCGGGCCGAGCCGGGCGAGCCGGCAGCGAGGAGCCGCTGCCCCGCGGCGCCGCGTCACGGATCTGCTGCTCCCGGCAGCCAATCGGCGCCGCGGCCGGGGACGGCGCGACTTCATTCATTCATAAAAAAGAGGCGCAGCGCAGCTGGGAAGCGCGCCCTTCCCGGCACCCCCGCCCCGTGCGGGGCACGGATACTCACGGCAATCCGCCTCGTCACTGTTATCCGAGCAGTCGTCGTCCTCGTCGCATTTCCAGATGGCGGGGATGCACCGCTCGTTCCGGCACTGGAACTGATTCTCCTCGCACTCCTTGACGGCGCCTGCGAGACACGGGGCCGCGCGTGGGTCAGCGGGGCGCGCTCCCCCGGCCGGGCGGCGGGGGCATCCCAGGGCCGCCTCGCCGCCCGATCCGGCCGCGGGCAACCCGGGCAAGGCGCTGGGAGCCGCCGCCGGCCGAGTGGGGGCTGCGGCTGGGCTCGCCAGGGCACAGCGGCTCGGTGCGGGGCCGGGGCTGGGCTCGCCAGGGCACAGCGGCTCGGTGCGGGGCCGGGGAGATGCGCCTCCGAGGGAGCACGGCGGTGATCCCGAAGCTGCTTTGTGCAGGGATAAAAGGGGCCATTCCCGTGCTTCCCCGCATTGTTTTAAAGGCGGAGGGAAAAGGAGCCTGGGAATAGAAGATGGTTAAACCCGAAACACAACAGACAAAGAAAAATTATAAAGCGCAGTGATGCTGGGACCTGCTGCGCATCCGTTGCCGGAGCAAAAGGCACCGACACCTGGGGACGCGGGCCGAAAAGGCACCGGCGCCGTCCCGGGAAAAGGGACCTGACCCAACTAAAGTTGAGGGCGGGGGGAGAACGGAGCAAATCTGCTTTGCAGACTCGGTGCCGCGCTGCTCTGATGAGGCACAAATCCCCTCTGAAAGGGATTAAAGGTGGCAGCTCCTGTCACCAGCTCTCGGGCTGTATTCGCCCGCTGAAGAGCGTGCTTGGCCCCGGCAGGTCGCAACCCCCGAGCGTGCCCGGCCCTCCGCGGGTCCCAAACCCCGGGCAGGGCACTGGGGCGAGCGGGCATCCGCGGCCGCACATCCCGGGATGCCCGTGCCGGCAGGACGCTCGTCCACTCCCCGGCAGCGCGGAGGCCGGGGGACCCCGGCGGTGAAGGAGAGCGGCCGTACCGCGCCGGACCCACCTTTGCCGAGGTGCAGCTTGAGCAGCAGCAGCTGCAGGAGCAGCAGCCGGGCGAGCGCTGGCCGGCACATGGTGCTCGCTCCCTCCCTCGGTGGCAGCGCGCCGTGTGCGGGGTGCGCGCAGCCGGCGCGCCGCTCGCTGCCCGCCCCGTGCCG